>CM029125.1:19231807-19371807 GCA_016859345.1 Istiophorus platypterus
ATCACAACCACCTCAACTACTACTGCTACTACTACTACTACTACTACTAGTACTGCTACTGATAATACTATCACTGCTACTACTACTACTACTACTAATGATTTGATACTACTGCACCCACCACCACCACCATCACAACCACCTCAACTACTACTACTACTACTACTACTACTACTACTAGTACTAATGATTTGATACTACTGCACCCACCACCACCACTCCTCCTAACAACAGCTCCTCCGCGCCGCCAGGGGCGACCTGCTCCCCTGCGCCGCCGTATGATGTTTTCTTTTCCCCGTAGAGAAGAGAGACATTTTGGGGGAGCGGAGCTGCTGGACGAAGCCTCCTCTCCTGCACCAGCTCAGCCGGACTTTCTCGTCTTTCCCGACCCTCCCTTGTGCGTTTCAGCTCTCGGTTCTCGCCGTTAAACGGCCGACTGGCGCAGAGTGAAGAAGAAATCGTCGGCTGGCAGTTACCGTCGCTCCTCCGTGCACATTAGCGACCTTGTTTTGTTTTCGGCTAATCTGGTCAACGAGGTTCGGCTGTGATGGCTGACTTCAGCAGCAGGGTCATGGTGAGTGTTTATTCTGTCCCAACATTCATTTCATTGAGAGGAGAGAAAAGTTCAGCCAACGAATTTCCACTGCTTTTTTCAGCACTTACTAAAAGTGCATGTTTACAATTGTAAATTATCATAATTAGGAATATAATAGTATTACATAGTTGCAACATGCGTTAAAAAACGTTATACAGATAAAATTGGAAAAAAAATATTGTTTTTAATGGAAAAACTAACGTGAGCGGATCTGATATAAACTAAGATGAAGTTTTGGGATTAAATTTGTTTTTTTCCGGGGCAAAACAACAAGATCTGATTCCCTCAGAATCTATGGTTAATAATTTATAATATTTAATAAATTAAGAAATGAATGATAATAACAACAATCAGCTTTATCATCCACATGTTTGTTTTTTACATGCAATACAAATCATTAACAGTGTTCATGAAGATACACATGGACACACAGCAAAAGAACAAAGATACATAATCATTTGACTATTAATAAAGTTTATTCAAAGTGTTTACATTGGAAAAAGCTCTAATAAAGCTTTAATAAAACATACAGCAGAAAAGTGCAGGAGATGGAACTGAGTAAAATACAACATAATGTAACAAAAGAGCGAATTAAACTATAACCAGAGAAAACATTGCACAACCAGAGTTGTCCTCATTGTGACGAGTATACTGAAATTTGTGTGTGAAATCTACAGATTGTCCCTTTAGACCTGCTGTAGACCTGGTTTAACGAAGGTCAAAGGTCACAGGTCACAGAAGGGCACATCTTTAAAGCTTGGGTCATTTTTTTTCCCGTTTCAAAAAGTTTAAAATGAGTTACTTTAACTAAGAGAAGAAGTTTATTACTGTTTATCTGCACTGCCTCAGATCTCGCAACTGCAATAATCGATGACTCAATTGAATCATTTTTCAGGCTAAAAAAGGCCCAAAATTTTGTTGTTTCATGTTTTATACCACTGTAATCTTAATTTCTAATAATAAAATTTTCTCTATTTTCCGATGGTTAATGAATGAATTCAGAAAATGATTGGCAGCTCAACTGATAATGAAAATACTGTTACAATACTCGTAAGGAGACAGTGTTGTAGGCATAAAATGTTTTACAATATGACCGATATTAGTCGCAGACTGATGATGGTTATTTTTTTGATGATTAAAAGTGCATCATAAATGTACAGATCATAAACAGTAAAACACAAACTCTTTATCGTTGAAGTTGTTTTTTCTAAATTCTTCAAGAGGAAAGTCAAGATGCTTAAATTTCTCCTAATTACCATTTTACCAGTGAATGTGCAGCACTTCTCTGAATCATAACTTTTTTCAAACATCCAGTTTAGCTGCAGCTTTTTGTTTCGACACAGCAGCTCAGGGGTTTTTTTTGTTTTTTTCCCATTGAAATGAAAGGTGAAGGTGTCTTATGTTGTACAGGTTGTAAATCCCTCTGTGGCAAATTTGTGATTTATGATGTTGACTTGATTTAGATAACAATGATATTTGTTTCTCGTGTCAGATGTCTGAGCACCTGTTGGTCGGAGGTGGAGCTGCGGGAAAGGCGACGTCATCCTCAGTCGTGGCAGGAAATGGCAACTGGGATGGTGCTGCTGGGATGGACCAGATAACGGTGGTGAGGATCGATGACACCCACATCGCGGAGGAGCAGTCTCACATCGGCGGGAAGGTTAAGGACGACGGCGCGGACTACTACGAGATGGAGTACTCGTTGCCCGCTGACGAGGAGGTCGGGGGAGAGGAGGAGGAGGACAGTGTTTACGTTATTGAGTATTCGAACCCCGAGGAGGAGGGAGAGAGTTACCAGTTCACGATGTCTGTGGACAGGTCGCTCCCAGCCAAGAAGCCCGTCATCGAGCGTCCAGCGGTCAGAGAAAACACCAGGGCTCCTTTACCAGCCATGTCCAAACCGTCCAGGCCGTCGAGGCCGAGGCACGAGGTGAGGCAGAAGAGGAAGATACCGGAGGAGGAGGAGGACGAGGAGGAGGAGGAGGTGAAAGAGGTGAAAGAGGAGAAAGAAGAGGAAATCGTGAGCAATAAGAGCGTGTTGGAGCTCGGAGAGGACTACAGCGATGTGATGGGCTCAGGGAAGAGACAGCTGCTGTGCTCGTTGTGCCCGCCGCCAGGCCGCCTGTTCAAGAGGGCGTCGGGTCTGGCCGTGCATTTAAAACAGATGCACCACATGGACGGGAAGAAGACGTTCTACTGCACCTCCTGCAAGCAGACAGTCCGCACCCAGATTGAGCTGGACGCGCACACGCGACGCCACGCCAACCAGGACGCCGTCTTCACCTGCCTCCTCTGCTCGGCGGTGGCAGCGGCAAAGGATGAGACAGTGGCAGAGAAGACTGGGTTCAAGGGCTCCAGGTGGGGCCTGAGGAGGCACCTGGAGAAGGAGCACCCGGGCGTCATCCCCCGCTGCGACATCTGCAACAAAGGCTTCAAGTCGCTGGTGTCGTACCTCGCCGACCAGTTCCGGCATGTCGGGGTGTCACCGTTCTACTGCGCCAAGTGTCAGATCTATGAGATGACGGAGAGGGGCCTGAGCGTGCACATCAAAAACCATGACAAGAAGAAGAAGAAGCAGAAGCAGGAGTCGGCCGAAAACCATCTGCCGACGTTGGGTGTCTCCACCAGCGCCGACAACTCCGCCACAGACGACTCCGACTTCTGACCCCCCCCACCCCGCCCGCCGCTGGTTTCAGACTAAAGCAGCACCAGCTCAATGACCTCGTCTCCGTTGGACTGATGTCTGACGCTTATGCATCTTTAACTGGTCTGAACCGAACCCTGGACAGGAGCAGGAGCAGGAGTGGGTTGTGGGTTTGACAGCCGGGGCTTTTGTTCACCTCGGCGTTAGAGAGAACCGAGCCTTTACAAAAGAGAAGAAGAAATAAATCGGGCCGGGCTTCAGAACTTCCTCCATGTTTACTTGCTCTTGTGGTAAATTTAGAATAACGTCCACTTCGTCAGTGCAGCAGGAGTTATGTCAGGGGTTTTATGAGTGAAACTCCACATGTCCTCAAGTATTTTCACATTAAATGTCTCGCAGCCTTCCCTTTTTTAAAGGAGGCCTTTAATGTGAAAAAACATCAGGAATATTTAGTGGCTCAACACTGATCTGGAGCAAAGAGGACATCATAGGAACTAATTAAGAGATTATATCTGTTAAAAAGCAGAGAAACCCAGAGCCGCAGAGTGTTGAGTTGAAACTTGCCTGCTGTGAAAGTGGACTTTATGCAGAATCTACCATGTGAGCTGTTGGGGGCTTTTGTTTGTGCTCATTTGAGACTTAGCCATTATCCTTAAACTCGCCTTTTAAAGTGAGAATTCACTGTAATTTCTGATTTTTTTTTTGTTGCCATAACCGGTGCCATCTGGAGGAGTCTCCCGCCTGCAGCGTCCACCTGTGTCAAGTATAGAGTAAATACAGTTTTGTGGCTGCCTCAGAGGGAATTTTTTTGTACTTTTTTCCCATCACGAATGTTAGAATATGTAAATATTTTTACTCGCCGCCTTCATTTTAGCAGCGTGTCCCGAATCCAAACTACAATTTAGACGCACCTGAGCAGTCTAATCAAATCCACTTTTAGCAACACCGATAAGGACTGCTCTGTCGTCAGAGCAGTGCGATCCAGGTCGTGGCCTTCATCAGGTTCGCCATCACATTTTAAAGAATGTTAAAATAAGATGTTAAACACATCTCAATATAATGTTTACCAGCATTAACTATAACCTGAGATTAAAAATTTCAAAAAAATGTCAATGAAAAGCGATCTAAAGTATTGAGAGTGTATGGCCGGGCTAAAGTGGACACTGAGCATAATCTCTCTGTCTCTCTGTCTCTGTCTCTCTGTCTCTGTCTCTCTCTCTCTCTCTCTCTATCTCTCTCCATATATATATATATATATATATATATATATATATATATATATCACCTTAGTACATGTACTTTATTAGCAGTTAGTCTACAAAAATCACTAATTTATATCAACAGGAAATGATTTAATGATGAACTTTATGAATAGAAAACTAAATGTTATATATTATGATTCTTGTTCTCTGAAAATCTTTTTTGCAGCTTTTCATTCACTTATATTTTCCAGTTCCTACTTTTTCTCCCTTGTTTCATGCTTTGTTTTTTTTTTATCTTTTTGCAGTGTGAACACATGAAAAAGATGAAGAACCTGCTCAGAATCATTTTTTTAAAGACGCACTGGAGGATTCTGGGTTTCACAAGCTGCATGAGATTGTTTATTATTATTATTATTATTATTATTATTAATTTAAAATCTCACAGATTTTGACACAACAGTCGAACCAAAACAAAGTGCCGGTCTCGCAAACCCCGCACGTCAACGCGTCACAGCCCTGCAGGTTCCTGTTTCATCTCCCAAACGGGACGGAAGCTGTTCTCAGACACGTTTGATCATGTCCAGTTTAACCAAAGAACCCAGAGCAATTATTTCAAAGTGGAAAAGTAGGCGACATTTAATTTTAGAGGTGAAAATAATCACTGCAGTTGTGATAAACGGTCGCTTTTTTCACCTTTCCTGTCGGATATAATGATGCTTTTACCCTCCGGCGTCACTGTAGGGATCACGGATTCCTGTGCACACCTGCACTCTGAAACAGATAATTATATCGTTTTTTTTTCTCTGACACTTTAGCTTTGGCTTCAATTTTCAATAATACTGCACTTTTCTATTAAATTCCTGGATATGTTCTTCCTCGATTTCCTGAAAATTATTTGGTATCTATCTGTAAATTACAAGGACACATAACAAGTGGTTACTTGATAACAATGCAGCAGCTAACACTATAATTAGTACTAGTTTACAGCTAAAAATCTGCTAATTTTCAGGAAATAATGGAGGAAATAAAATAAAAAAAAACACGGGACCATTCTTAGCAATAGTAAAAGTTTAGAGTAACAAACAAGAGATGACTTATATTATGAAACAGATCTTCAAAGTTTAGAAGCTGGAAAAATATTTTTTTTTTTTTTTTTTGAAGACTTTCTCCTGAGCACCGAATCAATTAATCGACCAATCGTTGCAGCTCTGATGTAAATAAGACCCAGGTTGTAAAGGGAAGAAGAAAAAAAAAGTGAATTTTCCTTTAATCCTCGTGCCCCTGCCTGTGTTGGTGCTGTATTTGTTGTTTGAGTCGGTGCATGTGCGTGTAAATACTGTATATCTGTATTATTCCTGAGTTATTGCAGTTATATCAGCAGCTACAGTAGAAGAATCAGCTTCACTACGAACACATAAAACACAGAGTCGATCATGTCAGTGCAAAGTGACGTTTATGTGCAGGGAAAGAAAAAAATAATCACAGCTGATTCAGCTGGTTTCTTCTCCCAGTTTCACCAGGCGGCTGCAAGTTTCCTCTGGTAGGGGAGAAGGAAAATGATCATCCCAGTAGGAACACTTGATTTCCCATTCTCCAAGGCACCACTCAGCTTTAAGGTGGATTTTAAGGAAGCACATCGTTTTAGTTGGTCTTTACTGAGATGGATGATCGGTCACGGTGAACTTTTCATCCCTGTTATTCTAGCTTTTGTAATGATTTTGTGCTGCGGCAACTGAAAGATGAGCTGGTGTGTTGCATTCAGGGGCTCATGGAAAAAGCCCTGAAATCTGAGACATCAGCTGCCAAACCTCAGTGGGCTAAATGTGTTATTATGGCTGCTTGGTGTTTAATTAGCAGTAGAGCTTCAACGATTTGTCAATTAATCGTTTAATCGATTCGCCGTAAATTAATTGGTAACTACTTTTTTTGATTGATTTTAGTCATTTTCAAAGCAATAATGATACGATTTTCTGTCTTTCTCCGTTTTATATCACAGAAAAGCAAAAATCAAAAGTTATTTGAAGGCAACTTGAGAAACTGGGAAAGAAATTTGTCACAATTTTCAGACATTTCATAAACTAAACAAACTAATTCAGAAATAATAGAAAGTTGCTTCCCTAGTTGGCAGTAATGTGAAGTAAATGGGATAAAAATACAAAAACTGAATTCTCTGCACGTGCACGTCACTTTAAAGAAAAAGAAAAATAAGGTGATTGGCCCTTTATTACTGAAACTTTAAACTCCTGTCTAGTCTTTAATGTTCATTCTTATCATAAAAAAAATTGAAAAATCACATGTAAAAAAAAAATACCCAGTTTATTTCAGTCAAGTCAGGAAGCTTTCCCACAAATTTTTGTCTTCTGGCCTCTTAAAACAAACCAGACTCCCACTTCCACCTCAGTTTGATTAGTTTTTTCCATCTGTATTTTGGTCCAAAGAGCCGAATGTGTTGCTCACAAGAAATAGGAGAAAATTAGAGAACAGTGAGTAAAATTGTCCATAATTTTGGGTATATATATATATATATATATATATATATATATATAAATAAATAAACTTTTACCCCTCAGATATATTGTGACACCCTTTTAGGGATCCCAACCCACCGATTGGGAACCATTGTCTCCTTTTATTTCCTTCACTGATTGTGTATAAAATCAGGCACATTTTCCCAGAAATCTGCAGCATTTTCAGTTGAATACTGTTGTCATAAGAATGTGAAACCTGGTTTAAGCCCAAAATGTGGATTTAAATACCCACAAATGTTTCATTGAAAAATGTAATTAAATTTACTCACACTAACTTGTTTTATGAGTTAAGATTTGTTTTTTGTTGGCTTATTTTTTCTAAACCAGTCGTATATTAAGAAAAAACTCTTTTTTTTAATAAATAGATGTAGTACAACATATAAAGTTTAAAAAAAAAAAAAACACAAACCTTTTCATTTTGAAATTGAGTTTCTGTTAAAGTTGGTAAAATAAGTAAAATCATGAATATTCTACTTTTTGGATGATAAAAAGGTATTAAAAAGGTGCTAAAAATCACAAGAGTTATGAAAGTTCGGTGCATAAATGCTGGGATGACCTGCAACATTGCGTTTTTAAATCAAACATTTCTTGGTAGATATGAGTTGTCATGTTTTGTTGGTTGTTTCTAAAATGAAAAATCCTGTGTTTGGAATGAAATCTGTTACACGTGTTTTGTTAATGGTGGTTTAAAACTTTTTTTTAAATTTTTTTTTTACTCGAGCAGTTTGAAGCATTCATGTCTTTTTTTTGTAAAAGAGGAATTTTTCTTATGACATTAAAGAGGAACACCACTGATGATTTATTTATTATTTTTTTTTTAAGCCTCGTGTTTCTTTTCCCACCCTGAGACACTGAATTATTTTTTAACCTGAGTGTCAAACTGAGTGAATTTACCCTTTAATAACAAAGCATCTACAGGCAAAGCGATCAATAAAACTCATTATGCGTTGATAGCTGATTATCTGTTTTATTATTTTTAATAGAAAGTCCAACTCTCACTGCAGGTACAAAAAAAACAGAGAGCTGGCATAGCAGCAGGGCAACTGCGTCTCTGACAGGATCATAGAGAAGAGGAAGAGGATGGAGAGAGAAGAAGAGAGAAAGCTATTCCCCTGTTTATAATTACATAAAAAAAATTAATTCCTTTTACATTCCTTTATCCCAGAGCTGTACATCAAAAGACGAGGCAAAGATAGACATTTTATATATATATATATATATATATATATATATACACACACATATACATATACATATACATATATATACATATACACATACATATATATACATATACATATATATATACACATATACACATATATATATATATACACATATATACACATATATATATATATATATATATATATATATATACACATATATATATATACATATATATATATATATATATATATATATGTATGTATTTCATATGATGTATAAAAGAAAAGAAAATCAAAAGGTTTGTCTCAGAGCGGTGAAGTTTTCATCCCTTTACGTCAGCAGACATTCACACCACCACCAAGAAAAAGAAGTGGCGGCTTTTCAATCGATCAGCTAAAGACGAGCAGGAAGGAGAAGAGGATTCTCTTTTCTATCTTTAGCCCTCGCCGTCTTCAGCCGCCTTGTCCACACGGTTCGTGACCCCCACACCTGTAAAAAAACCCCTCTAGGTGGGGTTTTTTCTCTCCCCAGCAGAGGCACACACAGACACAAGTTTATTTCACCTTAAAACTGATGAGGTCCACCCGAGGAGGTCATGTCACCAACAGCTTGGTGCCAGTGTCAAAACCTGCCCGTTCTGTGTGTGGTCACTGTTGTCATTAAAGGGCCAGTTCACCCAAATTACAGATAAAGTAATCATCCTCAACCCTAGTCCAAATTAGTTGCTTTAAACCATATCTCGTTTTCATGAAGAGGGTTTTTGTTAACATCTATCACCTGTGTCCCGTTATAGCTTTAATTACAAGTATTATTAAGCCGACTGTAACTACTGAGGAAACACAAAAGGTGTGGTTGAAAGCCACAGCAACAGATATAAGTGAGACCTCGTGTTAAGAAGTCACTGGAAAGATACAGAAACATACGTTTTTAATATTTTTAAAGGGTTTTTTTTTCCAGGTCACAGTTTGAAGGACTGAGGCCATAATTCTCCAAAAATCTGATTCCTCCAGTTTTTGCTTTATATTCTGAAATACCAGATGGTAAAAAAATCAAATAAAATAATCCGCCCAGGGAATATCAGGCTCTGCGGGAAACATCCGCGCTCACGATGCCTGTTGACAAAGGGTCGCGAGAAGAAAATGCCACATTTTTTGAGGGTTTCAAGCCGTAAAAGGTTAAGATTCCCTGAACCAATGGAAAACATTCCCGCAGATAGTTGGAGAAATCTGCCACCCTTCAGCGTCAGACCAATACAATGAAGGTGAAGTCTTTTTTTTTTTTCCTTTTTTTCTTTTTACAGAATTATTGCACTGTACTGAAGCTCCTGCTCAGGAAAATAATCATCTTCTACTTGAGTTAGGATACTGATGAAAACCATTGTCTCAAATAGCCCATTTTTCTTAATACTGCGATTTGTGTGTTGTCAAACTACACATTTAAGTACCACAGTGGTTTTGTCTTTTGGTCATTTGGCTGAACTAACCCTTTAATTTCCTGACCATGGCAAAGAACATGGCTCTCAGTAGATCTGAAGCCCAAACAACACGTGTTTAAAAGTGACCAGGTCCTTGTTTTTCTGCCACACAGATCAGTCTTAAAAGGGTTTTTTGGCTGACAGACGACCCTCACCCTTGCAGACAGGGACACATGATTGTCTTCACACACACACTAATACACACACACACGTTGCATGTTGGGCCGTCGCGTCCTGGCCAGACGTCGGTTTGGTCACATCGGATTGTAAAAACGAGGTCGCGACCCGCTCAAAGCCGTGGATCTGCAGCTGAGACCGAAGACTTTGATTGCACAAACAAAGCGTCTGAAGACTCTTCTTAGATGACAGGTGGTGGTGTAGGTGGTGGTCGGGGGGTGGGGGTGGGGTATAAGACCGTGAATCACAAAATAAAAGTCCATAAAGAAAAAAAAATCTTTTTCAGGGTATACGTAACTCTTCCCATCATTCAACACCCACAGCATCTCAGATTAACACCCCTTTGTGTCCTGCTCGCCCCTCACCAACCAGATTTGTGTTGCTGTTTACGCCCCCCTTCCGCCAACACACAAACACACACTGCTGCTGGACGTGGAAAAAAAAAAAAAAAAAAAAAAAAAAAAGCAGTGTCTTGATTCGTAGAAACCTGAGTTGCCCGGCGTGTTTTGTATTTACAGCCCCCCCCCCCTTCCCCGGCGGCTCCCACAGAACGTCGTCCGGTCCGAGTCGTCACACGCCAGCGGCGGGTCGGGGAGGCAGGAAGCTCACTCCTCCTCTTTTTTTTTCTCCTTTTTTTCCTTTTACATCCGACGTTTCGTGTCCAAGCAGCGCGTCAGGTGACCGGGTCGCCAGAACCAAACACTTCAGATTCTCATTGTTTTTGTGTGACATAATCTTGGCTCCTGGGCTCCGACTCTGGAGCGAAATTTTTTTAATTAAGAGTAAAAATACTAAAAAAGAGAGAACGATCCCTCAGTTTTGTTTGTTTTTCCACAGTTTGCCACCATCTCTCTATATCATTTTAGGGAAGAGCATAAAGTTTAAAAATGAATGAACCCTTCCGCAACATTTACTTGCCTCATGTGACTTTAAAGTGATGCTGAAAAAAATGCAGAATCCACTTTTTTCTGTTCATTTATCTGCCCAGATTGTGATTTTCTGACCTGATTTGATGAAAGTGACTGAAAACAAAAAAACAAACAAACAAAAAAACCCGAGATAATTTAGTCTGGGGAGAGTCTGGGGAATCTACACAGCTCAGGCTTGTTAAAGGATAAGTCTGGTGATATTTTATATATTGTTCCTCTTTTCAACTAATCCAAACCATCTATGAGTGAATCTCACAACCAGGTGTTGTGGTTGTATCCACAGCTGATAACAGTCCCCAGAAAGTGCTCTGTTCCTGTACAGTGAGCAGCAGTTTTAGGAAAAACAGAGTCTTTTTCTAAAAATGTAACTGTAAGACACTAACAAACATATTTGCTAGTTTTGGTGTTTTCAAGGGATTTGTTGACAAGGAAAAATCTAAAAAAACTGAAAGACTTATAACTTTACCTTGAGCAGATTTATGTCGAGAAATGTCGCACAAAACAAATTTTAGACTTGTTCATCCACGTTAAAATACTGGACACCAGGCGACTCTGACCGAGCCGAGACAAACCAAAAGTAATTTTCTAGACTAAATCGTGCTCCTGAGGCTTTTTTTTTCCCCATATGCATCGAGTGAGACCAAGTGGCGGGGTTTAAGGGCCGAGGCCGCTCTGCTCAGCGGGCCGGGCATCAACCGGCCACCGACACACACTCTCGTTCCTTTTTCTGTGGACGCCGTCATCTCGAAGGCTACTTGAGGTTTAGACACAGGATCTGCAGCCACGCAGAACCTCGACGCCGGCATAATAACAACGATCCTAGCTCTGTAAATGCATACATTAGATAACCATGTTCCTATGTTCACCCCCCCTCCCCACCCCCAAGTTTTTCGAGTAAATAAATACAGTACTCTCATTTCCTGACGCATCTCTGGGTATTTGAGGCAGCACTGATTGTCCAAAGCAAAAAAAATAACAAAAAAACCCCACTGCAGGAGGAGTCGGCCTCCGTGGCGGGGAAGAGTCGACAGGTTGTCATTGCGGCGTCGATCGCTGACGCTGGGATTCTACAGTAAGACAGCAGAAGATATCCAATCAGAAGAGTCCGTTAAGGTGCAGGACGGGGGGGGGGGGGGGGGGGCAGCGGCGGTCTCTGTGCTCCTATTTGGCGTTAGCGGTTCCCAGATCCATCAGTAGTCTGTCCCGCCGGACCGGAACTGGAGCAGGCATGGGAGGAGGATGGGAGGGGGAGGGAGGTAGCGGTCCGGCGGAGGTCAGATCGAGGTCAGAGTAGATGGGTGTGTGTGTGTGTGTGTGGGGCGGTGTTTAAAGGTCACAGAGCAGTGGAGGTGATCTTCTTCACCCCCCTCCGCTGGGCCAGAGTGGAGCAGCCCACTGGCTCCAGAACCGGAGGGACGTTTCTGTTGAGGGCTGAGTAGGTGGCCGCCATCGCACCCTGGGGGGGGGGTTATAGAGTCAGCTTCATTTCTTCACTTCACTAATTAAATCATCTGTTATCGTGACTTGTGTTATTTTTTTTATTTCATTCATTAGGGCAAAATAATGAAGCACAATATTGTCGTGCTTACTGTATATTTCTTATAAACATTCCCCATCTTGTTTATGTGGTGTAAACATGACTCAGACTCGGGATCAGAGCTGATCACACAAGACAATCCGGTTAGAATTTCTTATGAAATCGAAGCTGGAAACACATTATTCTGATAAATAAACTCAGCCCAGCTTCTTGCTTCTTCTTCTTCTACTATTACTACTACCACTATCACTACTACTGTTTCCACTACTACTGCTACTACTAATATCACTACTACTTCTACTACTGCTACTACTATAACTACTACTAACGCTAAAATGTTCGTACTGGACTCCCTGTTACCTGAGTTACTTTCTAAAGCTTTGAAACGTCCAAAGTGTGTGTGTGTGTGTCTCTCTCTCTCTCTCTCTCTCTCACCTTGACCAAATGTGGGGCGTCCTGTCTATTGAGGGTGTACTTGGGCAGCTGGTCCCTATGCGTCACCCAGGGGTGCCTGAGGACCTGACCTGCCGTCAGCCGCTGGTGGGGGTCCACGTGCAGCATCTTAGACACCAGATCCTGAGGGGTCAGAGGTCACACAGCCATTACTACTCACCCTCTGTGGATGGATATCCACCATTAAACTGAATCAAAGAGACGCCATCATTGGTCACTTATTTAAAGAGAATACTTAACCCTTTTCCCCAAATACATCATCGTCTGCTCCTTTCCCTCGAGTGTGAATGTGCGTGCGTGTGCGTGTGTGTGTGTGTGTGTGTGTTAGTCGGTGTCCACACCTTAGCCTCATCGGAGACGGAGGTCCAGTATCCTCCACTGAGAGAGAACTTCCCACTGCCGATGCGAGCCAGAATCTCCTCCGGCGTGTCCTCTGGACCATTGGCGAACGGAGTGAAGCTGGAGACGGAGGAGGAGGAGCACAAGAAAGGAGGAGGGGAGGAAGGAGGAGGAGAAGGAGAGAGTGCTCATTTTCAGAGACGCCAGATTTACATCTCTAAGTAGCTGCTTACCCAGATTTAAACTTGTTACAGCTTTTTACTGCAGCGAGTGATTTGGAAATGCAGGAGGACATTGAATTTGACACGACACATAAACTCAATGAATCCCATTAGGGTTCATTTGTTTGGAGCAGCTCGTCATACAAACAAACTAATGAATAATACAATACACATCCCACACAGGGAATGTAAAATGAGGATGACGGGACTGACAGAAAATGAATCTAGTCTGCAGGGAAGGTGGATTCTTCTATAGTAGTGTCACATCAAATTAAAGAGGATCATCCAAAGGCTGAAATGATCAGTCAACTGATGCATGTTAACTAAATATCTTTAGGTCTAAGTCTTTGTCTAGGGGACGTAGTGATGGGCATTTATTGATAAACTGGCAGGTTAATCGACGGTGAATTTATCATGAGTTTCAGCCCTAGGTGCCTGGTTTTAAATGAATTAATTTGAATTAAATTAAAAGATACGTTTTCTGGAAAGGGGATATCCGACTTTCTGATGTTCTGATGAAAACGTGTCTCCACCTACCCTGTTAGCATCGTGTAGAGCAGGACCCCCAGACTCCAGATGTCACAGGCTGCATCGTAACCCTGCTTCTTCAACACCTGTAACGCAGAAAACAGCCTCATGTAAACATGTCAACTTCCTGAACATGTCAGCTGCGGGTAAATATAAAGCAGAAGCAGCCACGTTACCCCGGTGATCATTCGGTTTTCATTTATATATATACACATATGATGTGTGATAAGTGATGTGTTTTATTTCCTGATTTCAGACATAAAACAACAAAGGGTTAAAGTGGAGACACTCATTTCCCACATGGTCCCAAGATAAACAGAAGATAAATGAAGCTGAGAAATTCTGAAATCCAAAAATACATCACCACGAATCAAAGTGGAAAATTCCCTCAGTGGAGCGCAGACCTCAAACAACATACACCAGACTTCAGAGAAAAAAGAATCCAAATTCAGAGTAAGTGATCCGGATCTGCCCTAAAATTTAATGGGTTCTTCCCTGGCCCACATCCTTCAATCCAACAGACACCGTTGGTTACGCAACCTCCTTGGTGGCGGTAAAGAGAAAAACGCCCACATCGATACACCAAAGTACAATAAGGACAATTCAATGGCTGAAGTAAAAACGCAAACATAAAATTGTCAAATTCAATCTTCTGTTCACCGGAGCATCGCTCAAACCTTTGAATCACCCATTATATTCTAGAGTTCTTATACTGCTGGACTCAGATTTCAGACCCCAACCTTGGCACTGAGAACCTGACGCCGATAACCTGACTCACCTCCGGCGCGACGAAGTTGGCGGTGTAGCACGGCGTCATGAGCAGGCCGTTCTCCGCCCTCAGCTGTTTGGCGAAACCAAAATCTCTTCCCTTGCCTTTCTCATTGTCTTTCTTTTGGTAGTAAAACATCACAAACCATAAAAGATGGGAGACCCCCAGAGAGACCTACCCCCTGTACATGCAGGTACTCCACCGTCTTGGTGATGGTGTAGAGGACGGCGCTGGCTTCCCTCTCTGAGAAGAACTTCTGCCGGAGGATCTTGTCCAGCAGCTCGCCTCCTTTCATCAGCTCCGTCACCAGGAACACCGACCGGCCGTCGTCGTACACCTGCGGCGTGGAAATAAGACAGCCCGTCAGTCAGTGCCTTAGTCACCGTTTTCTAGCTAAAAGTTTTTTGAATTCTAGCAAATGTTTTCTGATTTAACATCTTCGGAAACCAGTGGCCAGCAACGGATGTTGGTCCCACGGTCGGTAAATAAAACCGGCAGAGTGACGACTATGGATCCAGCAGATCAGTTTTTAAAACAAATGTTAAAGATGTTCAGCCTGAAAAGTACCTTTTCTTTTACAGGTCAGAATAAAAATATTTTTCATTAAGATTTTGGACTGTTGTTCTGACAAAACTCGAAATTTTACGATGTCAACATTTTCAGCCAACTTTTTTTTCCTAACCCAGTTTTAACTACTTCATGAGAAAGATGGACTTTTGCATGATACATATTTAGGATATGGTAAAATCTATTGATCCCAAACAGGGAAATTCAAAGCATCACATCAGCAAAGAGGAAGTAAAAGACAGTTTCTGTCCTTTTTAAGCCTGGAAGGCATTTTATTTATCGTCCTTAGACAAAGAGCAGAACAATGTCTAAGCGCGCCCAGTGTTTAGTTTTGTTTTTTCAAAGAGGAAGTGAGCAGATAAAACATGAGCGCAGATAAAACCGTCTGTTGTTTCTGGAACAGATGCAAGTGAGGATGTTTTCACCCGGTGGCAGGGCGACGTTTTTAACTCTCATTAAGACCAAGTCAAAGAAAAGTCGATACTCGAACAAAATCGTCGGCAAAGAAAGCAGGGAATTCATTTAGTTTTCGTTTAGTCCACTGGCTACAAATTCGCTAGATTTAGCAAAGTGACCCCGACCGGGTCACAAAAGGAATAAAAAAAAAGAAAAAGAAAAAGGAAAAAAAGTAGATTTTCACAATAACAATAACAATAACAATGTTTTTTACAGCTAAAGTCTCTGAATAAAACCGGGTCAGTCTGACTCACGTCCTTGAGGGTGATGATGTTGGGGTGCTGCCCGTATCTCAGCAGGATCTCCACCTCCTCCGTCGGGTCCTTCTTGGCCTTGTTGATGATCTGTAACCGGGTTGGGGGGGGGGGGGGGGACACACAGACAGCGTTGATAAAGGGCCGGACACAGACGTGGTGCCACGGACCCCGTGGACTGTACGGCCGCTGTTTTACCTTGACCGCGTACTCCATGCCGGTCCCCTTATGCACGCAGCGCTTGCAGATGGAGTAGGAGCCGACGCCAATGTCCTCTCTGATCTCGTAGGCGTCCGAGAACTGGGACGTGCTTCGGTGCAGCTGCTACACCGAAAGACAGGGACAAAAACGGATATTTCATTAGGGACGGCGAAGGGGTCAGACCCTGACTTGAGACATAAGTCCCAGCAGCGCTACACAGCAGACCCCCCTCGGTCGGTGGAGGGAGCGTTGATCAGTGCACGTGGACGGCGCCAACGTACCGAACCGTTCTGGGAGAACGTGGGAGGTCCGATATTGACGGTTGATTCGTCTCCATGCGCCTGAGGGCACTGTGTAAATGTGGGATCTGCCTCCTGGAGATTTTTTTTTTATGGTTAAAAATGAGAGCCGTTACTAAATGTTGGCTTTCGGAGAAACCCTCCCACTGTGGTCCTTTTTATAGGCGCCGTCAACAATCTATGCTCAACTGACAAAAATGCTTTATAACCTTTGACTACAGAATATAAAGGGTGAAAAATACAGGAGGAAATGGGATTGTTATGGATCAAACGCTTCTTAAATGTCTTTTCTTTCCCCTACACATCTGCTTGAGTGGTGTTTTATGTGTTTGTACCTGTACAATAGTATTGGGTAGTGGTTGCGTTTCCTCCTCTGTTATGGCCACAAAACTGAATCCCCTGAACAGCTGATGGGCGTTGGCACTGGGAGGAACCCCTGGAGAGTCTGGTGACGGACACAGAAGCAGCTGTTAATCCCCACCGCTCAAGGAAGCGGGGCTTTATGGAGAATGTGGTTCAGGTCTGCGGTGTGGGGAGAGGAGGAGGAGGAGAGGAAGAGTGGCAGTCGGTACCTCTGGGTGTTTTAGCAGTGAACTCTGGATCGAAATAGAATGTGTCATCGGGTCGTCCTGCAGCCGGCTTGAAAGGAGGGTAGATCTCTCTGCGGTAAAGTTTCTGAGGAGAGAGGATGTGAGAAAACTCAGCCCCGCGATTCCAATGAAACTCATAGCGGAGACAGAAACAGAAACGTGACATTTTTTTTCCTGCAAATGTTTTAACGCCTGTTTATGTGTCTCTTTGCTGTAAAACACTGACATTCCAGTCGATGGTGTTGAAGAACTGGTGCCTCTTTATTTCCTCGACTCCGTCCGGTCCAGCTCCTGCAAACAAACAAACAGACAAACAGACAAACACCACAACATCAGCTGTCGGGCCTGTGCAGCACAGGACAGACCAGCAGGGGGCAGAGTCACCCAAAAGTTTGATCTAATGTTTTATCATAGATGAAATAGTCAATTACTGAGGGGAACTATTTTCTGTGGCGGATGAACCTTTTTATGGGAAACAGAATTCCCAAAATGAAACGGTTCCTCTTCCTCGACCCTTTTGATCACAGTTGTAACGCCGGTCTCTGTTAAAAGCTCACTCCTACATTCATTCAGAAAACAATGGTTTAAAAAAAAAAAAAAAGAGGCGTTTTACCTAATCTGTTGGCAGGGTTGCGTTTGAAAAGGTTCCTGAGCAGACTCTGAGCTTCGGAGCTCAAAAACTGGGGCATTCCCAACTTGGCCCTGAGAAAAACGAAGAGAGAGATAGAGACGGAGTCAGAGTCGGAGTCGGAGTCAGAGTCGGAGGGATATGAAAGTCAGGAGCTGTGGTTTTATCAAAGACGCAGAATAACTGCACATCCAAAAATGAAAGTACCCGAAAGACTAAACGATGACACACACGCACGCACGCACACACACACACACACACACAAGCAGGAAACACACTCAGCATTTTCCTACAGGGTGAGATGGAGGCGACAGAGGAAACAGGAGGGGTTAATATTTCCTGTGATTTGTTTCTTCTTCTTCTTTTTTATGCCTCCGATGAACTCCAACATTATTAGACTCCCTCTCCTCAGTCCTCCTCCTTCCTAATCTTCTTTCACCTCCTCCAGTGTCATTAAAAATTGGCACCAACGCTTTTGAGTCCACCCCCCCCCCGCATTCGTCCGTCCTCATCCTCCTCTCCCTCCTGAGTGCTGCACTCTATCTCCTCAATTATAAATCCTTCACTTTCCCTCTCCCCCTCCCTGCCTCCTCCCGGATGCATGGTGAGTTGTAATAAAAGCCGTTAGGCCGTGATTGGATGGGCGTTCGCAGACAGTATAGAGCGTCTTACTTGAGGATCATGGTCATGGTCTCTTTCCGGTCCTTGCCCTGAAACGGCAGCGTTCCCGTCAGCATCTCGAACTGAAAGAGAGAGAATACAAGTCTGCCGGGGTCAGAGATTTCTATTCGGCTATCGCAAAGGCCGGCCGCTCGGAGGTTGAGCGCCCTGGTGCATGAACACACAAAAAAAACAAAAGAAAACCAAAACCGTTAGTTTAAACAGTTGATAAGTGGATAAGAAAAAAATAATCTCAAAGAATTTCATAATAGGAGCAGATGTATTCTTTGGTTTAGTGAGAACTGGATATGCAGAGGGACTTTTTCCCATAAATCTTTTACCAGCCATAAACAGAACGATATAAACTTGCTTCTTCACACATAATTTGGTCGCTTAGAAGGAAAATGTGTTTTCTTACACAGTCTATTGTTGTTACGTTAGCTATGATACACTGTCATTAGTGTAATTGAAAGTAGGTCATGGTGGAGGTGATTGATGGCCTTTCATCGAATCTGGCTCAAATATCAAATGTGGTTATCAAGGGGGGTCTTCTCACCATGAGCACGCCGTACGACCACCAGTCGGCGCTGTGCGTGTGCCCTCGCCTGTTCACCACCTCGGGGGCCATGTACTCCACCGTCCCACAGAAGGAGTAGGCTTTGTTCTCGTGGTCTATCGACTCCTTGCTGAGGCCAAAGTCTGAAAATGCACACACACGCACACGCACACACACAATAAGAGATAAAAGAGTTACCGTAACTTATAGCAGCAAAAATGTGCAAACATACTTATCATCACTGACAGAGCTTTGTTAGGGGAACAAAGTTGACACACACCCACAGAAACACACACACACACACACACACACAAACACACTAACACAAATACACAAAAGGGGGGTGTAATATTACACACCAGTCAGCTTGATATGTCCATCCTCATCCAGCAGGATGCTGAAACGACAAAAAGGCTTTTTGTATTCTGAGGTAAATGTCTGCAGGGAAACATATAATGCAGCATGACTCAGTGTTTGTGTGTGTCTGTGCCCGCCCTCACTTCTCGGGCTTGAGGTCTCTGTAAATGATGCCGAGGCCGTGAAGGTGATCGAGGGCCAGGGCGAGTTCAGCCAGGTAAAACTTCACATCCTCCTCCGTGAACATCACCTGAAACACGCACACACACACACACACACACACACACACACACACACATTTTTTTATTTGCTATATGTGGCGTTCTTTATTTCTTTGTCTTATATTCTCATCCTTGTAGATTTCTCCATTTTATTTCCATCTCTCTGACTTCTTTTCCCCTTTTCATGCACCTGAGCTGAAACAGGTGTTACCTCCTTAGAGAGACGGGTGAAGAGATCTCCTCCTCTGAGAAAGTCCAAGATCAGGTAGAGCTTCCCCTCCGTCTGAAACGCTGAAGGCAGAGGAAGGGGAGAAAGTGGTGAACTTAGATAAGATCTGAGAAGTTCCCCGCTTGCTCAACATTTCTGAAGCCAGGCTCGTTCGATTGCTAAAAGAAGAATGAGGGGCTCTGATAGGTCGGTGCCGGAGCTGGTGACTCATCGGGGGAGGCCTGCCATTGGATCCTGACTCACCATAGTGCAGTTTGACGATAAAGGGATGGTTGACCTCCACCAGAATGTCTCTCTCCATCTTTGTCCTGACCCGGTCGCGCACTGGAAGCACAGCGGAAAAGCACATAAATCATCAGACGGCGTTCTCGCCGAAAAGGCGAAAATGAAACAAGGCTCCCTTATTGGGTTTCTGTTTTGGCTCCCAGATGCGTGCAGATAGATGAGAGAGCGGATCGCAGGGAGGGAGGCAGAAAATCAGCGGCAAGAAAAGAAAGTAGGGGGAAAAAAAAAGGAGACAAATTGAAGAAAGAGGAAAAATACAACAAACGAAGAGGGAGCCGGGGGGGGGGGCAGCAATCACACACGAAATAAAGGCGCGTGTTGTGTTGTTTCTCCACCAGCAGATGGTGTATGAGCATGAGCATGAGCTGATCATTAATGTAGGGATTTATCATTTCATCTCCTCCCTTCCTCGTGGTCTCATGTTGAGGTGCGAGGGTGCGAGATTCCATTTTGGGCGATGACGACTGAGCAAAAAGAACAAAAAACAAAACAAAACCCCAAAAAACAAAAAACAAAAAAACAACCAAGTGAATATTTGATTAGTTCCTCGTTTACCCGCCGCTAAACCTCACATGAAATCTATTGATTTTCCACCAGTTTCTCTCCATGTTTTTTTTTTTTTTTTAAATTTCCCCTCTTGTCACCACACTTCATAGACTGGGGCCTTTCTGGGTTGGACCCGGGTCCCTCTCCGTACCTTTGAGCGTGGCTTTCTTCAGGACCTTCATGGCGTAAAGTTGGCCGGCATCTGGCCCTGTGATCTTCCTCACCAGAAACACCTACACAAAAATAACAAGTCATTTATTTCATGTTATATTTATACATGTGTGAAACGCAGTGTGTGTGTGACCTGCACAGTGCTTTGTCTGAGTATTAATCGGAGCATGGTGGAGTGTATATTGTGTGGACACTTCTGCATTTTTTATGTGTGTATATGTGTGTTTGTGTATGAGAGTTTGTTTGAGTTAGCCCCATTTTCTAGGTCATACTTGTGCAGATTAACATATAACACACACACAAACACACACACACACACGAACACACACCCCAAGCGGGAGGCCAATTGTTCATTGATAAAGACGATGACATTAAGCGGGACTGTGAAGGGCCCTCAGCCTCCCGTCTCCCTGGCAACAGGCTCTCAAACACGGACACAAGGGAAACATTACACAGATCTGAGTGGAAATGGAGCCCACTCTTTCACACACACAAAAACCCACTTAAGGCTCAATCACAGACAAACGCTGTATATTAGACAACACACACACACACACGCACACACACACACACACACAATCTGAGGTACCTTGCCAAAGGAGCCTTGTCCCAGGACTTTGCGCAGCTCAAACTGTCGTGGGTCGGCCTTCTCTGATCCCTCCTTCACATGGTGGGTGATACTGATCTCCTTAATCGGCACGTCATCCTGCAACACACACACACACACACACACACACACACACACACACACACACAAGTAGAGACACTGTCAGTCAAAATCAAATCAGTCAATCAATCAATCAACACCTTTGACCTTAGACTTTGCAAATAATTGAGGAGATAATCGGTACATTAACTGATTAGGAAAAAGGTTGTTAGCAGCAGCCTTAAATGACCCATTTTAATATTCGGTAATATTCATGCAACCATTCACAGTTAGATCACAACCTAGATTCGATGATATGACGACGAACAAGATGAAACTACAGACATTTACTGAACTTCCTCCGATTTGCATATACATCCCCTAGTAAGGCATTCATCCATTTAATATCTCTGATCTTTGTAACCAGATCTAATTCATGTTGATGTTGGATTTACAGGATTCTTGCACCTAGATTAGTCCAGCAGATAATCCACTGGATAAGCCCCAAACAGAAATTTCCCCATCTACAGTGATTACAGTATTTTATTAGTAGACCACTTCTCAACTTAATCCACACAAATCATGTATCAATATCAAAATGTAAAAGTCAAAGTTTCCCTCAACACCAGAAACTATAGCTCTACAGAGTGCTGCAAACTTCAGATGTTTAGATTCTTCTCTATCAGGAGGCATCTGGTTGGTCCTGAATTCATTCTGCAGTAGGATAATGACACAAAAACACAGCCAGGGTCATAAAGAACTGTCTACAGAGACCAGGAGAACCAGGAAGTCCTGCAGCAGATGGCCCCCAGAGAACCCTGATCTCACCACAGTGACCTGACCGCAGCGTATTTTTTTTCCAGTGTGGAACTAATAGTTTTACTTTAGTAAAAGATCTAAATACTTCTTATATCACTACCAATATCCTCACTGAGGGAAAGAGGGAGAATAAGGTCTAATGGAGGCCGCACGCCTGAGTCTGCCTTTTGAGCCAAAATCACAAAGTCTGCTACTGTTGCTTTGAATGGCATTCTGGGAAATGTAGGACATAAAGCAGCCGGTAAACCCGAAAGTAAACAACAACATCATCTCCCAGCACGAGCGCGTCTGAAGGTGGATTTTTCCCCCTTGGTCCAGATATTCTCACATCTCAGTGAATCACATGATAGGTTGAGCAGGGTTCTCGCACAGTCATCATCCACACAGTAGGAAATGATCACACATCCACACACACATCCACACACACACACACACACACACACACACACACACACACACACACACACACACACAGCTGTCATGGAGCCGCCCCCAATACCTGCTTCCCGCTGTAGCTGAGTGACTAATGATGCCATACTGTGTGTGTGTGTGTGTGTGTGTGTGTGTGTGTGTGTGTGTGTGTGTGTGTGCAATCAGTGACTCTGTCCCTTCATCAATCGTTAACTCTTTCTGAGGCCCCCTCTTGTTCCAGGTATTGATGCCTAAACAGAACGGGTGAACAGGTGAACACAACCACACTGCATTTCCAACATCCTCTCCCCTGCTTGCTGTCCCTACCCTCTCTCTCTCTCTCGCTCTGTACACCCCTTCCTCTCACTCCCCTCCTACTCCTCTGCTCCATACCTGCAGTCCCCAGGTGCTGGCTGCTGGGTGCCCCGGTGCAGTGTGGGTCCTGTAGTCCCGGCTGTGGCCGAGGTTCTGCGGCGCTAACATGCTCCTGTGTGTCGGCTGCAAAACAACGGGTTGGAGCCACCGCCAGCTTCTGCTCGCCCTACACTTCTTCCTCCCTCTCCCTCTCTCTGTTTCTGTCTCTCTCTCCCTCAGAGAAATCTCTCCCTCCCTCCCTCCTACTTTCTCACTTTTTCTATCTTTATTTGAGCTGTTCTCACCTCTTCTCTCTGTGTTTCTCTCTCCTCTTTCTCATGGGTAAAGGTTGCAGACTGGAGTCGGGGGGTAGCCAGATGTGCAGTAGTGGAGGAAGTACTCAGATACAGTACTTTACTTAGGTAAAAGTACCAATACTTCACTTTAAAACTACTCCATTACAAGTAAAAGTCCTTTAAGTACAAGTAAATAAGTATAATCAGCAAAATTATCTTATAAAGATAGTTATAATGCAGAGTAGCTCCTCTCACTGTGCTATATTATTATACAACATGCAAAACTGGATTATTGGGGCCACGTAGGGTCTCTGTTCAGGGGTCCTTTATTTCATATACGGCAAATTCAAATGCATTTAATGTGATTATATCAACGACAATTGACAACTTTGGTTTTTTATAGAAAAATAGGTTTGTGTGTCTCAAAAAAAAAGTATGAAAAACTGTTGTTTTAATTACACCATGAAAACCCAGGTACTGATGTTATCTATTATTGTCATGTTAAATATTTGTCTTGTTAAATCTAACAAAATTGTTCTGATCTTTTATCAAATCGACCAATTATATGGAATTAAATATCCTGATTTTTTTCCCAAAGCCCAAAAATATTCAGTTTACTATCACAGAAGAATTTAGAAAACCAGCAAATATCATTTTGGAAATTGGATGCAGGGAAAAACAAACCAAAAACTGACTGATTATCGAAATTTCCACAGATAAATTTCATCATTGTGAGTCGACTGATCGTCCCACGTCTAAACTTGAGAGAATTATATCATTATGGAACGATTTCCAGCATCATAAATGCACGCAAACGTACCATTTACACTTCATGTCATCAAGTATGGAAGATCACGCCGGCGTATGTAAACAAGACCCCCCCCCGGATGAAGCCTCTGAATGCCGCCTTGAGTGAAACGAATGAACGGATGAACGAAGGGATGAATGAAGGGATGAGCGAAGGGATGAGCGAAAGAACGAACGGCGCCATTCAGACACTGCTGATTGTCTGTGAAAATAGACTGAGGAATGTTGGAAAAAACATTTAAGACTGTTGACATTTCAAATAAACGTGTTTGTGTGTGTTGTTTGTGTGTGTTTGTGTGTGTTGTTTGTGTGTGTGTGTGTGTGTGTGTGAGTCAGAACACAGATGGAGGATCAGAGCCGAAGTGACAGGATGCTCATGTAGCACCTCTTAATCACAGGATTAAAACTGCACACCCTGCACCTGTGCTCTGAACACACACACACTCATGTATGCACAAAAAATACAACATCATACATGTGCACACCTGCATACGCCCACCAACACACACACTTCACCTTCTTCTCTAACCTGCTACCGTTACTGTTTATTTCCATTTCAGCTGTGTGATATTTGAGACACACAAAAAAAAACCGACAAACACACACACACACACACACACACACACACACACACACACACACACACACACACACACACATCACTCTTCCTCTGACTTATTAAAGTTCATTTTCGTCTTACACACACATGCGAGGAAGTTACCACAATGTTCACACATACAAAGACAGAGAGAAACCTCCCCCCTAGCTATGAACAGAGAGAAGTTGCCGCTTATCTCTTGCCACCAGTGTTAAACCAGAGCGGCGAGTCCACATCAGCAGCCAAAGAAGTTGAATCCCAGTCTTGAGCTTCGGATTCTTCTGTAAAATGAAATACAAAAACCTGGTCTTTGTGAGTAATGAGGACAATAAGGTCAGTAAGGGTCTCTACTGATGAAGATCTAGTGAGATGATCAAAAGCTCCACAGCAGCTAAATAAATAAATAAACAAACCTCGAGGTGAATTTGTCTTGGCAGCTATGGCTGCAACAGTCTACTATTTTCATCAACAGTGAATTTGCTAACTATTTTCTAAATTTATTGTTACTTTGTCTTTTTCTCCTCAAACCTGCAGTTTAAAACCCAAAGATAACAGGCTGGAACTAATTAGGCAGTATTAGGTTTTATGTCAGTCCTTCCTCTGGACCTCCGACTTCCTTCGTCGTCGGTTTTTCTTTGTCTTTTTTTGTTTCTTGTTTTGCAGAGGTTGTGTTATTGAAGTATGATCTAATGAGGCCACGTGGTGATAACATGTCTGAAAATAGGAAAATGGGATTTATTTCAGCCACAGCCGTGGTTTCAGTCACTTTTTTCCGGTATATTAATGTTTCAAACATCAACTTTAAGGCCTTGACCCCTTAAGTTCTCCTGTTACCTTCACTGACAAGTGGAGTTAATAAAACAAACCAACCAAATCAGCTCAAGAGCTGTGGGGCTAACGGAGGCCTGGCAGCCCGGCAACACTTTACATCATCTGTCCGCCATCGGATCTAATTAAAAGAGGCCTCACGAGCAGAGGGAATCAGTGTGATGCTGTTACAATGCTTAGCAGACCCCCCCGACGGACACATTACGACAATCATGTTCAATTAACGTAAACTCTGCACACATTTCTTTTTTTTTTTTAACCTTTGGCCTGGCAGGGAAATCAACAGACGTCGGTGCCTGTGTCTGGCTGCTGTGTGTGTGTGTGTGTGTGTGTGTGTGGGGGGGGGGTCTTATTATGCACAGTGAGGAAATTAAATGTGTGTTAGTCTCTGCTGCTGCAGAGGCTGCAGTCGGATCTGGTTGGACATGACGCTGTCCTACAGGATTCTGAGCAGTAGATAATCTACAGCTGCTGTTCTCAGGAGAAGTCAAACTGGGTTTTTTATTGTTTTTTTTGTTTTTTTACAGGAAAGAAGAGTGAGGTTTTACGCAACGGATATTTCTGATCAGTTCTTATCACTACAGCTGAATAAATTTAGCATGAACTTGGCTGATTAACCTCCTCACAAGCTGTAATACTTTTTTATAATTACTGACAGAAATGTGTCTATAGCTGAAAGAAGGCTGGATCACATATTTCCTGGTTTACCTTCATACATTTTTCTAACTTTAGGCTGTATTTTAATTGAGACTTTTTTTCTCTCTCTCTCACTAATAAATACGGGGCATTTCAGCGTGTTCTGCTAAAAAGATAAAAAAAGGAGGTCAAAACATGCTTTTATTCACTAATATTTTGAATGACAGATTTGGTTTGATTTTGATTTTGATGATAAAGTCAGGTAATGTACTGGGGCAGATTGGATTAGATCTGCACCAGATAATCATTTTCCCTATCGATTATTCTGCTGATTATTTTTTCAATTTAAACAACTAATACATGACATTATTATAGAAAACCCTTGTAGACGACCTGTTCTCTACAGGGGCTTAGAGAGTTCAAGTAATGAATATTTTAGGGTTTATTCATGTTACTGATGCTGGTCTTGAAAAAATCCTGATGTGTGGTTTTATCGGCGACGACCACTTCACTGAATGTCAAAGGTGTTTGAGGCCAATGTTCTGACACGTCTGTGTTAAAGAAGATGAGGGCGGTGGTAACGTGACACCCCCCAACACACACACACACACACGCGTGCGCACACACTCACACACCCACACCCACGCACACGCACACACCCACACACACGTTCGTAACATCAAAAATGCATGATGTATGGCATGAAATGTGGTCGGTGCTTGTACTACTTTTCTATGGTTCCAATGAGAAAATTATGCCATTCATGCCGTTATTTCTCCTGAAAAAAAATTAAAATAAAGAAAAGTACAAGAACTCAACCATCCAGCAAAGCTCACCCTTGTGTGAAAACTCATCAGACTGTAACACCACTTCCACCAGTGCGTCTGAATCTCCACTGACATTAATCCGGACTCGGGGGTGACAGCAGCGTCTTTTGAAAGCTCAAATAAAGTCAAATAGAGCAGGAAAAGTCTCGTCACATGTCCAGACGGCTATAGCTGCAAAATCATGAGGAGCCGAAAGCTTAAAATATATTTACCTCCTCATCTCCTCGTTATGTTGTACATGTTAGAAAAACTGTCGCTTACAGTTGACAAAATATACAAAATATTCAACAACTAAATGGTCTAGGTTTTGTCTTCAGACCTCTCTAGCATTTCTCCTGAGGAGAAACCCGCTTTGAGTCTTTAGTGCTTATAAAGATGTGTCATGATTGTTTCTTTTCATAATAATGAAACCAGTGAAACCGTGACGAAGCCCCCCCCAACACTTTCAATATCACAGAGTCACAGGAACCAACCTCACATGTCGTCTCTTACTCTGCCACGAAGTGGATCCGACAGATGTTAGTTTCTAATCCTCAAACTGAGAAAACAAACCGAGACAAACTTCGCTAAATGGGCCACAAATGGTTACTGCGACTGGAGGAGCTCAATAAACTAACAAATGTAAATCAAATAACCACAAAGGTTTACACAACATGCAGTATTAATTGCGTAGCAAGTTCAAAAAGGCGACTTAAGCAGAAGAGCCGGTGTTTTGAGTGTTTTTTCCTCTTGGTATAAACCAGGCAGGGACGTCACATTCTACAGGGGTTTGGTTTTACAGAACACGCAAAAACATATGTCAGTGCTGTGTCTGAGTGTGTTTCCGTTTACCTTAACCTCGACCTAAGCTTATGTGACAAACGCAAGGCACACACACACACACACACACACACACACACACACACACACAGGACTCAGGACTACTCACAGCCATGCTGGGGCATGCTGGTCCACAACAGCCTAAAAGCGTCGCCCTATTCCCCCCGTCCAGCGGCCCCAGTCGATCCCCACGGCCGCCGTCGAAGGTCTGAGCTGGCGGCCGGCGGCCGGCGAGCAGCAGCAGGCGTCGGAGCGACTTCAGCCGACTCCTCAGCGCCCTGACGAGGCCGGCGGCGGCGGACGCCAACGCCGGCTTGGCCTCGGCGGCACCGTGTGTCATCGCAAACTGAACCGAGTGGACCGCGAGCAGCTAACAGTTTGGACTGGGGCAGGCAAACAAGCCTATATGTGAGTCAGTGCGAGGGGATACCCAGAGGAAGAGGAGGGGAGGGATGAGGGGGAGGCCTATCCAAATTGGGATGGAAGTGGGATCTCCCCCCACTGCCCCCCCACCCCCTCCTCCCTCTCCGCTATCGCGCAGCTGTGACCTTCCACCCAGTCTTTCCATCAGGTGTCCTGGAGATCCCTGTCCACTCGGCACTCACAGAACTCACTGACCAAGACTGAATACCCACAGGAAACATACTCACACACGCACACACACACACACACACACACACACACACACACACACGCACGCACACACACACACACATACACCCACACACTCAGACACACACTCAGACACACACACAGACACACACACACACACTCCTTTGGGTTTTTCAGTCAACGTTCAACATGCAAATTTCAGCTGCAGATACTGAAATGAATCCAAGGCTCCATCTGTCAACTGAACATGTGACAAACTCTGTAATTTATTCAAATTAGATTCGTTATTCAATTACCTCTGATACTCTACTCTCCTACCTGTGAGCTCAATACATACATACACACACAAACACCACACACACGCACACACATACTCAACAGTAGCAGGAGTCACTTATTAAATTATTGGTCTATTAATATTTTGGTCTATGATGAGTTTCTTTTTTCATCGTTTTTCAGCTTCTCTGCTTCTCTTTGTCAGTGACATTGAATATTTTTATTCTTATTTATTTATTTATTTTTAATCGTGGTCAGACATTGGATGACATAACGTTGGGATTTTTTCATTAAAGTTGATGAAATGTTTCAGCTGTAGTTGATTTACGCGCACAAAAAATCTTTTAGTAAAGTAAAACACAAACATTACATAACTTATAATCAAAATTATGTTGATACTTTAAAGATTTTGGCCAATATTTTTTAATTTCGTTTTTTAGATGTGCACAGTTTTGTCTGAAGTAATGCAGTACAATGGAACATGGGGAACAGCACTAATTATTAAATTGTCAATAGCATTTTCTGTATCCATTTGCAATTTCAAAGTTATTGATATTGGAATTTTCTGTTGATTGACAAAATGATTATTCGATGAATCTTCGCAGTTTCTGTGTAAGTAATAGGACTTATTAAGATAAGATAAGACTTATTAAATACGTTCATTTGTGTGATCTTCCTCTTTTTTCTGACCCTGCAATGACCATGTACACACACACAGACATTCAGTACAACATGTGTATGTAATCCTGGCAAACACAAGCTGACGCACAGGCGATAAACACTGACGCACACACACACGCACACGTAAATCAAATATCCCTAAAACCACAGCAAGAACACTGGAACAAACACAGACGGTCCGACTCACTGCAGCAGAGACACACTGGACGCACAAACACTCCTGACCCCGAAATCCTTCACCTGTCACCCCCCCCCCATATACAAACACAATGTACACAATGCCAGTGTAGAGCGTCTACAGGATGTGTGACATTTCTTGGATTACCTCCACCTGTTGTCACCTTCCCAAAGTTGTGCGCCGGTTTCCACGACCAGGGGTGGATGCGGACGGGGACCAGACACAAGGAGAACCCCCGACATCCCTGGAGAACTTGCTCGTTGGAGCTCAAGTTTTTGGTATTTTACACAGCAAGCAATGAACTAAATGGCCGCACGTAAAGTTAGAGGTGTCACTTATATCAGATGCAGCCACTGAGTGAATGAACACTGAATCTGCTGCTGCATGACTCGTGTTCGGTTTATGATTTCACCACTCTACCAACTTAGAACTGCATCTTTTAACTTGTTATCAGGATCAACATTGTGATCATGAGCTTTTATTTGTGTCTTATTGCTGTTCTGATTGTCTGCATGTGTCAGTACCACCCAGGTGGGTTTTGTTGCTTTGTGCTGCCAGCACGGCCGCAAATTCTGACCGGTCGATGCTGTCGATGTATTACTGTACCAAAGTTGTTCCGTGTCCTCTCAGGAATTCTTATCTGCTGATATTTCTTTTCTTATGGCTGCAAGTTTTTCAGCCATTACGTCATTGGTTTCAGAGCATCTGGCCAGAGGTCTGGCTGAAAGTTAACCAGCTGCCTGACACTGGCATGTGCACAAAAACACTGACTGATGCGTGTTGACCTTATAAATAAATTAATTAAATGACATTTTGCTGCGGCAGCAGCTGTTTTTGATTTTTTTAAAAGGAAAAAGACGTAAATAGCCACTACACACCATCTGCTCGGCAAGTCTCTAACACAGCCTGAGACCTGGTGGTGAAGATAGCATTTAGCAGCTAAAGAGCCAGAGGTTTCCCACAGGAGCTGGAGGAAACAAAAACCAGAGCTAAAAGAAGATGGAGTGCTGGACTTAGATTCATCAGGCAGAAACAAACAAGTCTCCAGATGAATAGTAATTATTCGATTAGTCCTTTTTTCCGAGCAATGGTCCAAAACGTTAACACATTCAGGCATCTCAGGTGTGAGGATTTTGCCACTTTTCTTTGTCGTACGTGATGGTGAAAAGAAAACTTTAGGTCTGCGACTGGGGAACTGGACAAAAATAAAAAGGAAGAAAAAGAAAACATTTTAAATATATCAGTTTCAGGTCCAGGAAGGTATGATGGGCCTTTCTCCCTACCTTATAACAAATAAAGTGACTAAACAATTCTTTGAATAATCCAGAAAATAATCGCAATATGAATAAAAAATGAAAATAGTGCATTTATTCATAAATAACAGTATAAAATCTCCTATACAGAACCAAAAGACTTGTGAGCTACCACTATCGCTGTTTATCCTTCCAACTTCTACCTGAGAGGTAGCCTATCTGTAGCTATACATCGGCGCATGGCCTGAAAATGAGCCCTTAGCCGCAGCTGAGGTTACTGCAATGACGGGTGGTGAGTGCCGGAGTGTGTCCAAAAGTATGTGAGAGATGGGAAGAGGGGAAATGAGCGAAAATCGACGCCACATTTCCAGCATCACTCGCGTGTCCCTTATTAACTCCACTGATAAAAATAGACGCAAGAGGGACTTTGGCAATAATACAAACCAGACTGTTCTGATGTATTTTTATCCCTAGAGTGTCTGTGTTTGTGTGTGTGTATGTTTACTGTGACACTGATAATGCTGGTTACTTAAAAAAAAAAAAATTAAATAAATAAATCCTGGGGAATATCAATAATAATCTGTATCATGATGAATCCCTAATGAGATGGATAACAGCTACATGCAGCACAGTATTACAGGTGTTGACAAATGTGACAAAAAAAGACATGTTCATAACTGTACGATCTTCTAAGGACAAACACCAAGACTAATACCATCTTGATTAAAGAAAAATAAGAGACAGATTTATGATCTCAAATTAGAGACCAACACTGTGAGACGGGGGATTAGTTGCTTGACTAACAATAATTCCATGAACTGTCACTGATACGAAACTGCTTCCAAATGACTTGGTCGTGTTAAAAGGGAGGAACAAGAGAATACAAACTGAATTAAAAGTATTACATATGGAACCTCATTTGTCACCATCCACAGAACTTCCTGGAGACTAAGAAAGACCATCTGTTTTTTGGCCACGACAGCTTGCAAAAACAAAAAGGTTTAATATCTAACTAGATTAAGAAAACGATCCCCCTTCTTCTTCGGAATTTGTAACTTAACTCACTACACACAAATAAAAAGGCGCTCCCCAAATATTTCACTGGCAAGTGTGGATTAACTTTGTAGAACTTTGCAGAACTTTGTAGACAATACCAAACTTCCACTGATAAATTACTGTTTTTGTTTCTACCTCCATTTTTGTCTTGGTCTTTTATTCATTTATTTTTTTTGAATTATTATTACATTACCTTTTTCATCTTATCTACTCTTTAGTTTCAATTATTATTCATAATTATTACTCAGTCCTTATTCAGTTAACATCATCCTTTTTTATTTTTATTGTTATTTGCGTTTTTTCCATTCTCAGTCACTATTATTATCATTGCTGTTTTTATTATAGATATATTTTTATTTTTGTACCTCTCACTTTTCCTTTGATTTCATCACCGAAACGTAAAACTCAGTAAAAAACAGAGTGAATTAAAAAAAAAAAAAAGGATCACTGGTGATCTAAAGCTTTTCCTGTTGTTGCCCTCAGTATGAGTCACTGTGGTGTAAGAGCATCAACTGAACGCCTCAAATGTCAATGTAAATGTAAGTGTGTGTGTGTGTGTGTATAAGCCTCTCCATGGCAGCAGCCATCACGGATTGAGTGAGCAGGATTCCATTCCAGACAATCTGTACCCCCTAAGCCCGTTACGCAATCAAATTAACAGGCCGGATGGACACCACACACAAACACACGCACGCGCACACACACACACACACACACACACACACACACACACACACACACACACACACACACACACACACACACACACACACACACACACACACACACACACGCACGCACGCGCACGCTTGGGATTTGTCAGGTTAGAGGCATAAAGTGCATTTCCGCTGGCCTTGACTGAGGCTCGAATAACACATAAAAAAGGCCCTCGGCCGACAGTCACCTGTCGGACATCAGAGAGCCCGCTCGTATTTTTAACACAGGAGTCGTGTCCCAAAAAAAATGTCAAACCGCTGCTGAGTCGCCCCCTGACAACATTTCCACCAGCCTCGAAAAATCATACTGCAGAGAACAGAAAAAAAATGACACTAAAAAGTCCCTGCAAAAGTTAAAGCCAAACCTATGCTCTTGATTTTAAATCACGACAAACCCGAACGTTTCAAAACTGGCAACACAAAGGCTGAACATTCAGATTCGTGAGCTCAGTTACACATAGAAGACAAGTTCCCGGTTTGTTCCTGCGAGCGGTGTCAGCCGCCGCACACGTACAGAAGAGGAGAGCGCCACCTACAGATGCTCCAGCTGCATGGACAGAATGTCCGGAGGAGGGGGATGCCTCAGTGTGGGACTACGCTGACTGACAGGTGAGCCCTGGGAAGCGCGGTGCAGCGGCGGATGGCAATTAACACTGACCGAGAATCAGGGAGGGATCCTGCAGACCCCGACACTAAAAAGAGAAATGTAAATAAACCAAATAGTGTTTTCGAGAACGGCCGGATGTATTTTTAAGGCGACTTCCTGCTCTGAGGAAGAGTCACTTTGAGGAGCAACTCGTACACGATGGGCGGAAAGAGAAAGAGAGAAATGACACAAACAGTGCCAGAGTGGTTGAACCTCAGAGAAAATGGAGACGAGGAGGAAAAGAAGATGTAGGAGGTGAGGAGATGAGAGGATATGATCCGCCGCAGAGGCCCAACTTTATAGTACAGAGGGAGGGAGGGAGCATTAAGTATAGATGAGGAGGAGCGGAGGGAGGACATCATCATTAATTCAGGAGCTGGCAAGACAGGATCCTCAATCACTGCTCCGCATACACATGATCACAATCACACACAGACACACACACACACACACACACACACAAACACACACATGCAGTCTTGGTGGCAGCAGATGAAACAGTGTGTGTCCTTTCCCTCCCCCTGCTGTTAACCGATCTACCAAGAAATACACAGAGCTAACGAGGCTGAAGGAAGGCTTCAGTAGATTGAGGTAAAATATGTGTGCGTGTGTGTGTGTATGTGTGTGTGTTTTCTCTGTGTGTGTGTGTGTGTATGTGTGTGTGTTTTCTCTGTGTGTGTGTGTGTGTTGGGGGGGGGGGCGATGATTGTTGGCGAGGCGTGGAAATGAAAATCCTGAAACATAAACTCAGGGGCCATTTTGTTGGGTACAACTGTGCCGTCAGTACGACAACAGCCCTGCTGTCTTTTCTAAGCTAATAATGTCCAGCTTCTAATGATGTCGTCAGAAATGTGTAAATTCACGTGAGAGTTAAAGGTGGTGTCGGACTGGACCACATTAATTTGAGAGGCAAGAAAAAAAAAAAAAAAGAAAAACTTAAAGTTGCAACGGTCCGCGTTCTCTTTCTCCTGACTTTTATTAAAAAAACTACACCAGGGACAAAAAGAGGGAGGGGGCGAGAGACAGCAACTGGCACTAAGGGACGCAAAGAGAGAGAGAGAGACAGGGAGGGAGGAGGCAATACGAGGTTGGGAGGAGGGGCAATACTGAGTTGGAAAAAACTTTGTCGCCATGCCGACCAGGTTACCATGGCAATATCACCATAACACTTCCCTGTGATCTGCTGGACAGTACAGCTACTGTCTGTACACTCCTTCCAGTCCACCCCCCCCACTTCCTTTCATTTTCTTCCTCACTCTACCTCTCTATCCTCACCCCCCCTTCCCCTCTGCCCCCCAATTAGAGCGAATCAGAGCTCTTCATCTGGTGCCAGTCGAGCCTGTCTGATCAGGACGCGGGAGCCTCTTAATTACGTCCCACTCGAAGGCTGTCGCCGCTCCGAAGGGGAAATTAGTCGACGATCACACGCTCTCCTCTCCTCGGCCCTCAACGCCACATTTCGATTCAACCCTTGAGCCTGATTGACTGCAGGAAATCACATTGCTTCCCCTCAGAGTCACAACTAAGTCGGATCCAAAAGCACACTCACACACACAAAGCAAATAAAAACCGCTGGAACCAGCACACTTTGCTCTTTCAAGCAATACTGCTACCGGAGAGGTCCATCCCGGATCGATTCACAAAAAAACGTTGATCAGGTGCCGGACCAAACAGGATCCGCATGCTGCCTTCGCCATCCGGAACAATCCGGATGAGATACTATCACATATAACCTAAGTTTTTGCCTCCTGATCACAGCGGCTGCCCTTTTTCAGGCATACAGAGTTAAGGCAGGTGACAGTTTTGGTTTCGTCCACGGCCGTAGCGATTGCGTAATGACTTTTCATGCTGCATCGCATCAGAGTAAACCAAGGCTCACCTGTTGACCAAAGCTGCCTCATTGACTCCATTTCCGTTTACACCACCCAAAGCGTGATGGGAGCCCCGGTGGCAGACACGCGAAGCTTTTTTTTGTTTTAAATCCCAAAATCCAAAATAGAAATTGGAAAAAAGCCCTAACTCTTTGCACCCACTGCAGTAAAACTGTGTAGGACTTTAATGGACTGTTAGGGAATAAATAAGACCATGTAATAAATGTGTTGACATATTAGATCTTTGTTCAGTCACTGGTTATTTTTAAAAAGAACACACTACCTATAAAATAGGTAAAACAGGGAAAATGCACCACTATAACTGAAACTTTAAAAATACAGTGTCTCCTCACTTTGAAAGCATCCTGTTATTCCAGCAACACAATAAATCTTTAAAAACTTTAGGTCCAAATTCCCCTCAGTGGACGTTTAAAATAGTCCTTTCTTTATATTTAGACAGACCCCCCCCACCCACACACACAAGGTGGGTGGGTGCTAAAGGGTCAGTACTAGGGCTCAGAGCTTCTCATTAACTGACATTAACTAACTGGGCACTGAAAATGCCCTATGAGTAATGAGTGTGTCTGTTGTTAGGACTGTGAACACAATTCATTAATCCCTGATGAATTTCCTGACGATCAACTAATCAACTAATCTTTGCTTCTCTAACTATAACTATAACTGTGAGGTATTCAGCTCTGTCTTCGTCTAGTAACAGGAGCTGGATTAGGATGGGTCACCGCCTCATCTAAACAGTTTCCTGTGGAATAAAACCTTGAATTCTAATCATTTCAAACCATATTACAAATAATTTCTTTTCATTAAAACTGTCCCTGAACATTTTACAGAATCACGTGCAAGCAAACTACTGTATGTAATGTTCATACTGAAAATGACGGCAGCAGAAATAGCTGAGGGTTCAGACGGTTGAAACAAGATTATTTTACTCTGTTGCCAAAGCAAAGTGTCATGTCTGCTCACAACACCCTGCTAGACCTGGAACACACACACCGACACACACACACACACACACACACACACACACACACACACACTCACACACACACTCCAAAAACAATATAAACAGACTGAGGCCATCAGGATACCAAAGAGTCTGCGTGAAGCACAAGTATTGAAACAAGACAGCCAACGAAATTCAATCATTAACAGTCTGCATTGTGTGTGTGTGTGTGTGTGTGTGTGTGTGTTGTACCTCGAATTGCCTGCTCCTAACGGGAAATAAAAACGTCTTCATCGCGCTCCTCTCCTGTCACAGTGCCGCTCAGACTGATTAAGTGACTAACTTGTTACAACACACAGCGCTGAGCGTAGCATGCGCAGGCGCACACACACACTCGCAAACAGGAACGCACGCGCGTGCACGCACGCACACACACACACACACAGGAAGACCCTCCAGCTGTTCATCGTGGCGATTAAAGCATGTCCTGTCATTGTTTCCCTGGCAACAACATCTGCACAGGAAGGCACACATCTGTCCGTGGAGGCCCCCTGCCAGCCGCACACACACACACACACACACACACACACACACACACACACACACACACACACACACACACACACACACACACAATGTCACCATGTCTCTGCAAGGGCAAGCAGGAAGGGCGTGGACATGGCAAACTTATATCATCAGCCTCATCTTTGTTTGTGTTTGTGTGAAGTTTCATTTAATAAGCGAGTTAAGACCCCACAAGTGATGAAGGTGTGATTTCCCACTGGTCAGTTAATGCGTTGTCTGTCTAATCAACTCGACACACTTTATAATACATGACAGACATGACACAGTAATATCCACAGATCTCAGAGGAGAGAGGGGAGGAGAGGAGGAGAGGAGGGGAGGAGAGAGAAGGAAATAAAGGAAAGAAAAAAGAGAGATTAAAAGAAAGAACAAAGAAAACAGGTGAGAAAGAGAATAGGACAGAGGTGAAGAAGAAAGAAAAGAGGAGCAGTGGAAAGAGAATCAAAGTCAAAAAAGGGAAAGGAAAGGAAAGGAAGGAAATGAAATGAATGGAAAGAGAGGAAGAAAGGACGAGAGGAGAGAAAAAGTGAAAAGTGACGAGGAAAAGAAACAAAGGGAAAGAAATAAGACACATAATGAAATTAAAGGAGAGAAAGGAAAAGATAGGAAAGGAAAGACGAAGATGAAACAAAAGAAGATGAAGACAGGAAAAAAACTGAAAGGCCACAATAAATCAAAAGGGGAGGTAAATAAAAGGATGTTAAAGTGTGAGTGCAAATTGTGAGACAAGGGGGAGGATCAGGGAGCGACTGACATGAAATTCCTCAGGAGACAGAGACCAGGAGGTGGAGGAGGAGGAGGATGAAGAGGAGGAGGGATGGAAATGAGACTGGACGTCGGTTTCGAGTCTCTGTGTAACATTCCAGCTCGGTCAGCCATTTGAGTTTCGGGGGGGGGGGTCTCCTCTCGTTCTCTCCTTTTTCTCCTGCATCTTCTTCTCAGTGAACATGTAGAGAAGCCCCCCCCCCCCCCTTTCCACCTCCTCCCCCTTTCTGATGGTCTGTGTCTTTACTTCTTGTTATGTCGACAGTTTTAAACTATCTGTCTAAACACTACTTCCAGAAAATAACTGAGAAAAGAAAACGGTGGCTTCGAACTCTAATTCAGGCCAACAGGAAGTGGATTTCAAAATAAATTAAGTGCATCACACGCAGGATAATCCGTCCCTCATCACTGCAATCTGCGCTGGCTGGGCATGCAGTGTTCCTGTTTTTGTTACAACTAACTTGTTTAGTAAAACAAAACCAAAACAAGTGTCAAAACTTACAAAGTGAATAAACTTGTTTTCGGAATTCTGAACAAACTTTGCGGAACCACATTGTCTGCTTTCCCTTCAGAGTAAAGGTTTTTCCACGGGTCGGAAATTCACCGTTGGAAGTTCCAGTTATAGAAACCATTTACTCATTCTATACTACGAATGTACCAAATGAATGAAGTACACTTTTGATAACCAATAACCAGCAACTTCTTGTTTATATCTTATAAAACTCGAGGAATTGCTTATTTTTTAAGACCTGCAGTAAATATTTTTTGGCCACTAGGAGGTAGCAGAAACAAGTAACAACAAGAGTGCACCTGATAAATCTCCAAGTCCAGTATTCTCTCTCTTTTACCTCCGTTTTGGTCTCCACCAGCTCCTGAGGGAAACCTCTGGCTCTTTAGCTGCTAAATGCTCCACCATGTTCACCAGGTGGCCTTTGATTGGGTCTGTATGCTGTTTTGCTGTTGAGCAGGCTAGGGGGGGTCAGCTTTTTACAGATGTTTCCCTGGACACATCTGCCATAGGAGCAGGAACAATGAGCTGAAAGTCATTTTAAATAGCATCCGCTATGATAAGAGAACAATATTTTTGTTTTGTCAATATTTTTGAAAGCATCCTCATTTCCCTTTATGTGTCTAAAGCCTTTGTGTAGCACTGTAAATCTGTGCGTGTGTTTGTGTGTGTGTGAGAGAGAGAGCGAGAGAGGGGGAGAGAGAGTGTGTGTGTGTGTGTTCCTGGGAAGAGAGGGCTGCGTTCAGGAAAACCGGCGCCGTGTTACACAGATTACATCATCACCCCACGACCTCACAATGGCAATTCCCACAATGCCTTGTTCACAACACAGACAGACAAGCAAGCACGCACACACACACACACACACACACACACACACACACACAGAAACACACCCACTGACCCTCCCCATTACCACAAAGGAATGTACCAACTGATCCTGACAGAAACTAAACTGGGAGGACACTTTCTGCTACTTCCTCTTGCTCACTTATCATGTGCCTCTTCGCTCCAATATTCACAACACACACACACACACACACACACACACACACACACACACACACACGCACACACACACACACTCCCTCCCTCTCTCGCTTTATGCCTCTTCCTGTCAGTCAATACTTCCTCTCTCTTCTCTCTCTGCATCCATCAATATCCATTCATGCCAGCGTGGGTGGGGCAGAGGTTTCCATTTTAGGTGTTTGGGCCTGAGTGTGCACACTTCCTCCCTCGCTGTCAAACACACACACACACAAACACAAAGACACACACACACACACATATAGAGATGACCACAAAGGCAGACAAATAACTGCAAAGTGCTGAACCCAAACACTAAAATAGCTACTTTTATAAAATACGAACTAACAAAACGTCCCAATCTCCGGACTTTTGTTTTTTCTCTGTCCTTTTGTTTGTCTGGACAGGACACACACACACACACACACACAATAACAAAGTCTACCACTTCTTGTTCCACATTCAGAGGTTGTGACCATTTGAATTGTAAATGGATAAGTTGTTTCCAAGGAATGTCCCATCTAACTGATCACACTCACACACACACACACACCTGAGCGTGCTGAAAAAAAGAGAGTAGAGTGCCATGTGTTTGTGTGTGTGTGGGCGTTTAAAAGACGCCAGAGAAAGTCGGTCCAGATGGCCGGAGAAGATTAAACACCATCTGCCAGCAAGCGCCGCGTGCGCACGGACACACACACACACACACACACACGGGTGGTTGTGCGATGATTTATGAAATCTGAAAAAAAGAGACTTCTCTAATAAGGAAATTCATTACATTTTGAGCATTTGTGATAAAGGCCCTTTTCTCAGGAAAGTATGAATGATTTAGTTTCCTTTAATAATCTGTCAGAGAAAAAAGGCCGAAAAGAGGAAATGAGGGTCCACGTGTTGCGTCAGACTTCATTACTTGCAGTCACAGTGTGTGTGTGAGTATGTACCTCTGACCTTATATTACATTAGCATGCTACAGCTATCACATGCAGGCAAGCCAAGTACCTGGCTTGTGTGTCGGATCTTTGTAGAAAAGACGAGCATGTGGGACTAGTGGACTCAGGGTCTAAGACCATGGAGTTGTAATGTCCCTGAGTCGAACTAAAGTAACTTAACTAAATAAGACAACCTGTCGAGCACAGGATGCACTATCTGTTCTCTTCATCTCTTCCTGCTGCCGGACCTTTTCAGGTCGACCAGAAACCTCATCCAGATGTTCAGGTCGTCCCGCTGCTGTTTCACCCGCCGAGCTGGAGTCGAAGGGGCGGCTCGGTCAGGCGGAAACGTACATCGCGTCGCAGGAACAGTAAAGGTGCAGCCACGCAGCCGTCGCTGGTACTGACCTTTGACCTGGAACAACCTGACAGCTCTTCAGTGAACACTGTCACGTTGAAACAGTCAATTTTCAGTCTATTTCAAGCTTATTAGTAAATTAATTTATCAGTCAATAATCAGAAAACAGCTGAGAAATATTTTGATCATTTAGAGTAATCTATCACGCAAAATGCCAAACATTCTCTGATCACACCATCGTAAATCGGGGGATTTGCTGCTTTTCTCAGCTTTATTTTTAATTTGAGTTTGTGTGTGGGGGGGGTCTCAAATCTGATAGATATTTGTTAATATTTCTAGCGCTACTTTAAACAATGAAATAAATTCACACAATCCGACTAAAATCTAATGTCTATGATGTGCAGATCTGCTCCGTGTGGCTGACTTTATCAAGAAAGGCCTGTAACATGACTGACTGGGACAGACACAGGATATATTTTTATTCATCCCGGGTCACAGGATGCTTCTGTGTGTTAGTTTTTGGATTTTGTGACAGAGAGTCCCAAAAACCAGCTGCCGGAGTCCATCTCGTGACAGAGTGTCCACCCTCCCATTTTTCCACCCAATTATAAAGCAAATTAAGTTATGACACAGGACCCGGTTTCTTAAGGAGTAGCTTTTTTTTTTTACATTTTTATTTTCCCTTGTAATGTTTGGTATTAGAGGCAGCAGTAGTTTGATTAAGTCTCCCTCCTGATGTGGTCCATGAGGGCTTTTGTGACAGACAACATCCTGGAGTCTGAGGCTACGTCCTACAACGCTCCAAAACCTCAAAATATTAGATTTATAGAAATGTAAAACCAAGAAAAGCAACAAATTCTCACATTAGAGAAACATTAAAAAAGCTAATGTTCTGCATTTTTCTTCTTCTGCTCATGAAGAAAATTAAGAGGAAAAGTTTCAGTAAACCATCTTGTCTGACAAAGATCAGGGATGAGATGGACAGATGTTAAAGTTTGTGGTCAGCGTCAGTCTCTCCCACAGTGAATGGGTGACCTCATCCTAGGCCTAAACATGATACTGTATCTGTCTCTCACTCACACACACTCACACACACACACACACAGCTGAGCAGCAGCAGATGGCAGCAGATGTTACTTGGTCCCTCAGAGAGCAGCGATGTTCCTAACGCTGTCTGGAAACCATTTTCTACCTCGCTGGGGGCATTGGTGTATGTGTGTGTATGTGTGTGAGAGAGAGAGAGTAAGTGTGTGTGTGTGTGTAAGTTTGTGCACGCTACTTACTCAACAATGAGCAGTGTAGTCAGTATGTGAAGCGAGTGTTACCTTCTTGCAGTCACATCTGAACTAGTGATGATTATGACTTGTGCGTTATTGACTCAGCACACTTGAATGTGTGTGTGAGAGAGAGAGAGAGAGTGTGAGAGAGAGAGTGTGTGTGTGTGTGTGTGTGTGTGAAGGATTAGATCACGGGGTAAACATGAGCTGTTTTTTAACTTTTTTTTTTCTTTTTTTAAGTCTTAAACAATTAACCACAAAGATAAGCCAAAGTTGCAGCCCTTGCCATATTTTTATTAAAGATTTTACTCTTGCTTTCTCAATATTTCATTTTCTCCGGTTTTGTGAAAGTATATATTTCGACAAACCCACATTCCTGCTGATTTTGGGCTTTCTCGTTTCCATTTTTATGTTTTTAAACACTTCATTTGGTGATAATTTATAAGTTTTCGGGGAGCTTAACAGCTCTGCCATAACTGAGGTCTAAGTGGTTTTAAGGTGAAGGTTAGTAATAAATTCAGATTAAGATTATAGAGGGTTTTGAAAGACTGAATCAGCTAATGATCATTTTCATCATTGATTAATCTACCCATTATACATCATCAGAAAATACTGAAAAATGTCTTCTATAAACCAGGAGATCCACTGAAATTACTTTGAAAAACTATTATAATTTTAATAATAGTATAATAGATGTGAGGGATTTTTTTTTTAGAAGACCATCTCAGTTTAATATTTTATGTCAATGAGGGTCCTTGCAAGTATAGAAGCACTGGTGTCGGTTTCACACCGTAGACTTGAGCAATGTGACAGAGAAAGAGAGAAAGCTGCCTCATTGCCACATTTTAACCTGTGGCAACACACGCATGCGCACACACACACACACGCATGCGCGCGCGCGCACACACACACACACACACACACACACACACAAACACACAGTAGTTTCACACTCAGTTAAACCAGTGGAACAGTCTCACTCATTAACGGCTTTATAATATATTCATCCTCACATCCTCGTGACATTCATACCGTTTTCACATCTAGCTTCAGAAGTCATGTGTGTCTTTTTCTTTGTGTGTGTGTGTGTGTGTGTGTGTGTGTGTGTGTGTGTGTGTGTGTAGACTCTGGAGAGTTAGGTAATGAGTGCTCAGCTCTTCACAGACAGGCGATCCATAAGCCATCTCCTCTGCATTTAAAAATCGATGCATGCAGCTGCCCTGCCTGCCTGCTACCGCCGCTCGCTCACACACACACACACACACACACACACAAACACACACACAAAAAAAAGCTAAGAGGACCCTCAAGAAAGATCAAAGTCAGATTCTGTTTTATTCAAGCAAACTGTAAGGAGGCTCCTCACCAGTGATCCTAACCATTATAGCTTTTAACCCTTCAACCAATTCACTTCCCCTTGTGTGCACGAATTACGGTTTTCTACTTCCTGCTTAATATCAGTCATAATTTTTGAAGATATATAAATGTCTTCTGAACTTATCAAATTTATAGTAAAAAATAACCTGGATCATGTGCACAAATTAACATGTTTATTTCGTGAACTGTCCCTGTCTGGTTGATAACATACCACAAAATAAACTTGCCTATTAATAATAAAAAAAATACTGTAATATAGAGAAATGCATTCAAAGTCAATTTAAAGATTCAATTACGGATGTATACATGGATCTGACTCCAGAAACAAACTCTTTGAAGGATACAGCTCATTGCCTCCCAGTTTTCTGTGTCAGTACGATGCAAATGCTATCATTAACATTCAGAGCAACTTTGCCCATAGTCAGTCGGTTTAGCTCCAGCACAGATGAAACACTCATCACACTGAACTAGCGCCGTGGCTGCTGCTCCCCCCTCGGCTAAGGGAATGAGGAACATGGGTGTGGAGATAAGCTGGTGGACGGACACGAGGCGGCCACAGTGGGGGGGGGGGTTGTTAATCATAGCAGACCCAGATGAGTTTCCTCTGACCATGATTGGCTAAACCAAAGGTGACAAATCTGTCGACCTGGATAAAAAGTGAGCATCAGACCTGTTCGGAGTAGTGACGGCTCCCACTGACAGTGAACTGAGAAATTACAGGCAGACTGAGCGGATCAGCGAGGACGTGAAGCTGAGTCATTACACTCTGGCTGAGAGCGCCAAGTTTTATCTGGAGACTGCTGGAGAGGTATTCTGGGAGATGTAGTACATTGATGGATGTGTCACAGTTACACATTAAAAGTCATTTCCACACAGCTGCAAAGTGAAAACAGATTGTGACAGTGGTGACGCGCCTCCAGAGAGGTTTTGGAAAACCAAACCAAGAACTTTACTACTACTACTGCTAGTACGACTACTACTACTACTACTACTACTACTACGACTACTACTACTACTACTACTCATACTAAAATGTAAAATTGTACTTTTAAGTATAATACCTTGTTAATGTTATAAGGGATTTATATTTTTATTTTATTTCATCTGTTGTGTCTGCATGTCTAGTTCCAATGTTGGATTGATTCTTTCTTTTTTTTTTTTTGTTTCTGCTTACTTTACTATGTGTAGGTTTTTTTTTTGACAGAACAACAACAATCTAAACCTGTAAATTTTCTGAAACTTGGAAACTTGGGCACATCATATGGAGATGGCTCCGACTCCTTACAAACACTGAAGTTTGAGATGCAGTGTTATGGAAATGAGTGTGCAGGAAGATAGACCCTGCATCATTTCTTTCTAACAGAAAATGATGCAAGACATGTGGTAATAACTGTTTGTCAACTCACTGCTTCAGAATTAGTTTGAAACTGCAGAAGTGCTAGTGTCATATCTGAAACGTTCATAAATGTTGAAGTATAACTAAGGCTTGCTGAACAAAAGAAGAAAAAAAACACAAAAAAATCCATATTAGTGGAATAATAAAAACAAAATGTACAGCTGCTCCTCCAAATGACTTCGGAGTTTCTTCTCAGCTGTGCGTCCCGGAGGCGTCTCAACAGTTTTATTACTGATTGATACGGGGATTTCAGGATCTTTGGCAACTGTCCTGTAGCCTTTGAAATTGAAATTGTTGTGTTTTTTGATAACAACATTTCTGATGTCCTCTTGTCTTTGCCATTGTGAAAAAGACACTGGAAACAATCAGGATTGCCAATAATTTCAACCAGGGACATATGTGCATATGTGGGTTCACCCTGAGAGTAAATAATAACATCCAATTTAAAAAAAAAACTCAGAATATGATGAAAATCACAAATAAATGAGGAACCGAGGGAGGATTTTTCTGCTTCAGGATGACTCATGACTTCACTTTCATACCAGCAATTATCCTGCAGGAGTAGGCGTCAGTTTTCTCAAACAGAGGGTAAATTATCTAAGAGAGAAACTCGGCTTTGTGGGAATGCAACTGAAGCGCGCACGCACACACACACACACACACACACACACACACACACACGATTTAACACATGTCAATGTACAAATGACCGGAAGGCCTGTTTACTTGTCAATAGCAGCCAGTCGAAGCCATGACTGAATATCTCACGCACGCACGCATGCACACACGCACGCACAGCTGCCATCAGTGTTACACTGTTGTAAGTAGAAACAGAGCGTTGGCCATGTTTACAGCTGAAGCCCACTAAATGTCAGGCAGGACTAACAGAAGCCTCCAAACACATTCTGGAGCCTCCTCCGTGTTTTATGTCACCGGAAGACCGGGGGGGGACTTACGGTGCAGTCAGCCATAGAGTCGTCCTCACCCACCGAGTCCTCGGGATCATGATGAACGTCCTGTGATCAGAGAGAGAGAGAGAGAGGTCACGCATGAATATACACTGATACACAGCATTGACGGCAGTTAGCCCTCGCTCCCCGTGTGATCCCCGCTACAACGGCTACGACGTCACCGCCTCAGATAACCTGATGGCACTGTCACGTCACTGCAGATACCCGCTACACCAGCTTGGTTTGTTGCTGTTATCTTTGTGGTAAAAGATAGAGTCAGTGTCCAATTTATTAGGCACACGCTTAGGGTCTGCCCAATCCAACACCATCAAGTTATACTGCACTGCAATATGTTCTGAAGTGTTTCTAATATTCTGGAAACACCCCCCCCCACTGTAGTCCAGTTCAATGCAAACTTTAACTACGACCTCAATGATAAACATATAATTGAATGCTATTATAACTTGGGTAAAAGTAAACATTGTGGCTGGACTGTTTTAATGGGCTGCATTAGATTCTACAGGTACACCTAATAAAGAGACACCTGAGTTTATATTATAGTTGTTATATCTAACTAGGTTTTTTTGGAGAGAAAACAAAAAGGTCCCCAGGCCTTTGACTCAAACTGGGGACACTGCACTTCATTACACCCAAAGCCACAGTGTGTGTGTGTGTGTGTGTGTGTGTGTGTGTGTGTTTGTGTGCGTGTGAGTGTTGGGGGGGCACTGTGTTGTTTTCCCCTTAATTAGCCTGAGGGACACTTGTAATTGGTCTAATTGTCTCTAATAAATTTAAAGGGAGCTGTAATTCCAGTGTGCAGGTTCTGCTTGGAATTTGATTGATTTTTTTTTATATATGTAGCACCAATCTCACTGGGGTTTTGTGGATGTGGACACAGCTACTCAGACTTTTTCCTTTAATTTTCGACCTTGCGTATGTTTGGTGATGGTGGAAATGCTGCGTCAATCTAAAAGAATAATCATAGTCGGGATGGAAAGTGTAAGAACTGGCAAAGCCGATCATTATTATCAGCTCCACCTTGAACATGACAGCGACTTTAAAATCCAGGGCTCATTTAATGATGTACTGGCACAGATCAGGTATGTGCTACATACACACTCTTTTGTCACATGAAGGACTTTGCTGCCCACATCACTGGCGTGTTTCGATTTTATGCTAACAAACGTTCAGAGTTGGAGCGAGCCGTTCAGTGCGTGGGCGTCTTTTCGTTTGAAATCCTCTCATCATCATCACCACCACCATCTCCCCGCCACTCCGTGGGACGGGCAAAGCAAGGCAGGTTTCAAACTGAAACTAAAAAAGGGGCAAAACAAACCAAAAAAAAAAAAAGGAAAAAAAAAAGTCCCCAGACAGATGCTGTGTGAGACTTATCAGCGAGGCCGCCGAACGCTGACCACTGCTACCCCGTCTGCTCAGCCAAAAAGGGAAAAGCAGAAACAACAGATATGAATTACCATTACGTAAGGCAGATTAGCAGCCCGTCTGCTTCTCTGCTGGAACAACAGCTGGGATTCAGACACTGATAGGGCTGATACGATGGCCTGACAAAAACAACAACAACAATAAAAAGCGATTACGATGATTATTTACTTTGCAGTTAAGTACAGCAGCCGGGGGGGGTCGGTGGCGGGTGGGGGGTGAGACTGAAATCAGCACAGCAGGGTGACATAAGGAGCAAGGAGGTAAAAAGAAAAAGGGAGGATGATCTAGAGACAGAGAGAGAGAGAGAGAGAGAGAGATGGATTACGATGAGAGAGAGAAAGAGATGGATTACGATGAGAGAGAGGAAGAGAGAGAGAGGACATGGATGAGGATGTGGAGGAAAAGGGAAAAGCTCTGGTTCCCCTCTAAGTGCAGGACTGCAGAGTCCGATCCATGAATTCGAACCGTGCTTCTCGTCTCTGACGCAGCAGTTCTCAAACTCCGACCAAAGGGGGACATGTCGGGATCCCTCCTCAGACAAAAACTGAGGAAACTGCACCCCATGCAACTACTGCCTTTTTGTTTCAGTGTCCACAGGGCTTCTACACAAGCCACTGTTCCAGCAGCAAAACAACCACCTACCATTGTTATTCTTAGGCTTACTTCTGTTTGGGGATAATCACGCCCCAAGTTTTGTAACCACAGTTCCCATTATATGGAGACTTTGAGGGATGTAAACTTTAAGCATCATTCTGCCATGGAGTCAGTCCGTTGGCTGTAGGCTACAACTTGAACCCTGTTTCTTCTTTGCCTATACTGGTGTACGTTTTGGCAAAGTAGCACCATTAAAAGTATCCCGGATTAGCTATTAGAAGTTCCTGTTTGCAGTGTTCCTATGGACGTACAGACAACTGCCACTGGATTGATTTGATGCTGAATGAAACTTAGAAATGTAGAAATTCTAAGGCGAGTTCTGCAATTGCAAGGGGCGTGTTTTTTTTTCTTTGCTTTTCTAAGCTGATTTAATGACATCTATTCATGAATGACATTCATTATAATGATATCCCCTTGTAGCATGAGTGACACTGAATCTAAAATGTGTCTCATGTCAGTGTGTTCAGATCTGACTGAGCTTTCACTCTTGAGGCTGTGAGGGTGGATTTTTGAAGAAAGTCATGCACCAATCAGGCAAAGAAAACACATGATCTATGCCTGGATTCATTATCAGACGTGATCACAGGCCTTTGCATTTACACCCGGTATTAATAAGTATTATAGTTACCTTGAGTCTGCCAGTACTGTAATCAAATAACATTATGCAAACAATGTGCAGAGCTAAGCAGACTTGCCAAGAAACACGGTGCATTCCAGGTCAAGGGAATGTACAGGCTCTACTTTTTCCTTCAAAGGGGGAGGGCTCATTTGTTGAAGTCGAGATTAATTTTCTTAAGTCTGTCTTGAGACAACACACACACGCCTTATGCAGAGTTATGTATCGCTGTAATTGTTCCCCCTGTACACAGCGCCTGCCGCAGCCCAATTGAGCAGTATCGCCATCTTTTACCGTTAAAGCCATATTACTATAAAATTCCCTACCGGCTTTACCGTCTCTGCACCACAGCTCAGCAGGGAAGCACAGGGGAACCATTAAGAGGGAATTTTGACCCGAAAATGAAAATATCTGCCTGATTCGTCCAACTCAGGCCGCTGAAGCCTCTAGCTGGACTTTCTTTCTGAGGTATTTTTCTACAAAGGAACTTTGGTAAAGACATCACAGATTACATTTATACCTGGCTGAAATCCAGTCACAATATGAGTTTGACCATTTTCAGATGTGTTCTAGTTGATCGGATAGCGTTCTAATGTGTGCACTGCTTTCATTAACACCTGCATAACAGCTGGGTTTTTTTCCCCTGTGGTGCCGTTTCTGTTTCGACAAATTAAAAAACTAATTCAAATGAGAGAGCTGGATGAAAATGTTTTATACAATGCAAATTAACACAAAGTTGGAAATTTTCCAATGATACCTGTCTCATGTCTCTGCCCACATTTCTAGACAGCTGTCAAGCAAAATTTTGAGAAAACATTTCTCAAGATGCATGGCATAAAAGGAAGCTATAAAAAAGCTACACAAATTTCAGATTGTGTAGTGGCTACAACACCAAGCCCCTGTTAGTCAGATAGAGGGTGGTGCAGCAGGATTAGTTTGAATTACAGGTATCCGAAACACGAGTGGTAGTATTGGTTGTGGCGCCAGAGAAAAGCACCCATTCAAACAGGTGTGTGATATAATCTAAAGCTGCTGGTGAGTCATGCTCTCGAGTACGCCCGGGCCTTTAACTGAGATTTCTGCAAGCAACCAAACAAGATGGAAATAAACAGAGTTCTGTTTGAGGCCACAGACCTGACCCAGCAGGTTTAATTAGAAAATATTTATTAGCGACTGATGCAGGACTGTGGTGCAGCAAATCGTAACGTTTTAAGTTGAAAGATCCAATATTGATTCTTAAAATCCCCCGAAATCAGTCTTTGGTTCTGCTCCTTTTCTCAGTTTACACATTTGTGCGAAATGTGATACGTCAGCTGCAGTTAATGTTGAATCTACCTTTTTTTAAAAAAAAGGTTATTTTTGAGTCAAAAAATAATATAGTGTAGGTATAATGCAAGTAATGACCTGCTCTCTGCAGCTCTCTCTTACACTCTCATTTGGTTATTGTGTGCATGGGAGAAAGGGGACGGATTTAAATGTCATGTTATGTCAGAAACAAGGGCTTAAAACACAAAGGTATTTGGTTGACTATCATGAAGGATGAAGAAAAGCATGAAACTTTGACACTCCAGAAACTGTTGCCATCTTTGCTTGACTCATTAAGCCATTATACAGTAGAAATGAAGCATATTTATATTTGAACTGGATATATTCCAGGTTTTTGGACCGTTGGTGAGCATTATTTTAGGACACTTTACTCATAAAACACTTTAATCAGGGATTAAAATAATCATTAAATGCAACTATAGATTAATCCATTAGCTAATCTGATAAACTTAACCCAGTTTATGATCGTTTCATGATGTCATTTTTCAAGAAAAACACCCCAAATTTGCGGGTTTTCTCTTTCAAATGCAATTTTCAGGTTTTAATTGGTCATGAATGATATCAAAATGGATATATTTGGGTTTTAGACTGTTGGTTGAAGAAAACAGGCTACGTGAAGCACTCCGGGAAATAATGACGGGCATTTTTTGAATGATTTTCTGAGAATTTATACAGAACTCGATCATCAGAATTGAAGGAGATTTTATCAAATTTCTCCATTTCATCCAGCTTTCTAATGTACTTCTTTCATGTGGTGAGATATAGTTGAGCCTGTGGATTCATTACTGCCACCATTTTTTCATCTACACTCATCTTTGTTAACCACATTTCACCAGACAACTGCGGCCCTCTCTGCTCTTTGTGTGTGAAGAATGAGTTTGTCTTTAGGGCAAAAAAAAAGAAAAAAGAAAAAGAGAAAACCCTCCAGCATTATCTCCACTTCATTCCACAACTTCACCACTCATTCCTTTGTGCGTGTGTGTGAATGGGTTTGTTTTTTTTTGTTGTTTTCCTTTGTTCTGCGGTGGCCTACAAAAAGCCGGTACAACGGCTCACGCTCTTGCTATATCAGACACATCGCTGAACGTCAAAAGGGCTTTAGAGGTGTAAACCAGGGGGTCAAAGGTCAGCTTCGTGGAGCGGAGCGTCAGCACGTTCCTGCCTGGTTGACAGTGGGGTGAAAAGAGGCGGTGTGGGAGGACTGCGAGCAGGTACCGGCTTGTTAGGAGGCCAGACAGGGGGAAAAAGAAAAAGAGACAGAAGCTGGCTGAGGTGACTCAGTGCATTTTTGCATTTTAAGGCCTATCGTGAATCAGGTTTGATTATTCACAACCTGCCTGCTGAGCCACACACACACACACACACACACACACACTCTCTCACACTCACACTCACACACACTCTCACACACACTCTCACACACACCAATGCAGACACTTCTCCATGCAGCCTTTGTGACACCTCATACAGGAAACAGACACACACAAAACACACAAACACACACACACACACACACACACCGCCAACGTAAAACGTTATGACATAAGCTCTTCCTGATTCAAGCGTCCGCAGTGCACACCCCCCCCCCCACTGCTCTTTATCAAGATTCAGAAACTCATAGCAAAGAAGAACTAGACAAAAAAGAAAAAGACACATAAGAGACTCACACAGGAGCTGTTTCGTGTCAGTCCAAGATCTTTCCTGCCTCAGATGAAGATGAATCACACACTTTGACTGTGCCAATTTGTATCTATTGTAAAAAAAATCAACTCCCATCAAGTCAAAACTAATGAGAAAATTAGGTGAACCTCCCCTTACTGACTTGTCGCGACTCTGAAACTGGCAGCATTCACTTGTCCGTTACCTGAAGCTGCTTCTGTTAAAATAGGGCTTCATTTTATGCCAATGTTTGCTTTTACAAGGTCGTTTATGGCGAGCAATAACTGACAATTTTTTTTTTAGCTGAAATGATTGGTTGGTTGACAGAATTAATAAATCACCACCTATTTCAATTTAATCAATTCATTGTCCAATCAATTTTTCAGGCAAAAAAGCAGAGAATGACCTTGTTCCAGCTACTAAAATTTGAGGATTTGCAGCTTTTGTTTTTCCTATATGATTAAAAAATGGATATTTTTTGGTTTTGAGCCATTGGCCGAAGAAAACCCCATAATTTGATCTTGTGTTTCCTGACAATTAATAGACTACACGATTAACAAATCTTGATTGACTCAGAATATACTAATACCAATACATAAATGTTATGTTGCAGCCCTACTTTTTTTTTACATTATGAGGTTTTGTATTCCATTACTTAGCACTTGCTTTGGCATTCCTACAAATTACATTATAACAACCCCAAATGACATAAAAGAAAAAACATATACACGATATTGTATCCAAAGAGTACTCAAAGCTACTACAGTACCTTTTAGGAGTATTCAAGTGCTGTTTCAGGACACACAAATATGTAACTTAAGTTTAAACTGTCTTGCACAAACGAAATGCACAACGAATGTTGGAAGAGTGAGGATTAAAATGCCCTAAAGTGCAGAAATGTGACAACAAGTTCTGGGTATCACAGATTTGGTAGGTTATTGTCTTACTACGGTTCTTTATGGTGTTGGTCTGTCCTGTCACAATGCCTCTACACAGTATCACAGTGTGTTGTGTACTCGGAGTGATCTCAGGATACTTTATGTGGCGTTTTCTGTCATCAAATTTTCTGTCAGTTTAACATCCGTACAGCGTCTTCAAGGGTAACAGCTGCTGCTGCTGACACACAGTGGTGAGCTTACTGCCAATTTAACGTCCGCTATTCACATAAGATGTCGTTTTAAGCCTCTATATTCTCTTATGGAGCATGGAGAAGTGACATATTTTGCAGAAATCTATAGGCATTATTGTCCTTTTTGGTATTTGTGTCTACCACAGCATTAGTTTAACACTTGTTTAGAATCTTACAGCAGGTTTCTGTGCTGTTGAGATACTCTGTGGTTTCACTACAATGTTCCCACAAAAGATTAAAATCTAGACGCTGCTGTCGTAGTCATCTAATAGAGACTTCAATGTGACTTAAAAAAATTAGACCATGAGTTAGACTTTAAGCCCTTTTCAATCTCACTATTTAGAGATTTGCTGCATAATTTTTTCCAGCAGATTAAAGTTAGCTTATCCTTTACTACTTTTATATTTGTACGTCCTGTAACTTTGTATGGTAATTTTAGGTCACTATAATGTCCTTAAGGGAGGTCAAGGGGCCGCCGCTGACCTCAATAATAATCTAATTTATTAACATAACCAAACTTTCATATTGCTCTTCTTTATCAAATTTAAAACCTAACAATTGATCACTTTAGCACAGCTACTGCTTTTCCCATAGATATTTGTAGCACATATTAGGTTCTTTTGTAGGATTTGTGTGTCCTGTAACACTATTTTAACACTCGGATATAGTGTGTTACAGCAGGTCTGTGTACTCCGAGTGATCCTGTGATACTCTATGGTGTATTTAATCACTTTGAGTGGCAGCTGCCTTCCATATTAATGTAATCTAATTTTCGCTAATGGTGTTGTCACACTTTTGAAGTTTAATTCGCTGTCGGCCTCACAGTTTATCACTTTACACAGCCATTACCTCTCTAAATTGGTGGTTTACGGTGCTACTATGGTACTTAAGTGCGTCTGTGTGTCCCGTAGTACTAGTTTCACCCACGAATGCGCAGCCAGAGTTGTCTTAAGCTACTTTAAAGTGAGTTTTAATCTAGTCTGGTGTCCCTCAGGGAGCCTTTAGAATGGCCGCCGTTTTCAATAATGATCTAGCTGCGACTTCGAGGTGTTTTCTCCTGCTTTTTCTTCAGCACCAACTCTCACCCTGTGTGATATCTCTCTACTACGTGTCTGAGGTCAAGTCACTAGTCCCCCAGCCGGCGATGCCCGTGTGTTTACCCGACCGTCTCACCTCTCCTGCCGTGCCCCCCACTGGCATCTTCTGCCAGGGATCCGCCAACTGAGCCAGGGGCATCTTCGCCTTCTTCTCCTCCCTCTACTTTTCCTTCTTCTTCTTCTTTTATTCCTCTTTTCTGCTCCGGGTTGTCTTCCCTCCCTCGGGTGCCACTTTTCAGTCCGACTCGGTTCTTTCTTTTGCTCCTCGTTCTCTCTTTCGGTGTATTTTTCTCTTGTTCCCAAGCTGCCGGTTGTCCTCGTCTGTCGGCTGAGGACCGGACCGCCGCGGGGCTCACAACCGAGCGACCGAGCGACCGAGCGAGGCGAGCCGAGCCGAGCGAACGCGGTCTAAATCCGTGTGTGCTGTGGCGCTCAGACCGCCCCTTCCTCCGGGGAGACAAACATGAGAGACAGCGGGAAGGAGGACGCCCTGTTTCGGAAACCGGTCGACTCGACACTGGCACGGTTCTCTCTCTCTTTCTCTGTATCTCTCTCTCCCTCTCTCTCTCTCTCATTTCCGTTGTGTCCCAATATGGCGGCCGGTGTCGGCTTACCTGTCCGTCAGACCGCTGCGTCACGCCTGCGTCACGTCAGGAAGCGGCATCCTTAGGTAATAAAACAAAGTAAACTCACGTCCAACTTCTTCAGCTTTGTCTTTGTTCCGGAATTTCCACTGCTAGAGATTCAGGGCTCGTGATTTATGGCAAAAACTAAGCAAAAAGGAAACGAATAACTAAATAAATCGTTGAGTAGATTCTATTTTTCCAACTTGAAATATCCAGAAATTATAACATAAATTCAATTTTATTTTTTATTGTCGAGGAGTTCAATCAAAAGACACCAAACGACCAGACAGAGACACAAAATTACCACAGACACGAAAAATGAGCACAAAGACACAAGATGACCATCAAGACACACAAAATGACAAGAGACAAGCCAAACACTTGAGACAAAAAAATGATCACAAAGATTCAAATATTACCAAAGGGACAATGACCACAGAGTAGCAACATGAACACAAAGACACAAAATGAGAACTAAAGTGGGGGCAAAGGGCCGCAAAGAGAATAAAACAACCACAAAGATACAAAAAAGGACCAGACACACAAAATGATCACGAAGAGATGCAGGACAACCACAGAGAGACACACAAAACGACAAAGGTGGCCACAAAGAGACAGAAATTAACATAAATGTGCGTGACAATGACGGAATGAATATATAAACAGTGACACTTCCCATTAGATCAGCCTGCTGTTAAGCACTGTGTTGTGTTGTTTGGTTTCCATGGCTGTGGACAAACAAAGTTGTATCTACAGTCTGACAGTGACACTCAGTGGCAGGAGGAGGAAAACAACTCATTCAGTTCACAGTCATGGGCCATTTTCATTTATACATTTTATGTTGAAAGGTTTTAAGCTTTATATTTAGTGATAGTATTGACCTAAAAAAATAAACACAGCTTTCATCATTTAATTAATAAGACTGAATATTGGATCTTCAACCGCCTGTTATTAAATATGCCAAAACTGAATGTCAAAACACGATCATGTTCATTTTACATTTGTTTAGCAACTTTGGATAAGAAAATAAAACACAAAGACACGAGAAACAAAGTTTTTTTTTTCCTCCCCACTTTATTTATTTTAGAGCTAAACAGTCTTTGTCTTCCAGTTCAACACAAACACAAACCAAGTAAAGCCTCATGTCAGGTCACAGCAGAGTTCACGGTTACTGCAGAACCTGAAACAAGGACCTGGTGGTTCGGTTGCTTCTGCTCCACAGTTTCAGCCTCAGGTTGAAGCTTCAAGCGAGTCTTTACATTATTCTCCAAACCACAGACTCTAAAATTCAAGTCCTGAAAACTGGGGGAAAAAAAAAAACAAACACCTACAATATACTGCAGTGAATCTATTCTACAGAGGAGGAGGTGACTGGGTCCCTTCAAACTCAGGTTTCTTCCATATTTTTTAATCCAACTAGACTCAGATTTTCAAACTTCATCCTTAGGGGAGTATGCTCATTAAAATACTATCTGACAGTGCTGCTGCTCAACAACCGTTTTTAACTCTCTTAAAACTCACATCATAGGGTATATTTTTTAAGACTAACACACACACACACACACACACACACACACACACACACACACACACCTCATCTTGCCCTGTAGTATATTTTAAAATATCTTCACTAGGCAGAGAGGCCTGAAAAAGAAAAAAAAAAAAGAAAAAAAAAAAACTCAACAAGTGATTGGTTGCTTTGAGAAACCACAACTGTTGAAAGTGATTTCTTGGAGGAAGGAGCATTTCAGGCAGCTTCTGTCAGTAGTCTCACATTTAAAGGCTTAAAAAAAAAAAAAAAAAAAGAAACATCTGGATATAATGCTAGATACACATGGAGGAACTTTTCTAAAGAGACACGCCTCAAAAGGGAAAAACAATGTATAGAATGTGAAATTTAACTTGTGCGTATAATGTGCAGCCCCGCGGTAGTTAAAACCCGCAACGGCGCCTTTAGAGTACACACCGTGCACTCAGAGGAATGACTCATCCTCTCGGATGACGGCGCAACGCCAGCACACTGGTCAAACGTACGGCAGGGTCGGGCAGAAGAAACGTACAGATAAGATAGATAAATCTTAAATATTTATATAAAAACTATAAATAAATCAACACTGACAGGTTTCGGGTCACAGCCGGGGCCCGTTAAGGTGCGGAATGCTGAGCTCTTCGGTCCTGGGGGGGGGGGGGGTTCCTCAACATTTCTGATGTACTGAAGGGCCTTCTATTTAGTGCTGGGAGGACACGCTACTGTTAAAAGGTTAAAACATCAGTGTGTATGTGCGTTTGGGGTTTTTGTTTTTTTTTGGGGGGGGGGGGGGCTGTGTGAGGTGCGAGTCTAGCTGGTGGACTTGAGCTTGGCCCAGGGGTGCGTCCCGCGGACCTCCAGCGGCGGGCTGTTGTAGAAGATGTGGTTGCACAGCTCCTCCAGTGGCGGCTCCGGGTCCGAGGTGGCAAACTGAGCCGCGTCCTCCACCTCCTTGCGGATCTCAACGTCGATTACCTGACGGGGAGGAATGGGGGGGTGAGAAGTTTGTGTTAACTCATCTCAAGTCCTCCAAAAAAGGATAGAGTGAGGGGGTATTTTCCTGTTTAGAAGCTGATCCCCGTCTGTGGTTCAGACAACAGAAGCTCTTTGGTTCAGGTAAGATGCTGGTTTCTGTTCATTGTAAATAGACAGGTCGGGTCTGAAATCAATGAACTTTCCTCATTTTAATCCACACAGGATCTTTCCGGAACCAAGTTCTATGAGAGTCTGAACAGAACCAGAAACCAGTCTGAAGATGGAGTCACTACAGTGGATGTCGAGCTGCAGGATCAGAGATTTTGCTGGTAAACATGAACATTTCACTGGGCACATTTACTTACAATGTATTTACAACTTGTTACATAAATTAACATTTCCCCATTATGATGATAGAAAATGTATCTGAACATCATTGCATTTCCATTGCATTTGCTCTGGGGGTTTAGTTTGCCATCAACACCTTTATTTGGAAACGGGGTATGTTAAAGGTCCCTTCAGGTAACACAGAACCAAGACCAGTACACAACATCTGAAATGTGTGTTGTTGAAAGAAAATCTGATCAGCATCAGGTTTCACTGTGATCATAAAGATGGTGACACCCCTTCTGCTGTTTTTGTTTATCCTGAGTTAAAGCTGGATGTTCAACATTCATATGACAAAACAGACCTGAAAAAGAAACTAGGACAGATATGAGTTTACACAGATATGTAGGTGCCTCTGTGGCTCAGCTTTTCCATTTCCGTCAGGTCCTCTATTGAACTTAACGTTTTGTCAACATCCTCCACAAAAAAAAAAAAAAAAAAAAAAATTTCAGAAGAAACTGATGGGGATTTTTTTTCTATTTTCCCCAGAAATGGCCATGTGCACAGTTTCCACAAGAGTAAGCTCAAACTCAGTAATGAGTTAATTTCCCAGTCGGCACTAAAATGTAAAATTAGTTTTTGATTTCAGGTTTCAACATCAGCGAATTAATCATTCAAAGAAGAAGAATGTGGAATGTGCGGAAAAAAACAACTAAATTTTCAACCTGCAGTCTTTATCCTCTCTGGTTTCAGCTTGTGACAAACTTAAATGTTCTGTGCTTCTTTGCAGTCAAGACAAAGCACCAGTAGGTTTTTGCTTTCCATCAGCCAACGTACCAGTAAACGAACGTCATAGTGGCTTTAAGCATGTCAGGTCAAAGTTGAACTGAGGGTCTATCTCAGTGCTCCCCTGGTGGTATCTATCATAGCTCTGTGGAGCTCAGATGTTCTGTTGGTTTAATTCCCACATGATTAAACAGGATTGACACAGTATTCTATAATTAAAGTCAGATGAGTGAGAAACAGAACAATGAGCTGAAGCAGCAGTAATAACCATCTGCTGAGGTTCTGCCACAGTTGAGTTATGTTTGAATCATCATCATCATAAAGAGTCCAACATTTCATCTTCTTCATGTCTGTTGATGACTGTTGGTCCTAAAACCACCTTAAAAGCCACATGACCAGACCCGACTGTTGCACTTCACTCTAAACACTGATTCGAAGACGTGTCAGGAGAAGTGTGCAATGAGTGCAACTTTTGTCGGCGTTTTTCCGATGCAGAAACACTTTAAACACCTACTACCTTACGGCGTGTGAATGCACAAAACCCAAGGGTGGGTACTGGGACAGACCCTTACTAAAAATGGCAGCTAATCAAGGCTCCTCTGGGTAAAGGCACCTTTAGGCTGTCTAACAACCGATGATAGTGTAAGCAGATTGCTCGTTGCACTGTGGGGGAAAGGTCTGATAAACTCCAGGTTCACTGGAGTAAAGCTTAGCCACATTCCCAACCGAAAGGAACAGCTGTGCACAGTATAAAACAAAGCCTGGTGACCGATGCTAAAAATGACGCCGGGTCATCTAAGTGGCCCGTAGTATGGCGGGCATCCGTACGCAGGAGCCATGAGCTCTCACCTTGAACTCCTCGGCGGACGCCATGTTGTTGGTGAGCATGCGCTCCTTCAGCATGGAGATGGGGTCGCTCTTGCTGCGAACCTCCTGGATCTCCTCGCGGGTGCGGTAGCTGCAGGGGGTTACATGAGCTTTAGAATATAGGCCGACTCTGGCTGTCCCATCATATAAACTTGAGGAACAAATTACACAGGCATTTTTTTTAGAGGACTGATACATAAGGACACACTTTCAAATTATGCCTAATCAAACCATAGTTTACAGTTTACTTTGATTTTTTTTTCAAGTGACATGACTTTATGGAATAATTCTAATAAACCTCTGAGAGTCAGGGTTGAGTTATTTGATAACAAGTCTCATTTTGTGAGGTTATGGAGAGAAATAATTCTCTCACCTCTACAATTGAAGGTGAAAAAGACTAAAATGAAACTGAGAAACACGTCAAGATGAAAGACAAGTTCACAAAGCTCACCTGACCCCGGGGTCGCTCATGCTGTGCCCATGGTAGCGGTAGGTCTGCAGCTCCATTATAATGGGACCCTGAAACACACAAGTAATTTCTAAGTGTTAAAGACCCTCGAAACCCCTCATAGTTGTCTACCATCTTCGTGCACAGGATAAAATCTCAATCAGAACTGGATCTGCACTTGTAGAGCAACACGTACAGGAGCCAATATTAAGCGCTAGCCTCAGAAATTAAAACATGTGGGTGGATTTGACAAGTGTTTAGTGTTTGTGGCGATGCACTGCGATGACAGAAGTGTGCACACAATGTCCAAGATAGTGGATACATCAAGTGTGGATATAATAAAAGTAGATTATGGGATCTGTAAAATACTGTGAAGATGATTCTTGGAAGTTTTGAAGGTGTTGCAGTGTTGATCTACCACAGCACAATCAAAAAAAAAAAAAAAAAAAAAAAAGGGGGGGGGCGCTTAAACCAGGATTTTAACCCTGGAAGTTCGCCTCACCTTCCCAGACCTGCAGTGATCTGCTGCGAACTTAGTGGCCTCCCTGACACACAGGACATCCATCCCATCCACCTAGGACAAGAAGATGAGGGGAGGGAAAAGACGAGACAAGACAAGCAAGAAGTGGGGGGACAAAATTAATAATGTGGCCATGAAGCTTCATAGAGAATGAGCAGCCTTTCAGCCTGGAATCAAATGCTGGAGCTGCGTAGTAGTTAGTTTGTTTCATTCAGCAAAACAAATGGAATCCAACAAGAACATTCACATCCAGATGAAGTACAATAATTCTGTTTCCCCAAAAAATCCAGACTAAAGAGCAATTGATCATTACTTTCTTCCCAGTAAGCCTCGGTTTTCCTGGGAATGTGGATTGTGTGCAGTATCATACATGAGCATCAGACAGCTGCGTGCATGCTCACACCTGCAACTGCCAGGAAGGGACTGTCAGCCCCCTCCTGTTATAGTCTAGGTCCATACAGGCCAGCTGCAGCATACAGCCTGAGGCCACGCTGCAGCTACTGCCCAAGACCCCATATGTCTTTTACCATGTCTGACATCATGGAAGTTGACAACAATGTTGAGAGCTTTTTAACTTCAGATTTGCCTAAAACACAACACGAAAAACATCAATGTCTCACTCTCATTCCCGGTATGAAGTCTCCCCTCTTGTAGTAGTCGGTGCTGGCGGAGGCCCTCTCCACCGACGTCCCCATACCGTACTTGTTGTTCTCGCAGATGAAGATGCACGGCAGCTTCCACAAGGCAGCCATGTTGAACGACTCAAAGAGCTGGCCCTGTTGGAACCATAGAGGACAGGAGCAGGGCTGAGCAATGTGTTCATGTTGACAGTTTATCACCGTTAAAGGTGTCTGGGAGAATTAAAATATAAAGTAACACTGGACTGGTAAATGTTTATGTATGATAATGTAATATTTCATTCTAAGAGGCCCCGTCTTATTCCAAAAATACAATGGAGAAGGTAAAATAATCAGTAAAAACAGAGGGAATTTAAATCTATGCTCCATCTCTCACTGGGTTTTTCTACGTCTTACCTGATTGGCTGCTCCATCTCCGTAGAGCGTAACACAGATCTGATTGTTGCCTTGGTACTGGCAGGCCAGAGCGATGCCTGCCCCAAGGGGAACCTGGACAGTTTCAGGGCTACGAGTTATTTAGATGAACCAAGAAAATCTGGGTTTGTTGTGTTTGGCACCATTAAGGACACAGATCAATTAAAGATTAAAACAAACAAATAAATAAATAAAAACTTTGGACTAACGAGAAATGATAAAACCTGGACAGCAGACACTACCCTTTATGTTTTGCTGAGGCCAAGACAAAAGAATTCCATTATATTCTGTAGATGCTTCATGTATATCCACATGCATAATTTGCGGCTAGTTTACCTGTGCGCCCACGATGCCGTTGCCTCCATAGAAATGTGGGGCGTACATGTGCATCGAGCCCCCCTTGCCTTTGGCCACGCCACCTTTTCGACCTGAGGAGGAACAAAGACGCATGAGGGGATGGAACCCAGAACCTCCGCGGACAAAAAGGTATGACTGACCCAGACAAGTTTGGGTTCAGTAACCCCTCCCTCACCCGTGAGCTCCGCCAGGATCTCTTTAACGGGCACGCCGCGGGTGTACGTGTATCCGTGGGCGCGGTAGGCCGTGATCAGGTGGTCAGATGGGTTGATGGCGGCCTCGATGCCTGCGGCACACGCTTCCTGCGGGAGAAGAAAAAAAACTTATAGCAACAGGTAAATATGAGCAGGGCAACAGCGAAGCCAATCTCGGCACAAGCACTGACTGAACATCATCTTGCGCTTGCACCTGTCCGTCATACAGGTGACAGAAGCCTCTGATGATCTTCTGTTTGTACAGCTGGTCGGCCTTGAGCTCCATGCGCCTCACGGTCTGCATGGTGCGGTAATACTGCAGGCCCTGCTCCCGGGTCAGCTCTGCCTTCAGCGGGGGGCCCTCCTCCAGACGGTGCAGCTCGCATTTCTGTTGCACAAGACAGGTAGGATTTCACTTCAGAAGTTAAATGTGCATTAAAAACAGAACGATAGATAATCAGGCATAAAGACCATTATGTGATTATATGTTTCAACAGACCTTGATGTCAAAGGTCGCCTGAGGGGTGAAGTCGGCGAAGGAGCGCGAGACTACGACTCTGGCACCCTGGTAGACCAAAGGACACACAGAAAAAACTATTTATTCAAGAATGTGTGAAGTTTAAAAAAATAAATTAAAAAAAAAATCACTGCGGCATCATGAAGACAACCGTAAAACACACAAGTCTTCTATACAGACGCCGTGAGGGGCTGCCCTCCTCGTCACAGCAGCTGCAGGGTTAGTGGGTGTGGCGAGGCTTGTGGGGGGGGGGGGGTCAGCTTTGGGGCTGCTGGTTCAAGCTGGACTAGACTGCAACTAAAAGTGTGACATATGGGGGTCAGTAACAGGGAGAGTGTGTAAAACCAGCCAACTCTTGGCAGGTTCTCTTAGTCTTAAATGCTTATGGTTCAGATTATTATTCAATATGACAACTGATTGTTGCAGCCCTGATCTTACAGTTAATCTGTGAAATTTTTTAAATGAGTTGTTTACCCTCAACCGGTCTCATTTAACAGCATCAGTTAGTAAATTTCATACATTTGCCAGGAAATAAAAGAACAAGACAGTTACAAGGACCCAGTTACTGAGAAGTAGAAAGAACATTCCCATCAACCCCTACTTTACTTTTTCCTTTAATTCAGAATTACTTCCCAGCCCTGTTAGTGATCAGGCAGACATGGAGGATGCTGCTCGTGTTCTTACTGGTGCGTTGGCCTGGGGGCTAACTAACTGCGCGACAGATGCTCTAGTACTGACTGGTGGTGGTTTGGGTGGTTGCCGCTGGGTCTTTGCCAAGGCGGGCGCCGCCGGTGAGGTTAGATTGACGTACTCTGACAGGTCAATCAGCAACTGGGGAACACAGGAGCCAACCAATCAGAGCACAGCACAGCACAGCCGGGGGGAGCTCTACAGAGGCTACGGGACGAGGAGACGTCTACGGGTGAGGACAGCAGAAGCAGCAGCTACATGGAGAACGGACACAAACATGATGACGCCTGGACTTTGGAGGCTGAAAAAAATGGAGACTGGCACTGGCCAAACAGTGCCTACAACTCAGCTGATACGGACACAACATTTACCTACAGCTTCCTTTCATTTTCTATCAGATTAGGGCTAAAATGATTAATCAGTCAGTCAATCATTCTGAATAAATCAAATTATTTTAAGAGCTATTGGTATTGATGGTGATTTCTTACTGTTGCACTTTTTTTTCCCAGTTTAGAGGCAGTTTAGAAAAGTTTCCAGGGAAACAACATCACTGCAGAGGGAAGAAGGAAGGAAGGAAGAAAGGAAGGAAAGAAGGAAGGAAAGAAGGAAGGAAGGAAGGAAGTAGGAGCAACGAGCTGCTTACCTCTGACACTGTTTGGGCTCCCTGGGGTTCAGGCGAGGGGGGGGGGAGAGAAGAAATAAACAGGGATTCTTGTGAGTGTGTGCGTGTGTGAGCGAGTGACTACACAGGGGGGTGGAAGCAGGAAGGAAAAAAGTGACAGCTTGTTCAACACGAGGCCGAGAAACAAACAGGGTTCCTTCAGTCACAGGAAATGAAGCCTCGCATCTCTGAAATGTCTAAATAAGCCTGGTAAAAAAGTGCATAGTATCTAGAACTTTTTTGAAAAACTCAATGGCTTTATCTATTACCAGTGACTGTGGAGACCCTGCTGTCACCGACACAGCACAGACACAACATGCTGCTGCCAGAGCTACGGCTTTTGTTAGTGAAGCACGTATTAAGCAAAGAGAATGACGATGCACTGATATGGTTCTACTGAAACCAATAGCCGCTATTTACCCACTTATATTTGCTGATTGGCTGATTTGGGATCTGCCTCGCTGAACATGCAAAATCATGCAGCAACCAGCAGCTTTTCTAACGATGCTTTTACACTGTTCATTATTACTGTGTTCTACTAGAACAAGAAAAATTGCTCTGCAGAATAGTAAAAGATGTCAAAAAGGCTGAAAATGGCCTCTGCTTAACTATTTTCTCTATTTATAACAAATCACATGGTCCCTGTGAAGCCCATCTTCCTCTGCATCCGCACATATTATGTACAATAGTCCTGTGTTAGTTGAAGGTGTTAAAAAAAAAAAAAGGTTTTGATACAAGAGGATCCAGATTTGGTCCATTTGGCAATTGTTGCTTTCTAAATTTACCTAAATAAAATTAATGCAGTCTAACACAACAGTCCTGTAACAAAACTTCTACCTTCATAAAAGATTATAATGCTCAGTTCTGTCTTTCAACTAATTGACTTGTAATTTCAGCTCTGTCCGAGCAGGCTACACAAAGTGTTTGCAAGCTGCAATATCTACCTAGGAGGAATTATTTAATACTGATATTGCAAATGGTACAATTAGTGTTTTAAACTTTTTCTGTTTTAAAACTGATGAAATAAAAACTAACAGTGCATTAACATTTAAAGAAAGGCTACTTTTTTTTAATGGTTGCTGCGAGGGTTTGCATTTACTTTTCACAAAAAAAAATAATAATAATAATCAAATAAATTTAATCGTTTCAGAAGTTTTGAATTACTTCATATAAAATCTAATGGATGTGTAACGGTTTAAAAATGATAATCAAGTGGAGGCCAAGCTTAACCTTGTCAATAAGGTAACCCCCCCCCCCCCCAAAAAAAAAAAAACAACTAACTATTGATACCTGGGTTGAATTTTAAAGCAAATATTGGCCAATATTGAGCATATCAGTGCATCTCCAGCAGTTAAAGCCGTTTTTGTGTTTGAGGAAGGCAAACCACCTCAACCAGGGACACAGACAGATCAAACGAACGTAAAATTAGAGACGGAAAGAGTAAGACACGTCCTCCCCTGCGTTTCCATTTCACCCATGCACAAACTGCATTTTACCGTGAAACCACTCGACAACATGCGGGCTCCAACATTACACATCTGACCGCGGAATCTGTAAAAGCAACTTTAAACTTTAAAGCGAGAGTTAGAGCGGCCAGGACTGTGCTAACGTTAGCCGTTCGCAAGGTCAGGCCCGGGCCCAACACTCCCAGGCCAACCGACGGTTAGCACGGACCGGCTCGGCTCAGAAACGGACTCCGGCTCGCAGCTGGTCCGGACCACTCACCACATTCTTGCCAGCGATCCGACAAAGAGCGTTGGAGATGATGGTTAACATATTTTGCATGCTACTGAGCGGCGGCCGCACTCTGAAGGGATTAGTTAGCGGCTGTTACATGCAGCTAGCTGCTTAAATACTTTGTTAGTGTCCGTCCGCGAAATGAGCCCGGTGAAAACTGGCCGAGACGAGCTTTGGTTCCTAGAAGCTTTTACTGTTCCATGAAAAAAACCATCGCTTTTTCCTCAAAAGTTAAAATTTTATATATTAAAACACTGAATATGTAGAACAGCATAATTAAAGCCAACATAAAATTATCTAACGTTTGGATAAAGGTAGCGAAGATAAAAAGCAAGTTGATTGGTAATTTCTACAAAATTGAAGGAACAAATTGTAAATTTTACAGGCAGATTAGAGAAAACAATTTTGTTAAAAGAAGATTCAGAAGCTTTAACATTTTAATCCTTAAACAATCAGAAAATAACTAAACTAAATTAACTAAATTCAACTAAACTAAACTAAATTCAATTTAAAAGGTAAAAATGTTTAAATCCACCTCTAAATCTTTGAAAATTATGGAAACCAAAGAGAACAAGTATTTCTTCTCTACTCCTCTTTTTTCAAGCCAATCAAAGTAAGTGATCGGTTCAATATTATTATTATTATTGTAACAATAACAATAACAATAATAATAATAATAATAATAATAATAATAATAATAATAATAATAATAATAGCCATATATGTTTTATAAAATTCACCCTAAAAAAATCACTTGTATTAGAAGATAATGAAAGAAAAGACACAGTGACATCTGTAAAGTCGTGATAAATAAGATTTCATTTACTGCATTTGAGTAACCTAAGGCCGAAAAAATAATGACACCATCATTCCTGTCAGTCTGACACATTCAGCTGCCCATCCAACACTAAAGAGCAAAGTAAAAAAGTTTTGTGCGTTTAAGTAATAATGGGACACAAAAATGTAAAGCCATGCACATAGAGAACCAGGAAAAGGCCAGAAAATGAAACTTCTGCTTCATCTTCCTGAGTCAGATAAGACTGTTGAGACGCTGTAAACGTCGACTGGTTTTCAAACAAACTGCTTGTTATTTTATAACAAAATTAAAATGAGGTAAAAAATAAAAAAATTAAAAAATAAAAACTTGTCTTTCAGTTTTTTTTCTGTAGTGTTTGAATCACCAGAACAAATACATGTAACAGGAATCAAATGTAGTCACCATGTGGGTTGTGAAAGATGAGCGAGGTGTGATATAAAATGATATATTAACTGCAAATTCTCACACGCGCCCACACACACACACACATACACACACAAACACTCATTCTTATTGGTCAGACGCTGAAAGGCTTTGGCAGGATGTAGATTTTCTCTCTCAGCTTTCCACTGTTTGGTTAAAGTGTCTCTTTCCGTCCAGGTACAGCATCGACTCTGTCAGACAAACACAAAACGACAGCATCAAATGTTTCACACGGTTTAGTAAAACAACATCTGATTCATTTCATTTTTAGGTATTTTAAATTCAAATAGTTGACCCTTAAGTAGGAATAAATGGTCACAGCAAAGACCCTCTATCAATTTGTTTCAACCCTCACTTTCATCCTTAGGGTGAGGTCTTGGTTTAAGGTTAGGTTTGGGTGTGGGTTTGGGTGTGGGTTTGGGTTAGTGTTAAATCATTAGTGGTTATAGTTAGAGTTTATATAAAGCTCCAGGGAATCTATATAGGTCAGTGTGTGTGTGTGTGTGTGTGTGTGTGTGTGTGTGTGTGTGTGTGTGTGTGTGTGTGTGTGTGTGTGTGTGTGTGCGTGCGTGTGTGCGTGTGCTTACCTCCATATGTCTTTGGGATGATGTTGGGGACGTCCAAGTCTGAGACGAAAGTGAAGTGGAAGACGTTGGTGGTGTTGTGGTGGCGGGTCAGTGGGTCAAACACCTCGCTGTGTACTCTGACCTGGATGTACTTCCCCTGGGTGTAACACACCTGAAACACACACACGTACGTAAGCTGCTGGTGGGGGGAAAAAAAAACAGGGAGGCACAGAAACACCCACCCACACACGCACCCACACATGTACGCAAGCACGCACTCTCTGACCTGCGATGACAGCAGCAGGAGGGAGCCGATCTCCACAGGTTTCTGGAAGAGGATGTCATCAACAGCCACCAGGCTCGGTCGACATCCCCTGCAGCAAAACAGGGGAAGGATGGCACTCGCAGGTTCATAATTCAGCATCAAACAAATATCTTATGCTTCCAACATGAAGATCCTTCTGAAAATCTCTCACCCGTAGGAGCAGGCGTTGGCCCAGCCAAGCTCGTAGGCTTTCCTCATCAGAAAACCCCCAAAGATCCTGTTGAAGATGTTCCTCTCCTAGTCAAATCAAAAAAACAGGCAAAAATGGAATCAAGCCCCACGATTAAGGAATGAAGTGAACACAGGCCCATTGCAGCTTATCACAGATCAAGATGAATCTCCAGATGTTCAGTATAATATCATGTAAAAATGGAAACAAGCAAAAAAATCCTCAATATTGAGAGGCCGGAACCAGAGAATGTTTGATATTTTTTAACCATTTTTGCATTAAGAAGTCATTTCAACCATCAATCAATTATCCCGATTGTTGAGGATTATTTTCCCTTTGATCAGCTATCCACCTGACCAATTAATCAGCCCTAATCATTTCCATAGTGTGAAAAAAAACAAAAAAAAAACCCCAACAACATTAACAACAAAACAAAACAAAACAACAATTAAAGCACGAGGTCTGAAAACTTTCTGAAGCTACTACACATTCAGTACAGAAAACCACACCTTAAAATGAACATTAGTGCAGAAACAACAAGCCTCCAACATCCTGTCTGTCTCTGTTCTGTACTTCCAGCTGTTCCCCCCTCTCACCTGCGGGTGGCAGATCTCCAGTCCTTTCAGTTTGGCGTCCTCCATCCACACTGAGTTTGGAGGCAGAACTCTGCTGCGGAAACTGACCGTCCTGGGGGAGGAGACACACAAACATTCATTTAGAAAAAAAAGGACAGTTTCGACTCAGCTTAGGGTGATTTTTTTACTTTACTAAACTCTTGTCAATTTGAATCTCGTCCGTACTTTGTATCCAGGGTGTTGAGGAACAGGCTGTGCACAACCTTCCTCTCCTCATCTGCAGGAGCAACCTTCAAAAGCGATGCAGTGCTCAGCTCCACGCGACGGGTTTTATTTGCTGGAAAGCACAACCACAGAATACATGGAAAAGACACATGAAAGAAAGGATAACATATCATCTAAACTATGGATGTGAAATCAAGCCAGACCTTCTCCCTCCTGGAATATTCTCTCCTCCTCTGGTCCGTCTGGCTTCAGCGGATTTACAAACACCGCCCTGAAATGAAGCGGGACAGTAAACGAATGGCAGCACAGAGGATCTGGTCAACATGACCAGAAGGATGAAGGAATCCAAACTCAACACAATGAGACCAAATCTCCTTGGCGGCAGTGATCTTCTCAGTACCATGAGTGTTAATGTCACACGTTAAAGCATCAGTCCATTTCATTTCTGTCACAGAAAACAGGCTGAGGGCCTGCTGGAGGCCGTGCTTAGGCTCTTACCTCTTGTTCTCCGGGTCTCGGGCCACCATGACAAATGTAGCATCCAGAACTGGGGCGTAAGCTCCTTTACGATACTGGAGGAGGAGACGGAGTCCTTTTAAAAGACTATTCATACAGCTAGTACGTGTTTCATTTCAGGGAGACATTAAAGTATGAAGAGTTTCATCATTACACTAACAAATCAAACAGATTTTTTGATTGAGTCCATGAAAGTTTTTCCTTTGTGCATTTATTTCTGGTCAAATATGGGTTATTTACCCTTTTGTACAGGTCAACTGTCTCTACAAGTGTCTATATATAAACTGTATGTGTCTGAGTGTGTTCAAGCAGACGGTGAGCGTGTCTACCTGTGACATATGCATCTTGGCTTCAATGGACGTCCTCCCCACCCATGTCACATGACCAGTGAACTTGATGTCGCAGTCGGGATAGATGACATGATGCCTCATGTCTGACCGACAAAAACAAACAAACAAAAAAACATCAATATGTCTCTAACAAGCGTTTTTGTAGAAGTTCGTCTGGTCGGATGAGCTCAATGTCATCTGAACTGTTGCAGTTCCAGAGAGCTGTGGTGACTGTTAAACCAACCAAATGATTACTTTCATTGTTAAATGTTGATTATTGATTATTCAGTTAACTGTTGTTGTCTTTAAAATATCATAAAATAGTGGAAATGTCTTTAAAAGTTTCCCATAGCCAGATGTGGACATCTTCAAATGTTTTCAAGGGTTCAAAACCCACAAAATATTCAATTCCCAATGATATAAAGCCGAGAACACTTGCCTTTTAATATAGTTACCTGAAAGGAGTTGTGAGTCAAACAAAATCCAAACTGTTGTTGACAGATTTTCTGTTAATTTAATATTAGTGGGTCCAGAGCTTTTGGTATGAATATTTACTGGTTTTCTTTGTTTTTCATTAAACCAAACTGAATATCTTTTGGTTTTAGATGTTGGTTAGGCCAAAACAAGACACGTGAGGACATCACGTTGCCTTTTTTCCACTACTTTCTGACATTTCGCAGAGAAATGAAAATAGAAAAACTGTGGTTTGATTATTCACTAAATGTGAGCAAATCTTACCAATTTTGTCCACCAGGGCGGTGACAATAGACAGAGGGGACTTCTTCAGTGCTGGGTTGTAGGTATGAGAGTAAGATATGAGGACTGCGGAGAGAAACAGGAAAAGAAATTGTACTGATGTTTGGTACTGGGTTTCCGATTGGGTATAACTGAGTAATGATAATAAAATACCTGCTAAACTATCCAAGTCCTCCAGGATTCTACCAAACCTGAAAGGAGAAGGAGGAAGAGTTAGATGCAGACGTGAGTCTTTTGTTGTGATAACTTGCCTCTAATTAGAGCAGAGACAAGGGACAGAGCTTCTGCCTTCCCTCCTCTCACACACTTGTATCAGTGTGTGTGTTTATACCTGACAGTGTTGTGGAAGGTCAGGTATTTCTCCCTGAGCTGTGGCTCCGAGCCCAGGGGCAGGTGGACCTCCAGCTGGCTGTCTTTCATCGACTTTGCTGGAAGGTCGTTCTGAGACTTGGCCAACATGGATGAAAGCGAGGCCCGCTCCGACATGGCCTGCTGGTGGTCACTGTGTAGGCAATGGGAAATTAGATTACTACATATAAAGCCTAAAAAGTTTAAGATCAACAGTTATAAATATGTAAAAAAGAAATGGTGCAAATATGCAACATGCATAACAATTTTACGTTTAGTTTATTTACTGAAACAAAGTGAGTAAGTCAAGCACTGAAATGCTCCACTGAATGTTTAGTCAGACTCATGTTCCTGTTGACTTATTCATTAAAGAATCTTTTTTAAAAATGTATTATTTGTGCTACTTTCCACACAACAGTTTATACAGAATTCCAACAAAACAACAAATTAATGAGTATAGTGCAAAAAATAGGGATAAGACTACAAGATAACAAACATACATGTGGCTTCTGGCTTCTAATTTAAAATGGGAAAAAAAATGTTGCACAAAACACATCATAATTCCTCAAAGTAGAGAGGTTTGATATAAGTATTGTAGAGGGTAGCTGAGGCACTATGATGTTTTCCTGGTTCAGTACCTCCAGTTGGTGGAAGCTCCCACGATTTCTCTCAGCCTGTTCCGTACTGAAAAATCACAGAAGTATCAGTCAGAACTGGAGCTGGTGTGTCTCTGTGTGTGGGTGGTGAAAGCACCAGAAGTTCCAGGCTGCATGTTTCATACTGTCTCCAGCAGAAGAAAATGTTTACAGCTGCAGCCTTCAGAAGCAAACTGTTTGCATTTTGCAGCACAGTCAATAAATATATTTTGGATGTTGATTATCTGTTGCGACGCACAACATCCCTCTCATTCCTGTAGATTTTTAGTAATAACATTTAAATGACCACCCTTGCTAAAGTGTAGGGATCTGAAAACAACTTAAACTGTAAAATCTTCTTATTTTTTGTGTAAAGGCTGCAGCATGTTGAGGCAGCGAGACAATATGACACAACACAGTGAAACGAAGCAGTCAGATGGAGACAACTACCACATGGCAGCCAGCTGTAATATAATACTGAGGCTCAGTAGCACAGGGGGAATAGAGGAAGAAATGTTAACCGATGCCACCAGCGAATGCTGCGGGGACGGTTAAGTTCTACTGTCAGACAGCGAGAGAAATCCAGCCGGCATGACCATCCAGTCCAGATCCACCGTGAGGCAGAGCAGGTGCACAGTAAAAAGCTGCTGTACATGAAACAGGGTGAGCTCCGCGTAAGAGAGAACAGGCTGATCAGTCAGGGGAGAAACATGCAAAGGAGAATGACTTTAGAGCAAATCAGAAGAGACTTAGAATGAGGAATATGGGTAGGATTTGTCTGGGTTTACCAACACACACCATTCGACACGTGTAAAAGGGGGTTTCCTGTTGAGAAAAAAAACACGATTAAATCATATGTAGTTTAAAAGGTCAGGGGGGATGGGGATGGGGATGGGGATGGGGATGGGGATGCGGATGAGGCTGAGGCTGAGTGAGTGAGTGAGTGAGTGAGAGTGTCTGTGTGTGTGTGTGTGTGTGTGTGTGTTGCAGGCGGCGGGGGGGGGGGGGTAATCATGGTGTGCTCACTCATGTATATACATTCTCATTTCCAGTTATTCCGTATTTTAAACAGTTAAGTCACTTGTTTGGCATCTTGTTTCCGTTTACTCTCTAAATAGTTTTAAATAAAATAAACTTTCTGATAAACATCAAGCCATGTCCCGGGAGGACCAGCTTTACACTCATTTCTTGTTTTAGCCTTTTTGCTAAACAAAGATTTTGTCTATGAACCCGTTTTTTTTCTTTGCAGGTGATTTCAAAAGTCAGAACATCAGCTAAATCTGTGCAAAAGAGGAAACGTAAAAATTGTGTTTGGGAGGAGAAAACTAAATTAAAGTGAAGTATGAACCACCAATATGAATGCAGGTTAATGTCTCTATAACAAATTTTTGTTTAAACCAGATAGGGGTCAGTCAAGTCAGACAGGAGGCGGCGTCGCCACCTTACCCTCGACCATGTCTGGCGCCCTGCCCTCCTTCGACACCCCACTTGAGCAGAGAGACCTGTTCGTCAGGGATAAAGCCGACCGGAGTCGCAGGATCCTGCTTCCCAAAAAACAAAAACAAAACAACAAACCCTAAGATGACTCTAAAACCAAGGATTACAGTGACATCCACATAGAGTTGTGTATATGGCCCAGTTCATAACGCTGCTCAGCTGTTCACTGTAATCCACAGTGAACAGCTGATCAGGCAGACAGACTGGCGTTACGTAAAAGTCTCGGTGTTATCAGATACATTGCTTCTCTTCAGCAGCTTTGTTCTTCAAAGTATCTTCTCGAACTTGTTCCTCTACTGACACAGGAGGAAAGTGACAAATAGAAAATTCTATTAAACAAATCAAATGTTAGATTAATCCTTATGCAGAAACTGTCATTCCAGATTCTACTGTTAGTATTAGATTGTGTTATTGGATTTTATAAGTTAATGTTTTAATTCACAATGTGAAGCCAGATTTAGGTACACTACTGATTAGTTTAATAGTATAGAATAACATCATATCTTATAAGCTCCTCGAATATTTTCAATGGAAAATCTTAATCTTAAAACAAACGTAGATGAGCAAGAATTTAGAATATTAACAATTGTTCTCAAGTAAACGTACTTTCAGCCCTTAAACTGCTGTAATAACTTCACAGTTGTGTAACACCGAAAGGAGAAATACATTTTTCCATAGTGAAATACTTGTAGTACGGTCTGCTGCTTTTTGTAGCTGTGGTATGAACGTGTCCCACCCTGTTTATACATGAATCCACACCCTGTTTGGGCCTGGTTAACTGTTTTCAGGTGGAGCTGATTTCTCCATTCACGCAGCATAAAGGCCATTAAACACTACTGAATGCAAAACCTCAGGAGAAAGTCACTGACACGTTTACTTTACAAGGCTGTTTAGTATTTCTAGCATAAATTGGGTTGGTTTTACGCATGCTAACAGTTAGCTCCGACGTTGACCGTGATTTTTAACCGCACTGACCGCGGGGAGAGCATCGTGGGGTCCGGGGTGACGGAGTTTAAGGTTCGGGTGTCCAAACAAAGAAGGTGAGCGGTTAAAAAGAGGAGAAAAGCGACAGGTTTTCTCTCTTCAGACCGAAGCGTTTCCAGGCGGCAAAAAACACGACAACAGTTTTCCGTGTTGTCTTTCCTGGCTCCGCCCAATTTTGGATTACGTAGGACGACGCGTTAGGATGTGGAGATTGGCGCCCTGAGTACAGCCTGTCAGGAACTTCGCCTCAATTGACAGTCTAATTTTTTTCCATTAATTAAAAAAACATGAACAAGACAATCAGCTAAACATAAAATGATCATTATTATACATCTCCTGAATCCAATGTGTGAAAAGAAAAAAAATGTATTAATCAAATCAAATATGAAAAGACAAAAAATAAAAAAATCTGGCCATACAGACAAAGAGCGGACTGTGGCTCAGTGTCTACTGATTTTTGTCATCAAGAGTTTCAACTACATTTCCACTGCAAGTAGTCGTATCATGGTCGCTTACTGTTATTCTGATAGTGGCATACCACAAAAACCTGGCTCCCATGCACGCTCAGCCTACTTATGTGATTCTAATAGTGAAACATTGCAGATAAAAATAAAAATGTAATTTACAGGTTTTCTGGGGGCCTCTTCATGTTGGGGAACTTAATTCCACTTGTACCCTCACAATTACTCCCCTGGCTGTAACACTAAATACTGCATCCACTGTGTTTATACAGGGTTTGATCTTTTTTTTTTTTAATGTTTGCTAACCAGAAACTTCCGCTGTTATGGCAGAGTATAAACTGGGCCACATATACTACTGTATTTAAGGATCCTTAGCTTAGGAAAACAGTTCTATAATGTCCTATGGAAGAGTTTGTTCAGTCTGAAAAAAAACTTGTGTTGTCATTGGGATTACAGAGAGCATATTTATAATAGAAAGCCTACATTAAACACTGTAAGTGTGGGAAGATGGGTGTGCATTCACCACGCACGGAAGATTCAACAAAGGAACCTATTGGACATTTAGGATCCAGTGTTTCTGAACCTTGACCTATGCTACTGGTATAATGTGTAATAGTCAGAAGGGCCATTTTCTTAAGTGTTAGTTTTACTTTATGTACTTTAAGTACATCTTCCTGATTATACAACATACAGTTACATGAGTAACATTTTCAAAGCAGGACCATTACTTGTAACAGAGTATTTTTAAAGTGTGATAATTGGTACTTTTACTTAAATAAAAGATCTGAATACCTTCTCCATCCCTCCTTGCAGTGCCCTTTGACCTTCTAGAAAATTTGTTCTTCACAGTTAAAGGGACTACAGGGAAAGTGTGTTTTTCTGTTTGAGCACTTTTTACTTATTTACAACTATCATTTTTTTTACTAGTTGACACGTAAAAAAAAGAATGCGCAAAACTTTTGCTTTAAATTGTGTATTTCTATAACGTGAATCGCTGAGCACCAAGTTATTTCCCATGTTTCTGCCTTCACCGTCAAAAACAAGAATCATAACAAACACCTCACGTCAACGCTCCTCTGCCTCTGATTGGTTGAAAAAACGACCAGCGGGCGTCGCTGATTTGTCGGAAACCCGAGACTCCTGGGACCCGACCAATCGTGAGCCAGCGCGAGCCGGCTATATATACGTCCATGTAAACAAAAGACGGGTCAGTTCGACGGCAGCGACCCGGCCGAGGGGTGACACGTACTGGATGTTCTTGTCTCGACGAACGCGTCCGGACCAGAGGCTGACTGTGGGGGAAAAGCCACTCTGAAGCGAATGAAGAAGCAATTAATCTTTCACTTCACATACCGAGGACTTCTAACGAAAGGAAAAAAGAGTAAAAGAAGAAAATGGAGTATAAATTGCGAAAGGCTGAACCAAGGGACGTCTCTGATATATTACGACTGGTGAAGGTAGGCCTGCTAGGACCGGCCCGGTCCTCACAACGTCGTTAAGAAACGAGAGCGAGTCCATTCGGTAAGACTCGAAGGTGACGGGCGGGGAACGAGCTCGGCTCGTCGGGGTAACCGTCGATCCGGCCCCGGCGGTCGGAGCCGGGGCCGGACGGGGTCGGACGGGGTCGGTAGGAGTCGGACGGGGTCGGACGGGGTCGGTGTCGGACGGGGTCGGACGGAGTCGGACGGAATCGACCGAGCGGCGACGAGGCGGCAGGTGGCGCGTCCCCGAGCGCGGCGACGGCGCCTCCTAATATGGGCAGCGCGTCGTCCGGATTAGGCGCCTCCGGAAGGTTCAGCGCGGATTAAATGTCCTGAAAAGTTGTGCGACCGCTGATTTGACTCCGATTAAACGGTGTTAAACGGGCCCGATCGGTATTTCCAGAAGTGGTTCGGTTAATTTATGGCTCGTTTAGTCCGTAGGATGATCATAAGTGTCTGAAACTGAAAACTCCTAAAAAGCCGTTTCCCCAGTTGAGGCCTCGCAGGGTTTTACGTTCCTTTTCAAATCCTTCAGTAATTTGCAAAGAGGGAAAAAGGGGAGATTTCACATTAGACCAGAAAACATCGACTACATCTCGGTGTTGTCCACGACAGATCTCGTGACCATGTAAAGTGTCTCGACCCTCGGGTTGAGAAACGCTGAGATAAGAACAAAGAAAAGCAGCAAATCCTCACACGAGAGGTTTAAACCACATTGAACATTTGGTTGTTGTTGGTTTTTTTGCCTGAGAAATGACTTGGATCATCGATCGATTGTCAAAGTGTTTTTTCTGTCGTTCAGCTAATTGATTAATCGATTGATTGCCGCCGCTCTGCTTCAAGATTCCGTCCAAGACTCAAAATATCTTTCCAGCTAAAATGCTACAAAACGGGGAAAAGCAGGAAGTCCCTGCATTGGAGGCTGACACTAGTATTTTAACAAGAGATACAGCTAACGACTCATTTTTATCACTGATAAACCTGTTATAACAGTTTCTTCAAATGTGTTTTTAGTTCACATTCAAGTCCAAAAGCCAAAGATATTTGATTTTCAATGATATGACAAAGAAAAGCAGGACATCTTCACATCTGAGAGGCTGCAATATACACACATTAGTTGTTCTTGATTTGATTATTCAGCCATCTACATTGCTGCCTATAAGGTTTTTTTGCTGCTTGACTTATTATTATGGACAATTTGTCACAGAAATAATGACATTTTAGTATTTACCGACAATTTTAACCCCTAATCTTGTAAAGCTTCCACAGCTGTTTGATATAACAGTTGATGAATCATTAAAGATAACTGTCACCATGATATTTTGTCCCCCAAAGAGCAGTGAAAAGTTAATTTTCAAGTCAAAAATCTCTTATTCAGTCCTTTTTTTTTTTTTTATTAAAGAGGCAATTAAATGATCCTTAATGATTATTAATTAATACAGTGTTGGTTGAGCAGTTGATTAATCGACTTGCTGTCTCAGCACAAACATAGATATTGTTTGTTTTCTTGTTGCAGGAACTTGCAAAATACGAAGAGATGGAGCACCAGGTGACGCTGACTGAAAAAGGTGAATTTTTATCTGTTCACTTGCACCAATTATCAGTCTCCCTCTTCTTTTTCTTCCTCTTGTGACCTAACATGTTGTTTCCTTGCAGAACTCCTTGAGGATGGATTCGGCGACACCCCGTTTTACCATTGCATCATAGCTGAGATCCAAGGAGAGAACAGCAGCAACAGTACGAAACACACCGCTTCCTCTTAGAAGAAGAAAAAAAAAACCCACACACACACACGGAAGAATCAAAAAGAACACACCCTGCTTCTCCTTTTCAGCTTAACTCTCAGCCTCAGTCTCCCTTCCTTCACCCCAGTAACACATTCAATATCACAAACAAGACACCAGGTCACCCAGTTTGTGCCAGACCAGTTGGACTTCAATGTTTTGTTTTTCTTTTACCCACAAAACAATTAAGACCACATGCCCCAGGAATTACATCAGGTATAATGAACTGAACATGTTCCAAGCCATTTGTTTTAAAGGGATACACTCTGAATTTCAGATGATATTTAGCTCCTGCTCCTGCCTGGTTTGAAGAGACAAAGAAAATATTCACAGAAGCTTTATATAATATACATACAGTTATGTTTAACATCTTGAAATAAGACATTGAACTATTTCCAGGATTATACAACACTCGTGTCTCCCCTCAGATCAAAAGGTGGTGGGTTTTGCCATGTACTACTTCACCTATGACCCCTGGGTCGGCAAACAGCTTTACCTGGAGGAGTTCTACGTGATGGACATGTACAGAGGTAAAAACAAAAAGAAAAAAGAAATTCCTATTTTCCAGTCAAAGCATCCAAGCAACCTCTTTATCTAAAAGCTCTCTTTCCTCTCTAGGGCTGGGCATTGGTTCAGAGATCCTGCGGCACCTCAGTGATGTGAGTATGTTTACAGAACCAAAGCTCTCAGTACAGTGATAAAAATCTTTACTAATACATAGGAGGGATACATGTAAATGTGTTTATTTTCAAATGATAAGGTAAGTTTTTAAAAACCTCAGTGAAATAAGAACAATCTAAATATTTCATTCCATTTTTTAATGTTTCCTTTAATCACCATTAATTCAGTTTCAGTTCAGTTTCCCAACTTTGTGCAAGTGCAGTGCTAAAATATATTGACTATCCTTTTTAACTTCACCGTCCCTCTTCCAGCTGGCGATGAAGACGCGCTGCACGGGCATGATGTTTGTGGTGGCGGAGAACAACGAGCCGTCAGTCCAGTTCTACAAGCGCCGCGGCGCGGAGGATCTCTCCCAGGAAGAGGGCTGGCGGCTGTTCCGCTTCGACAAGGACAGCCTCGTCAAGATGGCCACGCCAGCTGAGGAATGACAGGGGTCCGGCAGGGCGGCGGCGAAGCAGCAGGAGAAGGAGGCGTGAGAGCCTGGCCTCCGTGCCCGACTCTTCTTCTTTTTTCTCTCCGTTCAGAAGCGAGTTGATTCATATAAGTTCAGCTTTTCAAAAAGGGGAAATTTATATCACAGTAGCATGGTTCTGTCTGTAGTCGAGTCTCATTAGGCCTTTTATTTGTTGTTTAATTGATCTTGTTAATTTCTGTTGTTACTCTTCTTAATCACCTGTGTTGTATTGTGACCCTTCATTGTTAGTGCTGGTGTGTTTGATGTTCACGAAGAGTCATAATCACTTTTGTTTGCAATAAAACCGTAACTGAATCACAATAGCCACAGTCTCATGCTTCCTCTCGCTTTTCACGAGGGATTAATTTCGTAATCCGACTTCTGTTTTTATGATTTCATCTTGATTCAATCCCACAGTTTGTTTTGATCTTTCCAAAATAAATGTCTCCTCTACAAAGGAAAAACTGTTAATTTATACCCAGGGTCCAACAGGATGGTAGTTATTTAATATGCAAACCTTGCTCTATTTCAAAGTCCATGTTGGAGGCTTGGACAAGAATCATACGTGTTGAGGGGAAACTTTTTTTATTATTTTTTTAGAACCTATTAATCATATTTTAATGCTGCATAGTTTTTTTTTTTTGTTTTTGTTTTTTTTTTCAATGAATTTACACAGTAGAAGCTTGGATGTGGTTTCTAGAATTTTCTCTTCCAGTGAAAAGTTTCTGAAAAGCACCTCAGGACTAATAATTTAGATGTAGTCACCACGCTAAACTCAGCTTGTTCCCTGTGACGAGGACTTTACGTAAGATGGAGCTGAGATGCGGTTCCTCGCTGTTATCATGACCCAGTGCTGTCCCCGAAGAAAACGGCACCGTAAAGCCAGTCTGAGGAGTTCACCCTGGTCAGGGTCTCCGTGTTTTACTGTTCCACGGCTGCTATTTGCTGATCACCCTTTATGACCGATTATGAAATGACAGACACGCATCTTTAAACCTTGATCCCTCCCGCCGGTCGGGTTTATGGTGAGTAATTAATCCGAGTCTGGTTGAACATTCACCGGGTGAAGTTATGAAAACCCTTCTGCAGGTCAGTGGGTGTAGTTCAACAACACCTACAAAAACTGAGCATGGGATTTTGATCATTTATGCAGAAATTGGCCTGTTTTTTTGCTTTATGTTAATATATTTTAATATATTTTCTACCCCTGAATCTTTCCATGAATGCATCATTTGTACCCTATATATTAGAGGTTTTTGCAGCTAATGTATTGCTGTAGTGCATCAAACTATTTCCTAATTTGGAAGCAGTTATGGCACTCCGATGTTTTACTCTAAGTTTGGCTCCTATATGCAGGAACATCAAAGTCTAATGTAGAAGATACCATAGGTAACCACATGGTAAATGGGGTTATGCTGAGGTTCAAGAGCAGCTATAAATAGAGAAGTTACAACCCTGACAGTTTTGCCTTCCGTCATTTTTGTGACAACGGCCTCACAGTGCTGCCGCCGCTGACTCATGCTGACGTGGGGGGTTTCCACGGGAACAGGGTCCCAATTTATCCGTGGCTCTCTTCCATCGCTTTCCCCTGAAATGGATTCATCTTGTTTTCTGTTCTTTTCTTTTGATGCCTCTGTGTTGGCGACAGCCTGAGTGCCCTTCACTGGGTATCAAAGATGAACTGACTCAGATTTTTGGTGGTTGGAGGTAAAGGGTCAAGGTCACTTTGAACTCGGGAAAGAAGTGTTTTGAAGCAACTCAGGAATTCATTGGCTAATCATGAGAAAATTTCACGCAAATGTCGAACGGGATACCATGATGACAGTTTTATATCCAAAAGGTCAGAGGTCAACCTCCCTTTCTGGCCTGAGATTGTGACCATATTTCCTGCGACTCGACTGGCTGGCGGAAGCGTGCGGCCACAGGCGGCAATGCGAGTTATTCTACTGTCATTGCTCTTGTCCGTTTCCTGATGTCGAGCAGTGATAAGCGAAAAAGAGGTGCGGCTTCATTGCCAGGCGTGTGCAGGTCATGACCAACGAACGCGGTTGTGGTCATCCCCGTTTTGTCCTTGAATATTTCTGAAAAACTGCCACATTTGTCACACTTTATCTTACTGAAGCTTTTCAACAACGTCTGCAATCCTGTACATGTTACAGCAGCGCCACAGTCTTTGCTCTTGATGAATAAAATTCAAAGTGTTGTCATCTTTGCGACACACTCAGCAGTCAGTTTATTAGGGACACCCGGCCAAAATGAATCCAGTCCAATGGGACACTCCTGCAATAAATCCCCCTTCGTGAAGGTTATAATGTTCAGTTTGAGATGAAAATGTTTCTGGGTGGCGTGATTCATCTGTGTGAACATTCTGGAGGCTGCAGCTGTTGAATTGTTCATCCTTCTACAAAGGGTTGTTTGTGATATTCAGCCTACCCCAACAACTATAAATGAGTTGAACATAATGTTAACAAAACTTCTCTTTGTGATGCAACATTATGTCACAGCACCAAAAACCTGGGCCTCCAAAAAGGCCGTAACTTCCAAATCAACATGGGTCCGAAAGGAGGACTCACCGTAGAGTTGTTGTGTTTGACTGCATTGGCTTTAAATGACTGTCCGTAACAAACTGCTAACACAGTGAATCACATGAGCAACATTCAGTTTTAAGCTCAACACACAGAGGCTGAAGATAAAAACCGGATTACAATGAAAAAAGTGAAAAACCTCTGAACCCCCCCATAGAAACTCTAAATATGCATCAGTACTGTCCATACAGTGCGAATCATGAACTGTTTATCATATTTATATTTTATTATACAATAAAGCAGTTGCAGTCCCCGAGCCTGTCCCCGAGCTGCGAGGAGTGAACAGAAACACTGTTTAGTGGTGCGTACATGAGGAACCCTCAAGTCAGCGCTGCTGCTCTGCCGGCCTGTGAAAAGGTCTTTGCATCCGCGGATCATCCATGGTCACCGGAGAATTTTCCCTGAAGCTTTTGAGATTTGGGGAACTTAAAGCCACCTTCAAACACCTAAAGGTCAAAGAAAATGCTCGTATAACAGGTTATGTCCTTATGTTCCAGTGACCGTAGAGACCATTTCCTGCTGTTTACATAAATTAGTTTTATTTGGGCCGATGGGATTGATCTGGCCTCACAGGGGCCTGTTGGTTATCTCACACTGCTTTAGAAAATGTGTAAACCTGCAGACACCTCTGAGCAACATGTGAGGTATTAAAGAGGTCAAGAGGGACTGAAGACGCTGACTCTCAGAAAGTCACGGCTGTTGTCAGGGAAATGCAAACTTCTGATCACACGACCTGTGTCGAGTTCAACTGTAAACTTTCTGTGGGTTAAGCAGGAACTGCTGCTGTGGTGTGTGCCCCCCCCCAAACAGGACATGGCCTCTTCACATCAGTTTACATTTTCCTGTTGCGCAGACTCAAAACAGACGTTTGAAATGCAGCCGAGACCTTGTTTCTGAGTGTGATGCTTGTGTTTATCAGCCACCATTTGAATGACCTGTTTTTCCTGCATTAAAATATATCATAGAATATAATCTGATCTTTATCTGTGTCACAGACACAGACGGACACAATGTGCCTGGGGTGATAAGCGATAATCTTTCCTATCTTTATTGAACCCTCCCATTAAACATTCACTCTGCTGGTGGAAGAGGTCAGTGAACTCTTGGATTTAACAACTGGTCCTTTGGCAGCAACGGCCTTAAACCCAGTGCTCCCAGTAGCTGCAGATCAGACCAGGACGTCTGGTGTGAGCGGTTCTCTGGGCTCGTTCCATGGCGTCATACATCGGGTTAATGTCCAGGTTCTGACCCGGGGGGCGCTCCAGGCGGAGGGTTTTCAGCACCGAGGTGCCGCTACTCACCGGCATCACGGCGGAGGATCCCGGCCTTTGACAGGAGTTGTTCTGTTAACCTGGACTCACTTGCTCCTCCTCAGCAACCGGATGTTTGTGTGTATGTCTCAGTGAACCGAAATCCAACCACAAGGACTGAATTTCGATTGTGAGAACTGAAAGTGTAAGTTCAGTATGTGGAGAGAGGGTTTTTCAACGAGAATCCGAAGCAGTTTAACAGCAAACGAATCCAATTTCATACGATTACATTCAGTTTCAAGTTTAGTGGAATTCAGTTCAAAACTAATAAATATTCAATTTAAAATCATGCAATTCAGATTCAGTTATTCAGTGCTGTGACACATTTCTCTCTTCGGTCGGAGCTCTCTGTAGCAACTTCCTCTCTTTTACCAATTGCTCAAGAATAAGAATAAATGTGTGTTTAGTTTAAAGAAAGATGTCTCCTCAGTTAAATACGATGTTTAATCACACAGCATTAAGATAAAACATCATACATACAGTGCACAATACACACAATGTCATCCAGTTCATCAGTAATTCAGTCAAGGTGGAATGCATACAGTGTTTGGCCCTTTACTGTACAACACCAGGGAAAAAAAATACTGAGCATCAAGTGGGTGGACGCATCACTGACACTGAGCGACCTCCCATTCCTGACATTAAACAGCTGAAAGCGGCACAAGGAACAAAGTGACAGCAGAAATTTAACGGGGAGGGGAGGAAGGAAGCTGCAACAACTCCGGTGCACTGCGGTGACTCCTCCGCCCATGGAGTGTGTAAGAAAAAACAAAAAAAAGAAAACCAGAGGGCACAAGCACTTGGCAGCTTTGCACCGCCACGCTTTGTGGTTTGAAATTTTCCCGGTAAACTTGGGAATGTAGCGTAATAAACGAAAAACAAATAATCTGTTAACTCCATCGTCACAAACCTGAAATCAGACTGTTAATCTTCGCTTACATTTTGGGGACACCTGGTTTTCAGTGATGTTTAGTTCATGCACTAATACTGTATCATGTAGCTAATAATGTTGAGCGCGCACGCACCTCTGCAACGCTTCACAATTCTGTCAATTTATCAGTTTACTACCAGATGCAACGGAACAAAGTTTCTGAGATGAAGAAAAACAGACTAAGAACATAAAAAATCTCACTAGCCGAGGCAGGAGCTGAAAAATTCCTTCTATTAGTATTGTTTTATCATTGGTCAGGCTCCTTTTATGGGTGCAATTGACCACAGTTTTCATTACGGATTAATCTGCCAAATGCTTGGTCCATAAAACTTCCAAAAATAATGAAAAAAGTCCAGCCCAGTCTCCAGGAGTCTAGGCGATGTCCTCAAATTGCTTCTGAACATTTAAAAACCCAAGGATGTTCAGTTTATTATAAAGACGAGAAACAGGAGGAAATATTTCTCAGATTTGAGAAGCTGGAATCATCAGATGTTTACGTTTTTGCTAGAAAATTTCTTAACTCTTTTTTCTTTGAGGTACTGGTATAATAGTCTATTTATCGTTTTCATTTCTAACTCCTTTATTAATGTTTTAGAATATTTCAAAGAGCTCAAACGTTTCATGTGAGTTGAAGTTTAGTTTGGCACCTTTGACGAATAGAAGAATGGAGCGTAGCAGATATTACGGACACTTTCCTGCCCAGTAGAGACCAATCACAAATTGACACTGGGAGAGCTGAGTTTATCCATCTGGAAACTGGGACTGGTTACAGAGGAGGAGCAGCGCTTAAGACTGAAGGGAGGCAGACTCGAGGACTTATCTGGATACGTGGGATGTGGATTAATGTGAAAAAGATCCGTGAGCGCATAGAGGAAAATGAGCAAACCGGCTTCTTGGAACGGCCGTGGCATTCAGGGCTGGAAACAGGAAGTCTGTAATCTGTGGCTCCGGGAGTTTGGTTGCATGTGAAATATGCAAAGAGCGATTCTGAAGGAGTTGAGAAGGAGAAGCGAGTGTGTGTTGCTGGAAGTGAAAGTCTCTTGGGACGGAATATGTGTGTGTGTGTGTGTGTGTGTGTGTGTGTGTGTGTGTGTGTGTGTGCCCGCGCACACTCTTGCCATCTCAGCTGGTCGAGTCCTTGCTCTCTGTTTGCTCTTTCTTCTCAGACTTCCCCCCCCAAAAAAGAAGCCATTACGATAAACCATTAGGGTCAATAGACACAGTAATTATAACCCTAAATATCTGGACTATGGACTATGGAGAAAATACTAAACTGCTCGCGGACGACTCACCTTCTTTTTGCCAAATGGCAGGTCCTTCCACAGAGTCTCCACAGTAATACGGCCCTGCCTAGCCCAGGTGTACGCCGAGTCTCGGCTCACCTGTTGGAAGCACCAGACACATAATTAGCCTGGCACACGAACACACGGAGGGCACCACTGGGGCTTGTTCGTTTAACTGAACAGGAGGGAGGGTGCACGATCAAACTGGTAATCATTGAATTTGATGATGACGTTTATTTTGAAACATTAATAAAAAATTGCGCAGACAAGGATTCGGTGTCTTTTCAAAGCCAATATCTAATCTACATCAGATGCACTCTTCCAGGAATCATTCATTCTGGATTTACTTTTCTAAACATTGGGGAATCGCTTATGGCATAGTGCTACATATATGCTAGTGAATCATTTGAGAAAAGAATTTGTAAATATTACTGAGCAAATCTTCACTGAGCAGACTCTGTGTTACACTGCGTTTTACATTTCGAGTCATCATGTGACATAAAAAAAGAACAAAAGGATTTCAGCTGCAGTAAGTCGTTCTTTAAAGGTGCAGACAAGAGACAGATTTATTCAAAATAATGCTTGACACTGAAGCAACACATACCGACATAGCCCGAGTATAAATGGGCCAGTTTACTACAGGAGACCTACTTGTCCCTCTGACACTTTCTCAGCATCAGGCTTCTTTGTTTGCATCCAACGGCTTCCGTAATGTTTGATAAAACCACGATACGACATTCGTATCCACGTCTTACGGCTGTGTCGGCTGAACTTCTCTCTCTGGCTATTTTTTTAAGAAGGAGAACCGAAGAGAACCAAATATACTAGGGAGGCTCTGGCTTGCAGAGAAAGGGAGTGGAAGTTTTAACACTCAGAAATATTTATGCATCACTTTTATTTGTTTTTTTGTTTCGAAAAAGTCAGATACAAAAATATTGCATCAGGGTTGTGAGCGTGCAGCTGGCGCTGTCTATCTTCCATTCTTTTAAATCCTTAAAGTCAGAGGTTTTGTTACGCAGCCCCAAAAAATTCTGAGCTATCTCCTGACTCGCAAAGAAGAGGTTCAAACATCTTGTTTTATCTCATCAGCACATGTGTTTTAGCTGCTGCACCCTGCCCTGCTCGTCCCCTCCATCCCTGCATGTGTGTTTTGGGCTGGGGTGGAGTGTGTTTGTGTCAGGGTGCATCACTGTGCTTCTATCGCTCTTCTTTTTTTGTTTGTTAGCCCCCAGCCAGTTTCCTGAGTGGAAATAAGAGTTAATAAAATGAGACAGACATCAGTGAAAATTGGAAAACAAAATTCACAGCCAGGACTTCCTACAGGAAGGCACAGCCCTTTCCGAGAGGGAAACAAGTCAGATCAAATACAGGCAAACACAGAGAAACGATGCTGCCTGGAAAGTTTTAAATTACATGATGGCCTTTAAGAGCTAGTCTAATCCTGGTCAGGGTCAAGGTCAGGGTGTGATTTTCCTCAGTGGTTCCTGTCTAAAAAAAAACACACACAAAAAAAAAAAAAAATAAATCAATAAATAACAGCACACCAACAAAAAAAAACTCCTGAAATGCACCCGGAGAATTTCTACCCCACCACAACAGTGGTTCATACCTAAAGATAAAATAACTCAGATAGCAGAGGCCTGTCACTGTTCCTGCTTTCACAGCTGTTTCCTGAGTCTCTTTCGGTTCGGGGAGAAACATTAAATGAGGGGGCATCAGATTCAGTGTCAAACTAATGTTTCCACTGACATCAGAGCTGTTAACTAAAGGAGAATCGGAAAACGAAGCTTAAGGGCTCATGTGCTGCGGTGTAAATGCTTTCTACGAGGATTTGTTTATACAAAAGTGAAAAGTGAAACGATCATACTCAAAAAAAACAAAACAAAAAAAAACTGCAGAGGATGTGATGAGCACAGGCCTTTGAAACCTGGACTGATAATACACATCTGCAGGAGGTTCATGTGTCTTCACTGGTACATAAAACCCCTGGAACATAATCAAAACTTCAAGTGACTAAAAGAAGCAACAGTTTTAGATTTTACTCCCCTGCTGCTGATTAATGATCCAGTAGGTAAAAAACTGGCAATTTGCTTTTTCTTGAATCGGAGCCCGAGCTTCTCACTCGTTAATGAATCAGCTGACAACAGCAGTGTGCCGCTTAACATGGTTTTGGTGCTTTAAGTGGGCTACTGCTCGAACCAGTTTAAATAAAACAAAAAAACAAAAACCAAACTTCTTGCCAGAAGCTTCACAGGAAGAGTCCATTTACACTTCATGCTTACAGAGATACAGATTAGACTCGCTGTAGCGTTTATCTGATCTCTGACCTCATTTATTTTACTTGGCAATTGGCAAAGAACAGATCTCACCGATCGAAAGATTAAAGAAATGTAAAGCAGTGTGTGTGTGTAGGGGGGTTTGTCCATGCATTTGGGCAAGTTCATGGTAAACCGCTGCTGTTCCTAAACCGCTAAAGAGAGCGAGTCCCCCCCCCCTGCGTCATACAAGACTTGGGCAGAAAACCACAGACACACTCACCTTCAACAAGGACGCGGCCTGCTGAGGGTAAAACATGGATGCGCTCAGAGCCATGAGCCCCACAGGAAACAGAACGCGCTTCACCCCGGAGCCTGAAGGAGACAAAACAGGAAAGAGAGTTCAAAGTGAACCAGTGGCTGTAAGAACTGATGTGACCCTTTGTTCTGCTCCTCATCACCTTCGTTTCACCTGCATTTTATTGATTTAATAGTTAATCTCGAAGACAGAATGACAGACAACAGCTCCAAAGCTGTGTCACATCTTGTGTTTACTGTGAGACTGTTATAAGGAAACATAAACATATTTATAAATCTATGTTGTTGGTTGGGGGTTAATTTTATCGTCACTCCTGCATCCTCACTTTAAATGGGGGATTCTGACGCTGAGCCCCTTTTCTCTGGAGGTTGACAAAGACATTCAGGGATCTGCAGGAATTGAAACTGAGACTGAGATAAACTGGCCAAAGGAAAAACATTAAATTATAGATTGAAAGTTGCTTTTATTTTTCTCCCCTAAGAGAATAGTTGTCTTGGATTAAAGGAATTGCTACATAGTAAACAGATATATCACAAAAAGACAATTAAAAATTTTTTTTTAAAATTTAAAAAAACTTGAAAAACACTAGGTTCATCACATGCTTGCTCAATATCAGCCCGTCTGCAACATCTGACCTGTTGACTGCCTTTTCTCTGTGGGGGGAAAAATGCAGGTCAGCGAGGATTTATGAGAGTAGAAAACCCACGCAGGGTTACCTTTGGCCATGTAAAGTCCCAGGAAGCCGGAGAAGCCCACCACCGCCACACTGGGGTAGAGGTCGGGAGGGGGGTCGCTGAGGAACTGGTACACATCTGAAAGATAAGATGAGGAGGAGGGAGACGGGCCGAGTCACAACGACTGACGGGTTGTGAAATATCTGATAACGCGATGGATCACAGAGTTTATTTGGCTGATTTAAAACAGATTTCGATTTATGGACTTTATTTGGCTATTTCATCAAGCCCTCGTGATTAATCTCGCATCATATATTGCAGTGGCTGCACCGGCTGAAGTCAGGACCCTGTTCTCCCACCTGTGACTGTTGTTATTGACGAGTCGATATGGGGCTCCACGGTCTTGTAAATTTGCTGTGGTCCAAAGATCATCGGCAGGTTCAGACGGAGACAGAAACAAGAGCAGGTTACGTTAACCAGACAACGTGTTTTATCTGGACTCTGGGGCCATGTGTGCCAAGGTTTTCAAAGTGTGGAATGCAACAGCTTTTCAATACGTTTATTCTGGCTTTTCTATGTTTATGTAGCCCTTTCATGTCACTGAGAAAATTTCTACCTTCACTAACTGTTTTTTGAATCTGTTCATATGGCTGCAATCCTCCAATTTTAGGTTCAAACTTTGGTTGAACTGCTGAGTCTAAACAGTGTTTTATATGCCAGAAATTTCACATTGATGAACAGCAGATGAGTAAAAAAATAAAAAATCAGTCACAGTGGACTGACTCAAAAGGTCTTTCACAGTGGCCACTTTATTTGGTAAACCTGTACCATCTACTGCAGTGCAACACAACAGTCCTGCCAGAAATTCTACCTTTAAGAAGCTCATTTTTTGGTGCCATTGTCAGAAATATATACATTTTATGGTCATTATTGACGTCAAAGTGATGTTGCACTGAGCTGCACTATACTGGATTGCATTAAACTGTACAGGTGTACTTAATAAAGGGCAACTAAGTGTAAACCCAAGATATTACTGTATTTTAATGCTCAGTTTGTAAATTGGTTTGTATGACAGCAACAACTAGAGATAAAGGTAGGGATTTTTTTTATTTTTTTTCTTTTTCTATAAACAGACCACCCACCTCAACTTTCTCCATTACAGCCTGGCTGGTTTGCTGCAAAAAACAAGAAAAAAAAAGTTAAGTTAAGTTATTGACACTGCATTAAACTACTCAACCTTCAACCACATTACAAAATAAAACTGGTTTAGTTGGGACCTTCAGTGTTTGACCTTCTGGGCGCAGATGGAAAAATACATATTATTTACTTGGTTAGAGTTCAGCATTAAAAATAGTCCACGCTTTCCTGTGGATAGTGTTTAATCCTGCAGGTTGAGGGAAAAAAGCACAACTGAGAGGAAACTGACCCCAAACAGATGTGATACAAGCTTTGGGCCATAAATCCTCCCTTTCCTTCAAAAAGTCACACCAAGCTGTGCAATGTAAAAAAAAAAAAAAAAGAAAGAAAAAAAAAGGAAAAAAGATTTTGACCTATTTCTAACTTTGAACTAGAACCTCAACCAGTGGTCGATGAACCAATCAATGGAAAATTAGTAAAATCGGTTAAACATTTGAGTCATTTTCTAACAAAGTTTCCTGTTTCCAGCTTCTCGTGTGTGAAGATTCGGTTCTTTTCTTTATCATACACTTACACCAGCATTTTAATGTCTTTATTTAATCTTATGTCCACTACATCATCTCCATCTCCCTACAGCAATAATCGCTGTAATTTTTGGGAGAGATTTTTTTTTTTACTTGACAAATTTTAAACATGCATTTATGTGTTTGCTTCATCCTTAAATAGCAGCATTTCTTTGTCGGGGTAGTCATGTGGACTGTGAGGAACCACGCCTTAAAGGCCAAAGTCAGGGAATAATAGTCTCTGCGTGAGGTAACCAAAACAGATTACATGACAGACTGTAACGTGATCGGCTGTAGCTGTACTCTGCAAGATGCTCTGCTAGTTTTAGGGGATTATGTTAAAGCCCCTGAGCAGAGGTGGGAATACCATGTATACCTCCATGCAAGCGACGTTACACCTCTGATCTCCACCCTAACTTCCAACATCCAGATAATAGGACTTCTGTAAAAGAAGACTCGATGGCAAAGAACAAACCCGCAAGGATTTAATGCAACAATCAGAGGGAGGTGGGCGTGGCGGCAGACGTCGACGTACCTGGCACCGGTTCGTGTAAGGCTCTGCCCATTTCCTCAGCGATGAGACACTCTGCTCCAACGGCCCCGATTCTGGCTCCGCGACCCGAGGCTCTGCTTCCGGTCTCGTGTATAAGGACGGCAGCTGAAGCAAACGACAAGAAGACAGGCATCAGTGTTTATGTACGGTCACAGCAGCCTTTGTTCCTTTGAAACCGCCAAACTCCACACCGAACATGTCTGACACAGGTTTAGGACAGTGATACATGCTGCTTAAAGTAAAGGAAAAACTTAATGAGCGCAGAAACATGAGACAGTGAACAATAGGTCACTGAATGGTTTGCTCATCATATGCAACAATTTTTACATCACCAGGTCAACGCCTGACTTAACAACTGTGAGTGATCTCTCCACCAAAACCTCAAAAGAGGGAATATGTTTTGGAAGAATGATGGAGGTGGAGAATTGGAGAGATTTCTACCTTTTTCTGTACAATCTGTAAAATACCAACGCCACCATAGAGGGCAGGATAAAATGGCCTATTCTGCAGTGGACTTCTGAACAGCACAAAAGAAGCTGGTCACTCACACTGAAACGTTTTATTTTTAAAGCCTGAGAGAACTGGGGAGTCCAGGGGGGGGGGGGGGTTGACCTTGAGGATTTAAAACAAGCTCCTGTCTGATAAGAGGTTCCTAAACAGGGGAGATCTATAAAGGAGCAGAACTGGACTGTTGTTATGGACATGTGTGAAAGAATAACCGGGTTTCACTGTGTTTCATGTCAACATCATCACAAATACGATTTAAAAACAGACCCGAGAACCAAAGCAAACAGCGGCGGGGGAAGGGGCTTATCTGTGGCGGGGCACATCTGGACGCAGCCCCCGGCTCTAGCTACACATTAACCCACCTCATCGATGCTCAGCGCCGGCGGACTCTTCTTCTTCGCCTCCGCGGCCAGAACGGAGCCGCTCAGCAGGCCCGTCAGCCCCGGAGCCGCGGCCCACAGCGACACCTGGCGGCGGAGCGGGACAGCGCAGGCACACACCGGTTAATGACGATGGCGGAATTACCAGAGCGGCGATAAAACACCCTGCAGCGTCTGTTCTAACATTTACACCCAGACCCTGTAATTCACCGACGGAATTTAACTACACACCTTTGGCGTCCAGTGTCCTTAAAGAAGGAGACGCCCGTTTAACCGACTTGTTAGCGGCAGCAGCTAGCTACATCCTAACCGCAGCTGTTGGCTAGTTTAGCAACGTTTGAGCCACCGTTCCTCGTCATACTTCACCGTACAACACCACAAGCCTACGATTCACTACACGACGGCGGCTCAGGGAGAAGACAATAACGTTAAAGGCAGAAAAGGTAAAGGTGTAGTTACCAGTTTCACATAGGACATGTTCACCCGGGACACTGGCTTTGTCCACGGCGCATGCGTGCTGTTCCGTCTCTTGTCAACGGACACGTGAGCAATAAAGTTACGAGATATCGTTTAGGAAATAATAAACAATAAAGCATAATCGAAAAAGAGGAATTACATATTAAAAATGCAAGAGTGAGGAAAGAATAAATGAGAAAATAATAATAGCGGTGTGAACTTACTGGAAATGTATTTTTGCCTAGAGAAGGGATAAATACCACACAAAGGGAAAGATGTTCATTTCAAAGTTTAGAACTGATCTCTAAATGATTTGCAAATGACCTTTGATATTCAGCTTTGAAGCAAACATGGAGGAGAAACCCTGAAAGTGTCAGAATACATGGGAATTTGAACATCTGCTATTATAGGACAACTGGGAAAGCTCATTGGCCGATGAAGATGGTGATCAAAAGCTCCAGGACTTATTGAGTGAGCCTCGTGGTTGATGCCTTGTTTTCTCAACAGTTGAAAATCACCCAATAACTAAACCTTGAATTACGACTTTTCCATAAAAAGGTGCCTGTGTAATTAGTCCTTTTAATGGGAAATGAGAAAGGATCAATTCATTACTAAAAAATGAATGTGAACGAAGCTGTGAGAATAAGTGGATCCAAAGAGGGACGGAGAAAGAATTTTTTTCAAACATTTGATTAGTCTCAACAAAAAAAAAAAAATATGACAAACAGTAGACGACAGAATTAAGTAACAAGCAGCCATATGAATAATCAGAAACACCATTGGAGAACAAAAAAAAAAATCACTCAGAAAACCAGCTGAAAGTCGACCAATATGAACATTTATTTCTGGAAAGAAGTTACAAATCGTTTCCAAAGAGTTTCTACTCAGATTATTAGATAAATTAATCTGATTTCACTTCCTTTTTCGGATACAGTCGTTGTAGCAAGGTATGTTGTTTTTTTTGTTTTTTCTTTTAAATCCTCTATTCTGTTTTTCCTACTGACAGACTGAAGACTGGTGGACTAAAGGATGCTGCGCTATGACTGAATGTGCCTCAACTCAGGGACAGTAGCACATCGTCGGTTACATGTTTTCTTCTTTAAACAGCAACATGAGAGGTGGAGGTGGAGGTGGAGGAGGATGATGAGGAGGAGCAGGAGCAGGGAGACGCCTGCAGAGAGGCGGATGAGATGCTCATGCGATCGGCTGCAGGGAAGGGGGGGGGTGATGCATAAGAAACGGAAGAGGGATGTGGAGTTGGCGAGGCCCGTTTCCCGACCAGACCCGCCTCCGACAGAGTGATCATTGCTGTGTTCAACACGTGTGATTCACCTCTGGTTATTTAAATGGTTGTGGAGGTGTTCAAAAAAAAGTCACCATGAAAAAAAAAGTGCAAAAAGTAGGAAAATACCCCATGAAGAGTGGACGAATAATGCTACAGACACTTAAAAGAAAAATGTGCAATGTTTTCAACCTGAATTGTAACGATACAAAATATAAAATGGGAAAATACAGTTTGAAGGCAAAAAAGCTTATTTTCCTTTTCCTTAGTGTTCAAACTTCAATTTACTTCGGTCCACCAGGTTCTGATGAGCTCAGAACAGAGAAATTTGTGTAAAACGACAAACTGCAGTGGCTGCAATGATTCCTTGATTAATCGCTTTAAAGAAAATTATTTTGATAATTTCAATTCTTTGGGTTTTTGATTGTTGAACTAAACAAGACATCGTCTTGGGTTCTAGGAAATTATCACAGAAATTTTTCAGACCAAATGATTAAATCAATTAGGAAACTAATCATTAGTCTCAGCCCTACTTGTAAACATTTTTTTGTTTTTTCGCTTTCAAACATTTTTCCCAAATTGGAGAACAGCGATGTGTTAAGCAGTCCACAGTGAAACACACAACTTCTCGCTGCTGAGGAGGCATTCACATGGGAACTTTACACACTCTAGCACCACAGAGCGTCAAAGAATTTACCCCCCCCCCCAAAAAAAAAGACAAACCCGGGCTGCGTCGCATTGACACTGTGAAGCTGCGGCTCAGGACTTGAGAGGTTCGTGCGTTGACAGCAGGGACATCGTAGACACAAAGATCCGTGAGTTAAAGGATAATACCCCAGTGTTTTCATAGAGATAAAACTGAGGTCTGATGCTGCCTAACAACAAGTCTGTGAATGTAACATCTGGTAAATGATCAGTTGCATACAGCAAAATGTAAAGCCACTGGAGACGGTAATGAACGGACTGTGACTTTAAATGACCCCAGTATTCTCCGTTAAAATGCACCTCTTCATGTGTTTAAACCAGACTACATTTTCATATATTTCCCCTATGGGCTGGGCTGATTTTATAAACCCTTCCTCTTGGGAATCTGGTCACTTCACACTGGAATGTGACCGTTCTCACAGCGTCCATTCATTAGCCACATGCAGCACTGCTGAGGTGGACAAGGACAGACGACTGAGGGTGAAACAAGGAAAGAGGACAAGGTACGGATTGAAAATTAAAAAAAAATTAAAAAAAAATTAAAAAACAAAAAACAAACAAAAAAAACATGGTTCACAATGAAACTCTTGTCATAATAAATAACCCTACTACTGTTACTGCATAGCTCGGTGAAAAGCAATACTTCTGAAAATAAATAGCTTACATACATGGCTGAAAGACAGAACTGCATCGGTATGTGCTCTAGCCCTTTTCACAGTTGGCTTATTAAAAAAAAAAAAAAAAAATACTAAAAGAAAAATTGAGAAAAATAAATATTCAGAAAAGACAAGGTCCAAAACATGGAGCTGCTCATCGAGCAGGGTTTGCTGGGCTGCACAATCAAGGCGCTGGATTGACCGGATGGTGAAAGCTGTATGACAACAGAATAACTGCTGAACAACCAGGATATGGCTGAGGCGCTCCGGGTGATATCTTAGTGTCTGAAACTAACACAGCCGACGGCCAGACACCGGCGGAACTTGGCTTTCGGTGGACAATGGATCCTCTGAAAGCGCTGCCGGAAAGCCGGTAAAGAGCAGCCGTGGTTCTACTGGTCGATCAGAAGTTTGGAGTCAAACGCTCAGAACGCGGTTCTGCACGTGACCAACGTAAAAAGTGTAGATCAGTAATTAAACCATGGGCCTCAGGCAAGAACCACTCCTATGTACTTATTACAATTTGACTGGCGTGTGCAAGCCACCTAAAATGTTTTTGCTTAGGTTTTGGTTTTTTTTGGCATATTTCAGCACAGAGATTCAGAAGCTGTTGGAGCATTTGCAGGTTTTTCTCCTGTATCATTGTCTGTTGTGGCTGACAGTGTAAAATCACCCACTTTAGTCTGTAGCTTCATCCTTCCTATTATCTCTGTGACCGCCTCTCACATTAGTCGTGGACCACTTAGCTTCTGGCCTCATGTTAAATTAATCCCTCCCTTTTAAATGTGAGGACTTACTGCTTTCATTGGTCATAAATCATTATAAAATGACAAAGACATTTAAAGTTCTCACCTGTGGCTCTGGGAAGTTGTGACAGGCATTTTATCCCCCACAGTTTTCTCCAGATGAGTCAGTAGTGAATATGTTTTGTGGCAGCAAACCAATGAATTCGTTTGCTAGTTTCTGGGAGCGGGACATGAAGCTCTGCAGTGTGAAAAATCCTCTTTTCACCCTTTGATAACATCTCCGTTAATGACATTTTACCAAACGGGGTGGTCCTTTTGAGGGGGCTTCGATTATAATGCTGACCTCCTCATGAACAGGTGGTTTCCATCAAGGTGATTTAACACAAGTTGGTCCGGTTTAGACGGCTTGGCGAATCCGAAAGATTTGCTCGTACGATTGGAGAACTCGTACGAGCAAATCATGCAGCAAACAGTGAGACAGGTTTAGTTGAAAAATGTTCTGCCATGAGGCCTGGTGTTTCTTCAATCTTTCAATCACCTGCATTCTTTACAGTGGATACACTCTTAGTTCACCTCGACGGGTCGACCAGAGAGTTAATTTCAGACACCGCTAAATGTCTCCGACATTACAGCACGCTGTAACACCACAGCTGCTCGGAAGGTTAGCTGGTAAACTGTGCAATTATACCCAACGAGAACCGGTAAAGTGCAGGGAATGTAGATGAGAGTAAGTAAAGCACTGCCAGTGACTAGACGGATACAGGACTGCTCTGAGACAAGGGTCCTTCTTTCCTCTGTGGTGCACAGGTCCCCTCCACTGTCGTCCTACAACACCGTCACCAGATAAAGGAACGAGCCTGTGTTTTTTTTCCACCTTGATCTTGCATTCAGGGTTTCTCTCATCCACACACACACAAATATTCCCAAACTCTGAGACAGAGGGAAAAGGGTGGCAGCAGTGGTGTTGGTGGTGTTGGTGGTGAGGGGGGGTGGGGGGTACAGAAAGACACGGTGACGTTACATGAACATGAGCAGAGTATAGTGGATATCTGGGAGTAAAGAGCAGAACTGGGACTAAAAAGCTGGAACGCACTGGAAGCGAAACCTGAATTCATCGATTTGTGATCCGACAGATTATGGCTGGCAGCAGACCAGACGCATCAGCAGCATCTGTAACATCTGTTTAACATCTCCTTTCTCTACGGTCTGCTTTGCACAGTATACCTGGAGACAGGCTATAAAAGTTAACTACACTACAGTATATAGTGTTATATTTTGTTTAAATACCTCGTTGTACGCTTTAACTCATTGTTATATATCTGATAGGGCATTTTATTTGTTACTTGAAATAGCCGCAGGCTTCCACTAAACTATTTCTAAACATGAACAACTCGATTAAGGATATACACGAGGTTTGTTTACCTTTAAATAGGTTGACAGCTGCTGTGAAATTTCAGGAAGCAGGCAAAGGAACCTCGTTCAAAAGAGATTTGTGATACATGTTTGTTTGACCGCAGAAATTAAAGAATTAAACACGGGTTCCTCGGTAAACGAACGGATCTGACGCTTCCAGTGCGTTTCTGCCCTAAGCCTGACTGGACAGTCTAAATACAGCAGGTGAGTAGTAGAATAGGAAACTGACCACAGTCCGAACATAAACCCGCAGAATGAAACCGGTTTTTTTTCTCTCCCCACGATTTTTTTCCTTAATTTTCTGAGAAAGCTAATTCCAAAAAGGTTCCAGCTGACCGTTAACACATGGCGTCTCACCGCACCACGCTTCGACTGCCTTCCTTAAGAAGAGCACACCTATGGCCCCAGCCATATTTTTTCCTTACCTCAGGTAAGTGCTGGTCTCTAGTTTAAAAGCCTGCACATCAGTAGAGTCTCCCACCTGTGAACCCCTGCTTTCCCAGTGGGAGACTTCGTCCGTGAACGGTGCATTCCCAGTTCTATAAAAGGAGGCTTGTTGCAGAGCAGACCTCAGCTGCAGCGTCTGACGTGCTCTAACACGTACTCTGGGAAATGCAGACTGCACACCTGCAGACCGTCCAGTTTGCAAGGCATCCTGGGATACTCGTCCTCCTTCCACTTGTTTTCGTCGGGGTCGAAGGTGAGGATGGAGTCACTGTAGTGGCCGTTGTAACACAGGCCGCCCAGCACCATGATCTGCCTGTCCAACACCGCCACCCCGTGGCCGCTGCGCCCGATGGGCATGGAGGCGAGGATGGTCCACTCGTCAGTCTCTGGGTCGTACACCTCCGTGGACGGGCAGCCCTGCGACTCGAAGGAGGCCCGCAGGATCACGCACACCCCGCCAAACACGTACAGCTTCCCGTTGTGAGAGATCATCTTGTGGAAGCAGCGAGCGTAGTTCATTTTGGATTTGTTCTCCCAGCAGCTGGCATGAGTGCCGGGCAGCAGCGGGCCTCGGCCGGCACGTGTCCTGTGTGCGTCCGAGCCCCCTGAGCTCCCTCCTCCCCCTCCCCCTCCTCCCCCTCCTCCCCCCACACCTCCTGCCTCCCGTCCCGGATCGAACACGCACACCTGTTTGGAGGTTGAGGAGGAGGTTATGCCACCCGTGATGTACAGTTTGCCATTGAGGACCGTTCCCTCGTGACCGTACTTGTTTACGGGGTATGGGTCCACAAACTCCCAGCGGTCCTCTGTGATGTCGTAGCGCTCGGTGGAGTAGAAGGTCTCGTCTCGGGTCCGGCCCGCCACAGCATAGATAAATTTTCCAATGACGCCCACAGCAAACTCTGACCTGCAAACAGCAAGCACCATAAATAGGTATCGTCAAATGAAGTGAGCATTAAGAGAATTTTGGCTTCAAGTCTGCGATCAGCCAAAAAATCACCATGAAATTAACACAATGGGACAACACCACAAGAAAAGGCTGAGAAGAAACTAAAACTGAACTGCTCAAAATAGAAACAAAAAAGGGAATACAACAGACACCCGGGGCTTCGGGCTCGTCTAACCTGGGCACGGACATGTCGGCCATGCGTAGCCAGGAGTTCTGCCGCGGGTCATAGCGGTAGACTTTGGAGGAGGCGTGGAACTCCCCGTCGGGCCCCAGCTCCTCTCCGCCCAACAGGAAGGCAAAGTTGTTGACAATGGCCAGGCAGTCCGGTCGCAACGGCACCTGAGGTCCCTCCAGCTCCCACCACACCTGAGGGATTACAATACAGGACAAACACCGATTTCAGATCAGGTTATATGAAAACAGACTGACCTTAGGTATCAGGGTTGTGCCGCATTACGAGCAGAGGGAATCATTTCGAACTGCCAACGCTTTTAATATTTTACAACAAAATTAATTTGGTACATTTAGCCCAAATGACCCTGGAGAGTGGATGAGCTTAAAGGACTGACTGCTGGTGAAACTACATTCAGGTGTTTTGTGCCACACAAATAGAACAAATAACCAGAGGGTCTAATGCTTGTCCCCATTGCCCCCCCCCCAAAAGCAGGATTAAAGTCCTGTTACTCCCCGTCCCTGACAGAAATAGGAGAAGACACCTTTGGGCGCTGTAGCAGCAGGATCTTGCTGTTGACCATACTGTGACCGATCATTCCCCGGAAGACGGCGGTCTGCGCACGGACAGAACGGATGCGGTTGGAGCGCGTCTCCACCAGAGGTTGCTGGTTGACATCATGGAAGTAGCTGAGCGCCTGGTCCACCTCCTGCCTCAGCTGTCTGGAGTAACGGTAAAACTCTGACGTCTTCACCTGGGGAGCGGGACAAGAACAGAGGATAGATACCAGTGAGCGCTCAGGACACCAGCCAGCCCACGATACACAACATTATCCTTCGTCTGCCTGTATCGGCACTCGCCTTCTCAAAGATGTTGGCGGGCGTCATGAGACAGAAGCGGATGGACTGCACAATGGTGTCCGTGTGCCTCCAGCGCCGCCGGTCGTGTCGCAGCCACGCCTGGACGGCTTCATACAGCTCGATTTCTGGGAAGCGACTCAGAGCGTCGCTGTTCAGGTACGCCTGGTTCAGAGGCAATGAGGGAGAAGACTCAATTTTGCCAACGTACTTCATGTTTTGGATCAATCTTTATGAGAATTTACATCACGAAGTGAGACAATGAAACAGTGACTAGAGAAACCACTGGTTCAAAACCTCCATTGATCAGCATCAGCCCTGTAAACATCTATATAACTTATATCTGTCACTGCTTTTTCACTTTTCTCTTAGTTATGACTCAATACAATCTAGCATATGTGGACGGGGCTAAAATCAGATGATCATTTTCAGAAAAAAAATGTAAAAATTAGAACAGACCGTGGGACGGAGCTGGAGCTAGACAATCAGTAAAATATAACTAAATATACTAAATATAAGTCAATCAATATCTATGTATCCATTTGGCTGTAGACAGAACATAGTAAGGAAAAGATAAGCTAATCTTCTTATCTTGGCCAAACAACAAAAGCATCCAGAAAGTGCTTTGTATCTATAGATTGGCTGTGCTGCCAGGAATCTGTTGCCTCAGGCGTACGGACAACCGAACCTGGAGTCTCTCGAGGCTGAGGTAGGACAGGAAGTCGGGTCGGCTCATGAGGGGGACGAAGTTGTCAAGCAGGAAGTTGTCAAGCTGCTCCTGGACGCCCTCCACGCCCACACTGAAGTCCTCCAGGAGGCGCATGACCTCGGCGCAGTTCTCAAGGCAGATCTTGGCCAGCAGGAAGGAGCAGCAGAACTCCACCGCCTCCGTCAGCTGGACGTACATGGCCGCCTGCCGGGAAAGGAGGAGGAACCAGAGAGGGCACCACTGAGAGCATGCTGCACAATGATGTCATATGAAGCGACACAGAACTGCCGTTGTTGTATGCTACCTGCAGGATTTCCTGGACAGTGGGCATGCTGAGCTCCAGGGAGCCGTAGTACATGAATCGGAGGATGTGGCCGAACCCAGCGGCTGTCAGCCCCTTCATGTGGATCTTGTCCTGGTCCCTCTCCCTCATGTCTGCCGTGAACATGACCCTGAAGTAGTCGCTCTGGGTGGCCAGAAGCGCCTTGTGGGCCTGCAGGACAATGTAGACGTCGATGGACACGCATTTATATAAAAGACAGGGCAGCCATGTTCCTCGTCGAAGCCGCAAGTTTTATAGTTAATTAATCAAGCTCCACACTGTTTTCTGCATGGATATCTCCTGGAACTTCAGTCATAGATTCGCTCGTATAATTTGTTACAATAAAAATTTGAAAAAATACGAACTCACCAGATGGTAGGAAATATTCTCAGTGAATTACAAGGTTGGAAAAACACTACATCAAGCAGCTCTGAAGCAAACAAAAACGTGACTTATTCAATAGAGGAAGGACTTATACGGAGGTGACCTCCCCCTGTGGGAATAACGGATGTTTTTTGTTGCTTCAACTGCTGCCATCGAAATCCAAACACATCCCACAACTATTCTCCACTCCGTGATGTTTTTTTTTCCATCAAAATTTTCAGCTATTTTACCTTCATCAGGCTGGTGTTTGATCAGATCTGTGACTGAAGCGTCCAGGTTCCCAGGAGAAATCCATGCAGGATGGTGATGGGTAATGAAAAGGCCTGGACCAGGGCTATAAGGCACCATGCGTTTAAAGCAACACACATTTTGTGTTCGTACCTGGAAGTGGTGCTCCTCTATCAGCAGCGTGACGTCAAGCAGCAGTCGCTCCTCGTACAGCGCCCGGAAGCCTGACGACACACTGCCATCGTGCACCTGGGACAGGTACACCTCCACATCCGCCCCCGACATAACACACCTAGAGGCCCGAAGGAGAGGAAGGGGCAGGACAGAGGGGAGGGAGACAGGGTAAGGAGTTAGGACAGATCTGTAGGGTCAAGGTGCTGAACCTGTCTACGGCTCTCTAGTGCAGGGATGAACTAGAATCAACAACTTATCAAAAAAAAATTAATTCAGCAAGTACAAAGATGTGGGTCTCTTCGAGGAAAAAGCTTATGTTTGTATGAGAGCTGCTGGAAACAGTGGGTCCGGGACTGGAAGGGCATTCAATAGGACATTCAGCATTAAAAGCTCAGCACTTCAGCTGCTGCATCCTAACAAGCCATTGCTCTTTCACCGCCAGACATACTGTGTGTGATTCTTTGCTGACACAATGGGGAAATATCCCACTCTGCTGCAACACAGTCGGGTTGGTAGAAAACAGGAAGAGAGAGATGAAATTCTTAAAAAAAACAACAACAAAAAAACAAACCCAAACATCTGGCATGTCATTAATCCAGTCTCTTCAGCATATAAATACACAGCCATACATACACACAAATCACAGAAGAAAAAGTAGCTGACAACATGAACATACACTCAAAATATCTATGTAATTATACCCTTTTTATGCACAGAATAAAAGTCTAGAAACACAAAACACACATTGTCTTCACACCTACACATTAATTTGTTAAAAAAAAAAAAAAAAGCAGATAAAACAAACGCGCGCAGCACACTCACCTCTGATTGGCCACGGGCATGTCAGAGGGGGTTGTCCGAGCCAATCAGAGGACAGTGCCCCTTGTGTCCAGTAGGTGCTAACAAAGTCCCTTTTTCTGAGCGTCAATCACCTGGACGACAAAGGCAACACAACCGCCACATTAAAGCATGAATGCCTGCAGGGGAGCGGAGGGGCTGCAATTATATATTTTTTAAAAAGCCATAAAAGGACTCCTGCGAATGGCAAACATCTTCTATCATGGTCAAAAGTATGTGGACACAGGATCCAAATGTGACCTAAACATTTCATGTCCATATACTTTTTGGCCATACTGTATGTGTCAACAGAGGCGAGTAAGCAATTTGTTAATTTGTCATATTTTTGTTAAAAAAAATAAATTTTGCAAAAAAGTAATAATTGCACACTAATGTTAGAAGCAGCTGAAATTAAAGGGTTATTCCGGTTACTACAACCTGGGTCTTGTCATAGTTTCGTCCATCATTTCTGTCCGTAATAACATAACTGTGCTCGACATCTGATATCTGGGAACTCACCAACATCTCGAATATGATTTTTATGATTAATCAGTTCATGGTTTTGTCTATAAGGGAGATAATCCAGGTCACCCGTTGTCTGACTGTTCATGTATCTGTGACAATTTGGACCTTTTATTTTTTTAGCAACTTCTTTTTAAGCAATGGGTTCCTAGAGAACAACGATGACTTTAACAGGTACAGCATTATAATATTTGATAGAAACAACAGCCACAAATACAAATGTAAGTCTCAAGTTGTAATAAACCAGAATCATCCTTTAAACAAAACAAAAACAAACTAAAACGAACCTGGCCATTTCAATAGTTCATGAAATGGGAGATGAGGTGAATAACTTTAGCACCTACAATGTTAAATATCTTAACTTTTCTGTACAAATACTGGAGCAGGTAGAGAAGTGGGTCAGACTCAAGCCCAACTATAAATACAGGTTCTGTGGTGTAATAAGATACAAACAAAATAAATATCAATTCAAATCCATTTTTTTATTAAACAGGACTTTTTAATTTATATAATAAGACTTATTCATACTTTTAAACTCTAAGAAGAACTTTTACTGCTGAAATGAAAAATATAATGTTGCGCCGACCCTCGTCCCTGTGCATAAAGGTCATGCTCAGCAATATAACATTAGCCATGGAGGGGATGGGGGTTCAGTGTCTTGCTACAAGACACATCAGCGACAGGGTGACTGTGCTGAAAAAGGGTTCTGACCTTTAACGGTTTGTCTCTGCTGTAACATCCCAAAATACACAAGAGGAGGGGATGGATGAGGAGCAAGGGGGGTGATGCTTCAAAGGTGGAGGGTTTTGGGGTTTTTTTTTTGGTGTTTGGGGTCTAAACATGCGATGCTTCAGAGTGGAAAATCGTACCTTTTGGAGCCCGGGCGAACAATCACAGGCTTTGACGGCTGAGCGCTAAGGGGCCGCTCGCATTTCCTGTGTTTATGTTTCCCTGGTTCTGACAGAGGAGACAAGAGAAAAAAAAAAAAAAAAAAGACCCATGAGACGGCGGAGGACGAGCGGAGAGAACGACAACACCAACACTATCACAGAAGCTGTAAAACGTAGCAGCCAGGACTGTCTTTGACCATGTAAGCGTCATATTTCCCTAGATACACGTATCAAGTTATCCAAGAACATGAAGGACGGACATAGTTGTTTTGCTTATTCCTCAGTGGGGGCTGTGAGAAATTATTTTACACTGGTGGCAAATTTGTAAAAGGATGCAGCTATTTTCCACTAAAAGTTACAAGGGGCCAATTTTTTTTTAAAAAAACTCAACTAATTCTCATTAGTGGGTTAATGTGCTGAGTATTTTCTCAAATAAACCTTTATTTTGTACCTGACAATATAAAGCAGTTTATTATTGCATGAGACAAATCCTCACATTCTCTTTAAAATGACTCACAATTAATTAATCGATTGGAAATATTTTCTGATAAATCTGATTTTGATTTTGGCTGACTGGTTAATATACCAGCCGTTTCAAGATCTGAATATTATATTATATCAACGGCTGTATAACAAGCTTTTTAAAGTAAATACGCCATGATAAAAAAAAAACAGAATCAGGTCATCGATTAGTTGCATCTGCCATCTGTACCCAGCAATTTGTTCGTTATGTTTCCCCTGATAACTATGACAATTAAGCATGAATAACCAAAACAGCGACTGATCATTTCCTCGACTGACTAACCATTTAGACATCTAATCATTTCAGCGACAGTCCACAGTGATTCTGAATGTAAAAGGGTAATCGTGGAGGCTCGGTTGCTGTTGTTGTTGTTTAGAGAACTCGCACTTCGAGTTTCAGCGACTACTGCTCGGTGTAGACAAGGGTTATCTTTTAAAGCCAACTGCTCTCTAAACTCGCGGAAATCCCGCCGGAGTTCGGCATAAGGATGTCCCAGCCTCTGACTGACCCGACTTGGATTTGCCTCTGGGTGAGAGAGGAGAACAACAGGTTGACTGTCTGCACTGAGCCCGTCGGTTCGCTTAGCCTAGCCTGCAGCTGGGTTGATTTTCCACTACGGTCAGTAGTTCAAACTGAGCGAGTCGTCACGGGTTGATTCACTGTTTGTGTTTTTGTGTGATCACGTTACAGAGGGGGGATCACCGGCAGGCGGAGTGGTGCAAAAGACAAAGCGAAGACGGGGTAACCGTGTTGCTCTGACACGCTGAACCACATTTACCCCGACGCGGGCAGCAAAACATCAGAGTAGGGAGGCTAACCTCGGTCACGCCTGTTAGTTTCTATCACAGCAGCGGGTACAAGTGAGCTACTGATACCGTGCATGCTAAGATTAACGTTCCAAAACAAAGGCTAAGGCTAAACGTAACGGTCCACAGTCAAGGCGACTGTGCGAGCTGTTAGCTGGCTTTAAACGTGCCGGGGGAAATACACAATAAAGGCGGCTGTCTGATGCTAAAGCTAGCTACCAACTGTCACGACTCTCAGCCGCGGTGACGGGAGCTACTGGGGTCCGGCACCGCTCGACCCGGAGAGCGGCGTTAGCTTAGCAGCCGAGTCCAGCCGTCTCACCTCGGCGGTGCGAATCCCCACAACCCCTCTTCGACCAGGCAGCTCTGGCTCCTTCGGACATGAAGTTGCGGGTTCGATTCCGGGATCAGGAGAGCAGACGGCAGCGGTGCACTGCCATATTATTATCGTCCATCGGCGAGACAGAGAGGACCCCCCTTCCCCTAACTCGGCTGTGAATTAAACGGGTAGCGAACCACAGCAGTACACAGGCTTTGCGGACGCCATTTTCTGTGCCGGCGTCATTTCCCTTCTGGGCGGAACTGAAGGGCGTTGTGCGGTGCATCGAAGATCGTATAGAAAGGCGATGTCCACTCTCCTTTGTGTTACAGCTTCACAATTCCGTATTTCGTTTGACAAGCAAGAGCAGCAAAACTTTGAACCGTAGAAGGATTAGTGAGCGGGCCAGGGTCTCTGCTGAAGCACCCGTTAACATTTCTAATAAAGAGTCAATAAAAAACACCACCAAGCGATGCAAAATGATGACAAAGATACACGACATGACTACAAACTGCTGCAAAATGAATACACAGAGAATAAAGGTCATTGAAAAGATGAAAGCAACTACGAAGAGATGAAAGATGAAAACAAAGAGACAGAAAGCAACCGCAAAGTGGCAAACAACTGCAAAGAGATGCAGGACGGCTATGAAGAGACTAAAAATCAACCACAAAGAGGAAAACAACCACCGAGAGATGTACAATGACTCAAAAACAGTTAAAAACAGTTAAAACATACACAACAGGACTAAAAAGTACTGAAAAATGAATAGACGGTAACAGGCAACCACTACGAGACTGACAACAACAACAAAGAGATACAAGAAAACTACAACGAGAATCAAAACTACCACAAAGACAGATAAAACAACTACAAGGAGGCACAAACAGACCACAACGAAATGTAGAATACATCTAATTTGTTTGTCTCTCTTCCATCTAGTGTGGATTGAGGCCCCTAGACCCAGAGGCCTGTTGTCCCATAATGTATTCAGGCTTTAAATGTCGTATATGGCCAAATAAACTGACCTTTAATTTGATATTGACAAAACAAAATTGGTACATTTAACCCTTTAATTTAGGGTTTGTACGGGAATTTCGTCAAAGAACTACGAAACCAAACAACAGGACTACAAAAAAGTGCACAGATGTCGTCACTAAACAACGACGGACCTGACGCATGAATAAGAACGTGTATGTATACATATATATAAATATATGTATATATCTTTACTTTCTGGAATAGGGAAAAGGTTAGTCAAAGCCTGTACCCATTTCAGTGATTTACATATGAGAATGGAATATAAACAGCAGCAGCTTGTCGTGATTAATTAAAATGTGGAAATAAATTGCATCAGCCGTTGTGAAAGGACCCGTGGCTTCTACTCGGATGAATCACGCGAGTAGCGAACCGAAAATACATGTAGACCAGGCGCCTTTTATTAAACGTATGAGATTTTGCACTGATATAAAAAGAAAGTTTAATAAATTTCGTCGAATAACCGACGAGGGAGAAAACTGAAATGATTGATTTTTTTTTCGGCCGAACAGGCATTCGCCGGAGCCGCCTTCCCCGTTCCCTTTTCATTCAAGATGGCGGGTGATGAGTCTGGTACAACGCTCGGTCAGCCTCATCTGGCCAAACAAGACCTCGGTTCTCTGGTAAGTTCCCGTTTCCCAGATTTCCCAGGTTCGTACGTTTACACCAGTGAGTGTCGGTCCGACATGTCGCTAAAACGGCGACACGAAAGGCGGCAGTTGTTGCCGTTAACGGTCGCCCGTGCTGCGAAGCCACCACCCGGCACATGACGGCAGGCCCGGCGGGTCGGAGAGCGGAGCCTGCCTCCTCACCGCTGGCAAGGACTCCCCTCACTTTCATCGGCATTTAAAAGGGATACAGACTTGTTAATACGCCGTATTTCTTTTCAGCGACTACTACTGTCCGTTATCTTTGCGCCACATCACTATCGTCGGCCCTATTCAAACGGAATCATTTGCCATGTTGGGATAAAATCTGTAAAAAATGTCAGCGGAGTTCGACATGGCGATGGAAGCGTACGAACAAATGAATCCGTTCACAGGCTTCTGTCCGTCCTGTAACAACAGCTGATTCAACTAATCACTTGTTCACCAGGTCCTTTTTCTGTTTAATTTCATCTTTAGACAATTAAGCAAATGAAAATGGATGGAGGGGGGTTGCTAACACATGCTTTGTAATTATATCACGTTACCAACTTCACCTAAGGTTCATGTGCTTGTTAAATAGCTGATGATTTATTTTTTTTGGATGAGTGTTAAGGTTGAGACTCGTAGTTCTTGGTCACACTGGAAGAGGCAACAATAGCAGAGTCCTTTTAGCTAAATCAAATATCTTCTAGTGATATATAGACAGACAATGGCACAACAATGGCTGCATATGAAACGTCAGATGTTTGCAGAGTCATTGTGGGGCAGCGTGTGCATGGCTGTCAATGCCCCCCCCCTTCGGTTCCCATCCATACCCAGGATTAAATGGAAGGACGGAGTGGAAAACTGTTAGTAACTGTGCCGGTTCTCAGTCTGTGATCAGTCTAATGTCTGTCGTTTATCTTTCCAGGACGTGTCCACCCTGACACCTCTGTCCCCAGAGATCATCAGCAGACAGGCCACCATCAATATTGGTATGGAAATCATTCATAGGCCTAAATTATATTTTTAATCGCACTGGCGTTGTTTTAGTGGCAGTGGTTGGTATATCAGCTCCTTGTTTTGAAGACTGCATTTTGACTCCCCCCTCTTGTTCCCTCTGCTAGGCACCATCGGTCATGTGGCCCATGGAAAGTCAACAGTAGTGAAGGCCATTTCTGGTGTCCACACTGTCAGGTTCAAGAATGAGCTGGAGAGGAACATCACCATCAAGTTAGGATATGCTAATGCTAAGGTAAGAAAGGAAAAGGGGCTGTTTTCTGTAAACCTGGCCTCAGTTTGATTCTCTCTATTAAAAGGCAGTGCCTGTATGATTTGAGCTTTGTCTAATTTTTTTGAATTTAATCATTTCTATCAATTTAGTTCGAATTTTAATACTTGGCATTGTATGCACACTGAATTGAGACATTTTGAAACCAATGTAAACCAAATCTTTCTTAGACTGTATCTGAGCAAATTAATTCCAGAAGTAGTTCTAGAAAGCAACTCATGTTTTCAGTTTGGTCAGTAAAGTCAGTTAATATGGACAGACAGGAAGCTGATAATGCCTTTTTTGTTCATTTTCATGGGACAGCTAATAAGGCACCTTGAAGGGAATTTTGTTTTATTGTTTAATGCACACTACAACATAAGACAGCAGGGGATTTCCAGTTACTAGATTCCAAAATAAAACCTTCAAGCGAGACTCTGTTTTTATCCTCCTATTATATTCTAGATCTATAAACTGGATGACGTCAGCTGTCCCAGGCCAGAGTGCTACAGGTCGTGTGGCAGCAGCACTCCTGATGAGTTCCCCACAGACATCTCCGGCACCAAGGGCAACTTCAAACTGGTCAGGTAAGACTGGAAAGGGAGGATTAAGGGTTTTCACTGTAGCAATTCAGCTGTTAAACCCACCATGTGACTTTGTCATTAGTTTGATTGTAAAAAAAAAAAAGAAGAAAAATCTTTGTTCATCCATCTGTTGGACTCTTTCTTTTCTTTCTCCCAGACATGTGTCATTTGTGGACTGTCCCGGTCACGACATCTTGATGGCAACCATGTTGAACGGAGCTGCCGTCATGGATGCAGCCCTCCTGCTGATTGGTGAGCTTTTTAGTCACCCAGCCCCTGCTGGCAAGACAAACTGCAATCGAAACGGCGCGTTATTAAGTCGCAATTCACTGGAGGTCGTCATCATGAGTTTTGTTCTTGTCGCCCTCTGCCAGCGGGAAACGAGTCATGCCCTCAGCCCCAGACATCGGAGCACCTGGCAGCCATAGAGATCATGAAGCTGAAGCACATCCTCATCCTGCAGAACAAGATCGACCTGGTGAAGGAGAGCCAGGCCAAAGAGCAGTATGAGCAGATCCTGGCCTTCGTACAGGGTGAGTCGGAACAAACCTGCACCCCAAAGAAAAAGATATCCCATAAAGCTCAACCCAGTGACTCTCTGGGTGACATCCGTCTTTCTCTGAAACTTTGATCCCGGTCGCCTGATGTTGTGCGACATGTTTCTCCCACAGGCACCGTGGCAGAGGGAGCTCCCATCATTCCTATCTCAGCCCAGCTGAAGTACAACATCGAGGTGGTTTGTGAGTACATCGTCAAAAAGATCCCAGTGCCCATCAGAGACTTCACGTCCGAGCCCAGGCTCATCGGTAAGAACCACGCACACACACTGGTTGCGTCTTTTTCTTTTTTTTTTTTTAACCTACCTGTTGTGTTTTATCATGTTTTATTCCTCGCCCTCTTGCACCCAGAGTAAATCTCATAGTTTTGACATGAAATCCTGTGAATGTTTCTTAACATTTTTATTCTTCCACGCATCAGTCATCAGATCCTTCGACGTGAACAAACCTGGCTGTGAGGTTGATGACCTGAAAGGGGGTGTGGCAGGAGGAAGTATCCTAAAGGGGGTGCTTAAGGTGAGCATCGAGCAAAAACAAATCAATCCTGCTAACATCATCTTAGTAACTACTTGCATGATCTTACACAGTTGCACTGATAAAGAAGCAGGTGCAAATTCCAATCAACGATGGATGTGATTTATAAAAGAAGGAAAAAAATTACAGTAACACATAGATGAATATAAACAGCCATATGTCATCGTCTAACATCTGTTTCTCCATGTGTGGCCCCCAGGTGGGTCAGGAGATCGAGGTGCGACCAGGTATCGTGTCCAAAGACCACGAAGGAAAGCTGATGTGCAAACCCATCTTCTCCAAGATTGTGTCCCTGTTCGCCGAGCACAACGATCTCCAATACGCTGCCCCTGGGGGCCTCATCGGTAGGTCCTCTCTCACACGTTTCAACTTGGACTCGTTTTGTCATGTGGGTTATTAAGGAGGATAAATATACTATTCAACACAGTGGGTCAGATGCAGCAGTCAGGAATATTTTATTTATTTATTAATTTTTTCTCCCAAATTCTTCCAAGGCTACAATATGGCTTTTTGAAATGGTTTCTATTCTTAGGTGGATTAAAAATTGCTTTTAATTTTAAGTGACTCTTTTAAAAAAGAGTTCTGAGAGGCAACATTTTTCTTGAAGAATACTTTCATCACACACTTGAGAAATTTCTGCACAGCTGGAGTTAGAACAATGGAAAGGGCAAGTTCAAACATGGAGAGGGGAACACATGTTGGAGAAATGAAAGGCAGATTTGTAAAATAACTGCATTTGAAAAAGACAAAACATCTCAACAGTCTGGAAAATAAAACAAATAAAATTGGATAAGTAATATAACGTGTATCTGTGCAGGTGTGGGCACCAAGATCGACCCGACGCTGTGCCGTGCGGATCGTATGGTCGGTCAGGTGCTTGGCGCCGTCGGAGCGCTGCCAGAGATCTTCACCGAGCTGGAGATCTCCTACTTCCTGCTCAGGAGGCTGCTGGGAGTCCGCACAGAGGGAGACAAGAAGGCTGCCAAGGTGAGCTGGGCCTCGTGGCAAGCGTAGTCAAAGACAGTCTGGTGTGAGGAAAAACCTCATTCGCTTAGAATTAAGCCATTTCAGTTGTAAAATGAGTCTGTTATAGTCTCATAAACACAATTTTGTGTGTGTGTGTGTGTGTGTGTGTGTGTGTGTGTGTGTGTGTGTGTGTGTGTGTGTGTGTGTGTGTGTGTGTGTGTTCGGGACGAACTGTGCGATGACGGCACCCTTTGTTCTTGGTGCCCCTGCAGGTCCAGAAGCTGTCGAAGAACGAGGTGCTGATGGTGAACATCGGCTCGCTGTCGACAGGCGGCCGCGTCAGCGCCGTCAAAGCCGATCTGGCCAAGATCGTTCTCACCAACCCCGTCTGCACAGAAGTGGGAGAGAAGATCGCGCTGAGTCGGCGAGTGGAGAAACACTGGCGGTAAGGATTGGGGCGCTTGTTGAACTATCCAGACTTATCCCGATAGATCGAGACTGACTAAGCTGTTTTGGCTCCACCTCCAATAAGCCGCAAAAACATGCGACATACTGCTCTTGAGCATTACTGCAACGGTACCATATGCATTGATCAATCAGTCACTGGCTCAGCAGAATCTCAGATCCTGGTGCATCTCACCTTTTTATCAGTATAGTCATAGATGATGGTTTAAATCATCTTCTCACTTATTAAAGATTTGACCTTTTGTTTTGGGATGTAGAACCATGAGGATGAATGTTTTTTTTATTTTTGGTTTCCACTATAAAATGCTGCAAGACACATTTGTGTCACTCAATCATTTTATCTTTGTAATCGCTTCCATTATTGCAAGATAAACAGTAAAATGTCCTTCATTGTTTCATGTAGCGTTTGCTGGATTGTTTGATCATTTTGCTGTAGCCCTCTCTGTTGGCACCACCACTGTTACAACACTGTCTTGTGGAAATGGAGTCACAGGTGACCAGAAGGTGGACTTGGTGTGTCCGTCTGCTCGGCAGCGAAGCTCAGTTTTATATCACAGCTCACCCACCTTATGTAAACTATTAATTTTTTAATATTAAAACAAGCTCACTACAGATTATAACAGATTTTGTGACCGGGATGGGGGGGGGGGCTGTGGAACTGCTCACACTGCAGAGACCCGACCAAAGTTTCTGACCCGCCAGAAATCCAGCGTTCAGATGTGGTGACTCCAGCGGAAATCTGTCAACAGGGCAACCAACTCGAGCTTAAAATCAGGCTAATCTGTACTTTATCGGTCAATTTAAGCGAGATGGAGGCAAACTCCTGAATGGATACATCATAGTCATACCTGGAGATGAATCAAACATCGTATCAGACTAATCAAAACATTTAATTAACACTGATGGTTAGCTTTTGAGATTCCGATTCTCCTGTGAGCACAGATTTGTCTGATTTGAGTCTTAATGCAAAAAACGTCAGCCAAAAATCTTTAGCTCAGAGTAATTACACCATATTTAGCAGATGCAGTTGTGTGGTTTCGATTTCACAGTACTTCAGTAACCGAGTAGTCAAGTGAACATCGACAGCCCGTAAACGAAATTTCTCCCAAGACTGCCATCACACATGGAACGCAGCACTGTATCAGGTTTTTATTTTCATATTCAGCATCTGACGGTCTTTTCTGTCATCTAACCAGAAGTTTCTTCTTTTCTTCCCTCAGTCTGATTGGCTGGGGACAGATCAGGAGGGGCGTGACCATCACACCCACAGTGGACGACGACTGAGGAGAAGGAACAACGACGTCGCCGTAAAGCTCCCGTTAGCCGGACAACACAACCATCACACTCTTGGAGTTTTGTTTTTTTTTCTTTTTCTTTTTTCGTCTTTGTTTTTTTTTCCACCAGGAGGAAGGGAACAGAGCAGGACATGCTTGTGATTTAAAGACGCCTCCTCCCCCCACACCACTCTTCTTCCTCTGCAGCCACATCTCAGCGTCAGATTAGGTTCTGGTTCGGCCTTTTCTCTGATGCCCGTTTCCTGTTTTAATTTTTTAATTTTTATTTCTTTTTGCTGCGGACGAAAGAGGACAGGAGGAGGAGAGGAGGCGCTTTGGACTGATAACAATCCTCCAGATAAGGTTCACCTGCAGCTGCTTTCAGAGTGAGCCAACGGGTTTATTCAGTACAGATATGATCCTGTACTGTCTACAGATTTCAGTCAGATCCAGTGAAATAAATTTGGAAGAAATATGCTCGTCTTTGATTTATTTTTATTTGTTTTTTCTGTCATTGTGGCAACTAAAAATGCAAAACAAAAAAAAGACAAGTATTACACAGGTAAAAAGAGGATTAATGCCAATGAAGTGAATTTATCTATCAGATGAGTCAGTGTTATCTCACATTATTTTTAAGGAAATTCTAGTCAGAAATCTACAAAATTCGTTTCCTTGTTTGAAGCGTCGGGACAGAAAATTAAACGAACTTCATTGATGTTTTATTTACTATTTAACTATTTTTTCAAACCTAATCTAGAATCAATTCCAGCTTCTAAAACAGGAGGACGTTTGTTTATTTTCAAAATAAAAGCATGTAGCAGATGGTGAAGTAACTGCTGTGACATTTTAACAGATTAAAGTTACAAAAAAAGTTTTTTGAGAGTAACTATACTGAAAATCAAATCGAAATTGTTTATGTATTTAATAAGTCGTATTAAAGTATACGATTTTGTTACATCAATGATAATTTATTGACCATTTTTTAAAAATGGCTTTAAATGAAGATCAGGTTGATCCTTAGGTTCAAGGTAACGACAACGTTTACTGAAGGTGCTGTCGCACTTCCGGGATGAGCCACCTGACGAGCACGGGACATAACGTCACTCAGGTGCCAAAAAGTGAGACCAGAACAGAGTGAAGATTCACTCGGTTTTTCATGAGTATGAATCAGAGTCGTCGGAAGACGCAGATGTGATTTTAATAAAGGAGCCGTGGACGCATCGCCGCACTGACACGAACACACTCGAGTTTATTCTGTTTTCCCGTCTTGGGCGAGCTGAGGTGTGTGAACCCGCCCATGGAATCTGCAGGTAAGACGAGCTCTGCTGCTGAGACCTGTCTGTCAGGATCCACTCTGGTCTCACCGCCGCGGAACTACAATCATTTTTACACTGATTTCTGCCCGGGAGGGTTTAGCAGCTACTTCCTCTGCAGAAGAAATGTTTCAATGTTTAGGTCCTTCATTGAAGACTTTTCTCACATTACCTAACACCCTGACTCTTTGAGGCAAGGTAAAAGTTCCATTCCCACAAATAGTTTTACATTTTCCAAACAAAAATGACACTTAGAATTATTATTATTATTTTTTTTATGGGCTGATTTATGTAGAATCACTTGCATTAATTTAGGGACTTAAGTGAAATTATATGAATAAAATTAAATGTAAGACATAACACTAAGGTGTTATGTCTTCTCATGAATCTCTCCTGCTATATCTTTAAAGTAATAATAATGTTGGAGAAGAAGACACTGATTTAACATCATCATTATTGAGTCTAATTTAAAGAATCTTTCACTTTCAAGTTAAATATCTTTAGTGGAGAAACACTTAATATATAATGCTCATATAGAGGAGCAGTTTAGAGGAGTAGGGGCAGTTTCCTTCCTACTTGCTGTTTTCTTTTTCTATATATAGATAAATTTAATTTTTTATTTATTGTTTAGTTTTGTTTCCATATCCTTTTTTTATCCACACATCCTGTTTTGGACACCAAATTCCTGCTTTAGGGATCAATAAAATCTTTTCTTTAATTTTGTTTCTTATCTTTTCTTACCTGCCAGTGAAATGACCTTAATCTCAAACCTCCTCTTTCCTATTTTAGTGGTTTAATAAGAAGCTCATATTTTCTGTCATTTAAGGAAAAAACATTAATGACCTCTGACTCTCACTTAAAGGTCTTTTTTTGGACTTTGGATACATTTAATGGATATTTTTCACAATAATTTGACATTCTTAACAGTGAAGAAATGCATATATGCATTATTTACTGGAACTTCATGAGCAAATGCCTTTAAAAGAATTCTTTTCATTATAGCGTTTGTAATGAATTAATCCTTGTTTTGATAGTGAAATTATGGACATTTAAATAATAAGATCTTTTTTTGTTTTATAGTATTGTCAGTTCATTTAAATGTAAATTTTTTTTTGAGGTGAGACTTTTTTTCTGTCTCTCACTGCTCAGATGGCCAGCGTGGGCGGGACAGTGGGGGTCAGAAACGCACCCCTCTCGACATCATCATGAGCCAGCTCCGCCGGAAACGCTCGGCCACGGACAGGAAGCCACTGGGAAGCTTCCTGTCCCGGACTCTGGAACGGACAGGGATCCCTGAGGACAGGGAGGCGGATGGCAGAGAGGAAAAAGCACAGAGCTCATGTTAGAGTTTCTCTTTTGCGAAACTTTGTAATCTTGAATCTAAACTACCACTGACCACACATTAGAACCTTAAGGGAACCTGGCAAAAATATCACATAAGCAGAGCAAAGCTTTAATTCTAAAAACAGTAAAAATGTTTACTTTTTTTTTTTTTTACCTTTTTCACACCTTATTTTTTCTCTAAATTATCAGGATGCCATGTTCCTCAGGATTTAATACCTTTACACAGAGAAAACATTCCTTTGATTTACACCTGAACATAAAACAGTTCCTGTAGTTGTGAGAAAAGTAGAAAAGGTAAAAGAAATAAAAGTAAAAATTGGCCAATGAATCCAGCAGGTCCTGCTGCATAAACTGTATGAATGGACAAGACAAGTTCCCTAAAATATTATCTTAGATCCGTGGGGAACAAATATCTTCCATGTTTTTGAAAATGACCACAGATCATAAAAGACGTTGGTACAGTGGAATGTAAAAGACGTGCCAGTCTTTGCCTCGTCAGGTCGTACACACACACACACAAGTGTGTGTTTGTGTGTTCCAGGTGTGGCAGAGGCAGCGGAGACCAAGCCAGATGTTGGCTGGGGGCGGGTACGCGTTTTCCTGCAAAGGCTGGGGAAGAGGGCCGACAGCAGGAGCCTCGGTCTGGCACACTGTGATCTGACCGCCACGGACCTGCTGGAGCTAGGTGCACACACGCATGCACATGGACACACACTCACACACAGACACACACACACACACACACATACACAGACACACACCTTGTGGACCTTAGTTTTATGACTCACTGTTTGGCTCTTTCCATTCATTTCTTAGACACACCATATAACTTGTAAAATCATTGAACGCCAAGAAAAATTACTTAATGCTACATGTGAGGAGGGGTCGGATATTGATATAATTTTGTTTCAAGCAGTTAGAAGCCAAAAAAAGGTTTTGAAATAGATGGGGCCTTTTTTATTTCATTACTTTATGACATGTCTCAGTAGGAAAAGCAGAGGTATAAATAATAAAATAAATTTAATTTAGCTGCTTGAGTGTCAGGGTCCTGGTATTGTTCACACCATCACACCGTCACACTGTCACGGCTTCAAAGATCCCTTCAGACGTCCGTGTCAGCACTCTCTTTCGTCTGTCCTCCTCAGCCACGCTGCTCCAGTTCCTCCCTCAGCTGGAGGAGATGGACATGTCATGGAACGAGCTGATCGGCGGGTGTCTGAAAGCGCTGACCTCCCACCTTCATCAGGTGGGCGGGCTCAAGACATTGAGGCTCTGCAACTGCAGGCTGAACACAGAGGACACTGCAGCACTGGGTGAGACTAAAGACTCTCCATTATTACCATTATTATTATTATTATTATTATTATCATTATTATTATTATTATTATTATTACCAATTCCAAGCATTAACCAAGGTGCTTTTGGGGTCAGTTCTTGTGACCGTCGGTTCTCTGTGTTTTTGTAGGCGAGGCTCTCGGCTGCATCCCACTCCTGGAGGTCTTGGATTTGTCCTGGAACGGCGGCGTCGGGGGTGGAGGCTTGCAAGGCCTGCTGGGTAAACTACAGCTGCCACTGAGGGAGATCCACCTGGTGGCTTGTCAGCTCACTGCCACCGATGCCACCGCACTGGGTAATAAAAGTCGACCCTTTATTAACTTGTTTATTCATAAGAAGGGGAATGTTAGTAGCTTAGTGTACTTCAATTTCAGGTGGTCATTTCCAACATTTTCCATAATGCCACAGAAGATAATACACAGAGCATGTGTAAATGTTAGGCTATATTTAGCTGTTGAGAGACTAAGAGGAATATAAAAGTATAGTAAATAAGTGAAAATAAAATGAAGGAGGTTCAACGTCAAAGCTTGTTAAACTCACTTTTTATTTTGTTGGAAATTTTATTACATCTTTTCTGTCTGCCATGTTATGGTTTTTTGATCTCTCAGGGGGAGTAGTGTCTGCTCTCCCCAGGCTCAGTGTGCTGGACGTCTCCTGCAACCCTCGGCTGACGCAGGAGGCCGAAGGCGGCGGCTTCAGGGAACTGGCCGCCTCCCTTTCTCACACCACCTCCCTCACCACGCTTCGGTTGCAGGCCTGCGGTCTTACGGCGGACTGCCTCGACGCCCTCGGTAAGAGATCTGCTGCCTCTAGCTCTGAACCTCTCGACCATGAGGCTTAGAGGCACATTTCTGTTTTATTTTCATGTCTCAACCCAGGTATGTTGTGATCATGTGGTCAGAGTTACAGATCAATAGGATACCAGGAAGCTCCCCCTCGTTCTCTCTAGTACTGACTCTGTGTCTAATTGAATATCTGGAGTGTTTACGTTAGATAATGTCCAGTAAATGATGATTGTTTGTTTGTTTATTTCTCTGTCTGCTGCCCTCTTCTGTCCCGCAGGTGGTTCGCTTTGCTGCCTTACATCAGTGCGAGAGTTGGACCTGTCCTGTAACAAAAGTCTGGCCAAAGGACTTGACCGCCTCACCCTCCACCTGGCTCACCTCACACACCTGGAGAGCCTGGACCTTCACCTGTGCTGTCTCACACGCAGCGACCTGGAGGCCCTGAGTGAGTCTGTGTGTGTGTGTGTGTGTTTTAGTGTGAATAGACTGTGACTCTCTCACCTCTGACTGAACTGATGTGACGACAGTAATACGAGCTGTTAAGCAGGTACTTGCAGAGGTAAAGTCATGTGACTCCTTGTCCTCAGTCCAGGCGCTCCCCGCTCTGACGGCACTGACCAAGCTAAACGTGTCGTCCAATAAGGAGGCTGGAGGCATCATTCACCCGCTGGTCTCCGCCCTCCCTCTGAAACAGATGAGGTGTCTGCCGCTCAGCAGCTGCAGCCTCAATGAGGAGTCATTCACTGCTCTGGGTACAAACATACTGCTGATGCCGATACTCTAACCACAACTACTGTCAGTACTACTGTGACTACTTGTACTGGTACTGCTACTACTTCTGTGGCTTAGTATAAGTACTAGTCTGATTAAGGTGTGTGTGTGAATTTCAGCGCTGGCTGTACCGTACCTCCGCAGCTTGGACCTTTCCTGGTGTAAAGTGGTCGGCGGCCGCTTGGCTCTGCTGCTGGACGCGTTGCAGCCGTCGGGCATCCTGGAGCTCCGCCTCAGCAGCTGTGAGCTCTCCACTGACGACCTGTGTCACCTAGGTAACAGAAAGCAATGGCTATTTTTTAAATTCATTTTTCTTTTTGAGTAATACAGTGATAAACTGCCAGTGATTCACCGTGTAATTTTGTTGTATGAATCAGGAACCAGTCATATACTGACTGGTTCCTGATTACCTACTGGTAAACATACTGAGCAACATGGTTGTGTTGTGTTACCAGTGATTGATTCCCAGTGACAACTCATCTGTCTTCAACCTGTGCAGCTGCTGTGTGCAGACGAGGTTGTCTGTCCTCCCTCCGGGTGCTGGATCTCTCCTACAACGGCTCGGCAGGTGATGACGGTTGGTCCGCCCTGTTCACTGCAGGAGGCCTGAGCTCCCTGGAGGACGTGGACCTCAGCCTCCGTCCCTCAACCTCCACCTCCTGCTCGGCCTGGCTGCCGGCGCTGCTCTTTGCTCTACCCCGGCTGCCGGCGCTGACTCGGCTTGCCGTGCAGCGTTGGACCATGGGCCCTGAGGAGCAGCAGCAGCTGAGCCACAGCCTGAGGAAGAGGAGCGTCCTGCTGGAGTGGGAGTCAGACGCTGTGGATGCGACGGGGTTGTGTAAGACGGCCAATCAGGAGAGCCCAGAGGAGTAGGGATCGAAAAATAATGAAGATTCGGGAGAGAAAGCTGCTAATCTGAGATTATATGTGACTAATGTATGACACCTTAAAATGAAAAGCATTGCCAGCTCTCAATTATTAATACAAGATTTCAATAGAACATGAGAGAGCATTGTAAACAGTCATCTATAGTTTTCTGATTTTGTGATTCAGTTTTGGGTTTTTTTTTTTCAGATTTGGATCTGATTGTTGCATCTTTAGGTCTAGAATAATATTAGAAACATTTTTGGCCATTTTTAGAATTTAAACAGCCAAAAGGTTTAGAGTCAATAAACTGAATTGAATTATTTCCCAATTATACAGATGCACTTCTGAAATACTTAAACTGTTTCACATACATGCACATGTATCTTTACAAGCTTAAATCCTTTTGCAGTAATATTATTCACCCTGAATTCTGCACAGGAAACATTTAAATGTAAGGACAATGGATCTCAGGATGCAGATGTTTGTTATGGATGCACCTTTGATTAAAAATAATTATAATAGACAGTTTTACTGCTCAGAAAATTTATTTTATCATCACATCCTTGCAAGTTTATAAATTCATTTGTTATATGTGAATCATTTATTTTCGATGTTTGGACACATTTTGGTCTGTTTATAAGTCTCTTTTTGAGTCAGCCTCTGTCTCTTGGGGCATTGTAGTGAGTTAGGAGGTTTTGGGTTTAATGAGAGCTTATCAGGGCTGCAGAAGAACAAACTGCTGGTTCTCAGTGTCTGAGCCGGAGCAGGGGTTTGAGTTGGAGCATGTTTCTGCACCGGAGCCATCCGTGCTGTAATAATGTCTCCTCAAATTCTGGGAGACCTCGGCGAGAAACATCCGACCGTCCACCTCGTACGCGCTGACATCCGTCTGCTCCGGCAGCAGGCGGCCGCTGGATATCAGTCCTGCGAAGGCCTGATGATGAGCAGCAGTGAATCAGTTGCAACTCAGAAAGGTGACAGGATGTTTGTGATCTTTGTGCGTGTGTTACCTGGCACACAGGCTCCTCCAGGTAGTTCCCCCAGATATAGATATGTGTTAGAGTTGTGTTAGATGTCATAGCCTGAGTCAGAGACAGAAGACCTTCCGTCCTGATGTTGTTACTGTTAATCGACAGTCTGACCAACAGATAGAGACGGTATGTACGTCACATGTAAATATATTCAGCTGCTCCAGTGGAGTCTGGTAGTAGATAATACTTCTGTAATCTAAAACAATAGTTCTCCAATAAAAAATGTACTTAAAAAAACTCTTGAGATCCCTAAAAACTGGATTTGTTCTCATCAAACTTCAAGAATTCCTCAAGTAAGTTAAAAAAATGACACTTTCAGCTCTTCAGAGATAAATAAATGACATACTGTGTACTTGTATCTCTTTAAATTAGAAAGATTTGGCATTAGGAAATGAAGTAGACCTTGCTTCATTTAAAGTGACCAGAGAAATTGGGAACCCACTGCCCTCGACCACCAGAACTAGATCTCTTAAAAGCAAAAGCACATTTGATAAAATGTTTTGATAAAACAGGTAAAGTCAGAGGGTGAAATGTCCCCTTAACTGGTTTTAAACGGTGTATCAGACTCACTCTTTTAAGGCGCAGCCTGGCCAGGCAACGGCTTCACTAAGGTACACAGCACCCTCATCCTCAATCCGATTAGATGACAGGTCTAAGAACTGCAGGGTCGGGTTCTGCTTCAGCACCTCAGCAAGAAGGCGTACGCCATCACGGGTCACGCGGTTACTTCAGATGACAAAAATACAAGAAGAGGTAGTGAAGCAAACGAGTGCATGAACCTTGTCTGCCCTCAGCAGCTTCTGCTATGGTCTCCATTTGATCCACACTAGTTTTTTTTTTTTTGTTTTGTTTTTACAGTGGTTAACCCAATAGGTGAAGTGAAGTTTGTTAAAACCTCCAACTTAGACTTGCCAGGTAAAATCTGAATTCTCTTGAGAGATTTTTGTGATAAAACAGTGGATTTTTGCCAACATTGTTTCAACATTTTGCTAACGTTTTCACTCCTACCAGCGCAGGTCCAGGTAGTGCAGGCCACGATTGAGCCTCAGGCCCTCGGTCAGCCTCTCCATGCCGGTGTCTGTCATGCCCATCTTCCCGAGGTGGAGCTCCACCAAGCTCCTGTTCACTGCCAGCATCTCAGAGCAGTGCACCGCCCACTCCTCCTGAAAGACACAGAGCCTCAGGTTACAGCCCTACACTGGTCTGCTCTTCTACATTAGGCTCATGCTGACCCTGTATCATAAATTCCTCAGAGCTAACATATCAATGTGATGACCTGTGCATTTTTTACCTGGTGGCTGAAGAGCAGTGGCCGGCTGATATCGAAAGAGCAAAGGGTTTTGTTCCTTTTCAGCACGATGGTGAGTGCTATTACACTCTGAGTGGCCTAAATGGATGGAGGCAAGGTCAGAGAAACTGGCTTCTGATTGGACAGTGACAATCAATTCAATTCATCCCTTTCATGAAAAATATCGATATTAGATTTGGCCTTTTTTACTGTTCAGTTACCACAAAAATAATCTAAGCTCTCAAATGGTTTGTTAAGTAAAGATTAGACTGTGAGGTGTCTAATTTCAACCATTTTTAGCGGCCAGTGGCACTGTGAGTGTCTACCAGGTCGCAGTCAGCCAGCTCCAGCTCCTGCAGGGTGTTGTTCACCTGCAGTACATCAGCTAGGTGCATGCCTCCTCTGTTCCCGATCTTATTACCTGAAAGCCTGAGGGAGAGCAAGGTGCTGTTGCACTGCACAGAGCGAGAGAGACAGAAAGATTGAGATCATTATTTTTCAGACATTAGACTTTTAATATCTTAGGGCAGAGACGAAAGATTACTTTCAGTTTACTTTCAAGAAATCCCATAAAAAGACCCGACCAAATGAATCAGTCCTAGCAAGTAGTGTGTTTGCGTGTGACTCAGACCCACACACACCATCCTGCTGCAACAAATACTCACTACAGCACTAAATGTGGATTAATCTGCCGCTGAAAGTAGTCCCCACCAAAGGCTCTATTTCTTCCTGTTTGTTTGATTAAAAACTACAGTGAACGGCTGTTTTCAGAAAATTACTGAGATTTTTTTAAACTTTCTGAAGTGTTGAGAGAGGGACTAACAAACTGTTGGTTTGATCTTTTTATGGTTTCTCCTAATGAAAAGAAAATATAAAATAACACCAGGTTTGTCTTTTAAAAACCCACAAACAAAAATAACTGAAAGCACAAAACATATCTATAAATAGCATATGTACTGTATATATATATATTTAAATGTATGACAGATAGATGTAAACCTGCAGGCTCTTGCTGAGGATTTCAGCTCCGTCTGTCTGAATGTCGTTGAACATCAGGTCCAAAGAGCGCAGAGCTGAATTCTCCTCCCGTTCAGTGAAAAACAGAAGATTTAACATAAAGTAACATTTCATAATTTCCATTGAAAAAGAAACATCACATTCAAAAAAAAAAGAAAGGAAAGGAGAGACTGAGCTATCCGGTATTTAAAATCAATGAGGTTCCTTTACCCACCTGTAAGAGGTCAGCCAGGTGACCCACCCCTTCATCTGTTATTTTATTGTACCTCAGATCAAGACCTGTTGATACAAAAAACGTAAATAAAATTTTAAAACAGTTCAAAGATAGTTAAGGTGTTTTCCTGAACCCAGGTGCGATTGCTCACCTGTCACACGCCTGTTTCGCAGACTTTTACAGAGGACAAGCAGGTCTTCATTGTTGAGTCTGTGGAAGCGTCTAAGTCGGTTGCTCCCTGTCAATTTTAAGGTGAAAGTCCTCCCAAACATGGAAGAGAATTAAACTGATTTACCTGTATAAACACCTGTGCTGTTTCAGATGCCTATCATCACAGATTTAGATGCTTTTGGTGGGAAATACATTACAAGTTGTTCAAAAAATAGAAAAAAGGTGCATGGTAATATTATTCCAAAACAAAACACAGTTCTCCAACATCTGCAACCACCAAAATGTAAATGTGTATTAAAACAAACACAGACGACCATCTATATGGACTCATCTATTCATTATCATAATTAAAACATTTTTATGATTGAAGTGCTTATTTTGTAATGACATTGTCCAAGGTTTGCTGGGAAAGCAACACTTTTAATTAAACAAACGAGAAAACGTTAAATCAGGAAAAAGGTCTTTAGATAGGAGTTAGTACATTTTGATGCTAATATTGTTTTTCTTTTTAATCATGTAATACGGGACTTTTTCTAAATAAATAATTAATTGCCTAACTTTTAGTTGCTTAACTTCACTTACTCACTCCCCGTCGTCTCCTCTAAAACCTCTACGACGTGAGGATTTATTTTTATCTGATTTTCTGCGCATTTAGCTTCGAGAGCCATCTTCGATTGTTATTGTCGCCTTTGACGTTGCTACAGCAACGGGGAAGTATGGCGTCACGTAAGGGACAAAAGAGAAACTAAAACTCGAAGGAGGCGTGAGAGTCCGATGACTTATCAACTAATATATCTGCACAACTAGAGAAAATGATCTATTAACATTGATAGAGGCATCAATTACAACTAAGAAACGTTTTGTAAATGGTACCAGATCAAAACGTGATACTACATTTCTTATTAGAGTCAAAACACACTGGTGACTGACCTCTGATATAGGTTATTTTCTTAGTATTTGTTAATTTGATTAAATATTAAACATGATTCTCTTTTGTTTTATACACCTGGTTTAACTTTGCTAACATTAGTATATATTTTCAGTTACATATAAACCATTATCTTCAGCAATATTTCTTACTGAATATAAAGTGTTTTAAACAGAAGTAAATGAGCCAGAGTTTTCTCTTTCTAGAGATGATGGTTGTCAAAAGGCAGGATGCAGAAAAAACACTAAAGTTTGAAAATCTTATGAAATCTAAACACTGCATCCTGTAATATTCAGTGAGACAAACACACATCTGATTGTCCCTTTTTGTTTTTAATTTTATTTTCCTTGTTCTGTTTTACAGTTTTTGTACAGTAGTGAACTTGTGTGCTGGATGTAAATCACATTTCTGTACACGTAATGCAGACGTTTCATCCAAAATTTAAAAAATAAACAACAGAGAAAGAAAAAAGAAAAACATGGAACAAACAAACAGCTACTTTCAAGTTTTAAGAAACACTGTATACGATGCAGATTTCAAACTTGAAGCACAAACATTTCTGCTAAGACCCGAAAAAACTGATTTCAAAAAAGAAAAAAAAGAAAGAAATTACACTGAAACAAAAACCTTGGTTTGCATTATCAGGGCTGTGTTTACATTAATAAAGCCATCATCACATGTCAAACACTTACAGGTGAACATTTATGATAAATAAAATCATATCTCATGGCATTAACTAGGCTCCTAGTAACTACATACATATCTATTAAAACAATGCAAGAGTTGTACTGGCTGTTCCATTACATGTTTACCTCATCAACATTTATGTCTGATTAACTTTTGTCTTTTATGCTGTTTGTTATTTATCTGTAACTGAGCTGTAACAGGAAAGTAACTCCAGCCACACATCCCTGTCTGAAAAGTCACTGTTAGACTCAGGTTTTCTGGTAGAAATTGATGGAATTTTTGTAAAGTCTGGGACTCATCAGCCACAGTGGATGAAAAAGGCAGTTTCTACACTGGAAGGAAATCTAGAGCACAAAGTTGGTTTTCTTTTAGTTGACGTCACTGATGTTACATGACATGTTGATCAGAGCTGAGCAATGAAATGAGATACGGCTCTAAACGAGGAGTGATATTTAGACTTTCCACCTGTTTTTTTCAGCACAGATTGATTTAAACAGCCTGCTTTTGACCAAAAATTTAAAAAAATAATAAAAAAATCCTGGTAACTGAACTCAGGAACTGATGACAGATGCACAGATGTCTTTGGGTTTTCGATTGTTGGGCAGTTAATTCAAGACATTTGAGAGCGCGGTACCCAGCAACGTTTTGGTCACTGGGTACAGCAAATTCAACCCAGATAGTTCCCGGGTTATTAGAGCACTGTTGGCGCCAGGAACTAAATTTAGAGTTCCCTCACTGACAGAGGGCAATCTGTTCAGTTGCTGAGAATTCTGGTTTTCCAAACTAACTTTCTGCTTTGTTCTTGTGTGGAAACTGATTTTTGTTTTAAATGATACTATAGACAGTAAAAGATTGGTTAAGACAGATTTTAATTACTGTTAAAGATGATGAGACAAAACTATGAAAATAAGCCTGTAGTTTTAATAAACCAGATTTATCCTTCACTTACATATCACCAGTTGTCCATTGATGTGTATTTTAAGGGCAAATAAGACTGAATTTGAGCCTTGACCTTGATCCTGACTGTAGCTTGTGTGTTAGATAGTAAACCAGCCCCCCCCCCCCGGCACGGCTCGGGCCTCACTGCGGAGGAGGGTTGTTTTCAGCGGTGTCCACTGTCCTGATGATGACGATCTGCTCCAGGTCCTGAGCCGGTGAGGGCGGCGGCCGCAGCTGCTCCACCAGAGCGTGGAGGGTGTCCGAGTTGATGGTCTGCTCCTGGTCAGCGTCAAAGGTCACCTGATCGGCAGCGGTGATGGCGGGGTGAGCGGGCTCTGGCTTGAAGCCCTCGATGATGGTGGCAGTGGTGGCGGTAGCGTCGGCGTCAACCTCGGTGGTGGCGGCGTCTGTGGACGGAGCTACAGCTTTGGGGTTGGGGGTGGTGGGTTCAGGGTTGGGCGGCTCACCCTCGGGGATGGACACCAACCCTTTGTTTTCCTCGGAGAGTTTGCTCTGGACGAAGGCCACAGGATGACTGGAGGCCAGGAAGACTACTGCTCAGACACACAAACATACACACCAACACAAAGTCTGAAACCAAACCAGAGACGTACTTTCACTCTAAAACTAATGACACTAAACCAACACAAAAGGATATGGGAGACACCACCTAAACTTTGCATGAGTTTATCATCAATTTATGAAATAAAGAATGATCATCGCAGTTGCTCATGCACTTAAAAAAACACATCCACAGCCTAAACACTCACCAGCTCTGGCTCTCTCCTTGTGTTGCCGCACTTCGTCCGCGTGAGCCTTCTCCTGGTGCTTGATCATGTTCTTCACGCTGGCGAATCGGTTTCCACACAGCAGGCACTGAACGCCGGTGTTCCCCTCTGTACAAACACAGACATAGACAGCAAAGTGTGAGGAAGATAACATCCTCCTAACTCAGATATTCAACAACATACTACATAGAAAACTATTAAGTCTTAATCCCTGGACGGGTACCTGGAAACTCACCCGGGTGAAGTCGTCGCATGTGTTTTTTCAGCTCAGAAGACGTCACGAAGCGGGCGTCACATTTTGGCTGCGAACATTTGTACGGGGTCTCGCCTAAAACAGAAATATGTTCACGCGTGTACACAACAACATGTTCAGGAGTGTGACAAGAAGAAGGAGTGACAATAATTGCGTCGATGCTTTGTGAGAGTTGAGGTGGCTGAAGATCGGTCCTCTCGCTCAGCGTCTGTGTCTCTCACCTGTGTGTTTTCGAGCATGTGCGATGAGAGAGGAGGAAACGGAGAAGGACATGCCGCACAGGTCGCACTGGTACGGCTTCTCTCCGGTGTGTCGTCGCTTGTGATATGTCAGGGTGCTCGACTGAGCAAAGGCCTGACCACAGATGTCACAGACGTACGGTTTTTCCCCGCTGTGCAGTCTGTGGAAAACAAACAAACCTTGTAAGATACTCAGTGTCTAAAAAAAGAAAAATCATTCCCTCTAACACCTCTCAGACATTTGATTTGTAACTTTTGTAACCTTCCACCAGTACCTGATGTGTATTTTGTAATTGGACGAGGTAGCAAACTTGAAACCGCAGCGCTCGCAGGTGTAAGGCTTCTCCTCCCCGTGGTGCATCCGACGGTGAGCAACCAGCTGGCACTTCTGGGCAAAACACTTGTCGCAGTCGGAGCAACCGAACGGCTTCTCACCTGCAACAGATGGACATTAGGAGAGTTTAGCCACAGCGGTGGGAAAAAACAAAAAAAAGAAAAAACAAACAAAAACACTTGCGTCTCTGTAAAAATATCTTTTTCTAAAAGTATTTTCATCTTGACATCGGCCCATGAGTTTTATTTTGTGCTCAAAACAATTTGTCAGCTGTTGTTGTCAGTGGTTTTCAGAGGTGGGGAGCACTAAACCACATTCCATCTGATCACAGCCCTCGATGATCCAAGTCCTGCCGGTTTAAAACTAACTTTAAACATCTTCAGCTTTCTACAAGGTAAAACTGCTTATCTCCTTCCCCCAAGATGTCAAAAACTCAGGGGGTTTCTTTTAAAGCTGAAATGTGACGCGCTGGTGGTATCAATCATTGTACAATGTAATCAATCAATCAATCGATCGATCAATCGATCTTCTGCTTAGCGGATCCAGACAGATCTTGATGCACCTCGTCTTGTTGTCAATGAACAGTAGTTAGTAGATAAGGATCACTTCACTTGTTAAATACATTGTCTTTGCTCTATGATGCTGCACCACTCATTCTGATATCACTACTTTTGCTTGAAAAATGACCAAGACAATTAATCAATTATCAAAATAGTTAAGGATTATTTTTTTTCACTGACTGAAGAATCATTTCTGAAACTATATTCTGACTCTTGTAAACTAAATAGATTAAATCGACAAATGTTAAAAAATTATTTATTAACTGATAGCGAAAATAATAATTAGCTAACTAAATATCAGTTCCAATGAATGAGATATCATTCGCAGCTCAGCTCACCTGTGTGAATGCGCAGGTGTGTTTTCAGCTGTGTGGCCTGTCTGAAGGTTTTAGAGCAGAAGATGCAGACAAACGGCTTCAGCCCCTTGTGGATTTTCTCGTGGCGACGCAGGCTGCTCGCGTCTTTGAACAGTTTGTTGCACTCAGTGCATGACAGCGACAGCTCATCCATTTCAGACGGGTCTTGTTCCCCGACCTCCCCCTCCTCCTCCTCGTCCTCCTCCTCCTCCTCATCGGCCCCCGCCGAGCCGCTCTCCTCTTCGTCCTCCCCGGTCCTCCTCCTGCCTCGCCCTCGGCCCCGGCCCCTCCCTCGGCCTCTCCCCCGGCCCCGGCCCCGGCCCCGGCCTCTCCGTCCTTCTCCACTGCTCAGGCGCGGTTTCTTGGGTGGGGTCTCGTCCTCCTGCGAGGGGCTCCAGTCTGCAGAGGTGTCCCCAAAGTCCTTCACACTCGTGTCAGAGTCTTCCAAAGAGGGATCTTCGCTTTTCAAAGCTCCTCTTCCTCTCCCACGGCCCCTCCCTCTGCCTCTCCCCCTCCCCCTTCCCCTGTAGCTCTGGGTTTTGGGGGTGGTGTCAGCTGAGCTGCTGGGCTCCGCCTGCTCTGCACTGAAACTCTTGGGCCTTCCTCTCTTCCTGCCCTGTCCGCGTCCAGCGTTCTTTGGCGTTGTGGGGTTGTAGTCTTCATCGCTTTTGTCTCCCTCTTCCACATCCACATCTTTGGTCTCATCATCCTGCCCTTTGCCCTCCTTCCCCTCCTCACGCCAGTCCCCTGCGCCGGAGACGATAGACAGGGGAACTGGGGAGCTGGGGCTGCCCGGAGAGGCTGGACTGTGAGGAGAGAGACCAGCCTGTTTGTCCACCTCTGACTGGGACGTTTCGCTCGGCTCGGACCAGTGGGGGTTTTCCTCCATGTACTTTGTGGCCTCAGACATTCCCAGGAACACAGCCGCTCGACGTACAGCCGCTTGTCTGGTGCTGGAACCGTGAAAATCAACGTTTTATTCAGTCATTTAGATGAAAAATAAGTTATTTTAATCCTAATTCTCTTTAAAACAGCACCAAAGCCTTTATCAAAAAAGAAGCTTTACCTGCTGAGGTTCATCTGTCCAGTGTAGATAAACTCCAGCAGCTTCTCCAGGGCGTAGCGGCTGACCTTGTCGGGGTCCAAGGTCGTGACATCTTGACCTTTTTCCGCCTGGGAGGAGAAGTACTTGCTGAATGCGGCCAGGATGTTGCGGTGAGCTCTGAACTCCACGTCTCTCACCATTATGGTTATGTCGCACAAGAAGTCCATCTCCCGCTGCTGATGTAAACGCTGCAGGAGCAGCTTCCCATGATTGGTGACGTGCGCCATCTCTGCCCCTGTGGAGATGGACGCAGTGGAGATGCCGAACATTAATGTCAGTTTAAATTTACATGAGGAGATACACCAAGTTATTAATTTCTCCCTGTATGAGCTGTCGTCCTCTAGGAGGCGCTATTATATTCTAGAATTGACTGAGAGTAGAGCCACGAACTGCAGGTAAAGACAATTTAAAATTAAATTCCTGCATTGTTTCAAAAGGAAAACACTGGTTTTTTTTTTTAAATCATTGCTGCTACAAACATTTATTGTATGTTTTTTATTGCATAAAGACTTTTTGACTAAATATATAATAAGAAATGCTAAACAACTACTGCTCTTACATGGCCAAAGACAAATAAAAAAGAATTTAATTCTGGTTTATGATGCAGGTCTCTCTTTCTCAACAGACAGAACACAGCTGACTCTAATCGGTAATGGCTGGCTCACCTCGACTCCATTATTTTGAAAAGTACAAATGAAATAAATTGCTCAGTGAGAGCATGACAGTGTCCAATGGACAGCAAATGACATCTGAGACACTTTTAATTATTTAACTGGGGGTGAACATCCAAAATAACTGTTGTACATGTACAGTGAGTGTCCCTGACTGAAAATGCACCACTCAAAACTATATTCAAAAAGGTTAACAGAAGAATTAGTCATTATAATTACTATCAACAAATCCGATGAGTAGACCAGAAACAGTTGTCTCTCAACACTTTCTGACCCCTGTACTCTGTCTGTGGTTCTGAGCTCCAAAACCCAGTGGCTCTAAAAGAGATGGCCACTGCAGTTTTTTAAAAAAAATGTTGGCCTTTTTTGGGAAACAATCTCAGTGGTGAATTAATCACATTTGGTGCTAACAGTATGTCTCCTTCATTTGTTTTTAACAGATTTTGGAACTAACGATTATTTTCATTACGGATTAATCTGCTAATTATTTTCTCAGTCAATAGTGTTGTGTACAAAACGTCAGAAAATAGTGGAGAGTACTTTTATAATTTCCAAAAGCCCAAGATAAGGTATTTAAATTGCTTGTTTTATTCAAGAAACGCTCAAATATTCTGTTTTCATATCAGTTATAATAAACAAAAAGTAGCAAATCAACAAACCCGAGAAGCTTTAACCAGCAAATCTTTGCAAGTTTTGCTTGAGACACAATTAAAATGATTAATCAATTATCAGAACAGTTGTGGATTAATTTTCTGTCAATTGACTAATTATTAATCAATTGTTGCAGCTCTACTTTTTATTCAAAGACAATACTTGGTTGTTGTTTTTTTTCATTGGTGGTTTGGTCCTTTTGTACTGAGAGTAAGAACAATCCTGTAAGCGTCTAAGGGTATTTCTTCAATCTGTTCAAGCGCGGAATTAAACTAACTACACTGAAATACCTGTAAATTAAATAGTTTGTTTACACTCTTCACTCACCTGGTAAAAAAAATCCAATGTCAGAGCTAGAAAATAGAAACGGAACATTCCAGTTAAATTTAAATAAAATGGCCTCATTACACAGGAAAAAATACTGGAATTTAAATCATAATAATAAAATGATAAAAACAGAAACTTGCTTTCAGTAGTGTATCAGTGATGCTGAGAAGTTGAGACACAGCTTCTCCTGCTCTTAGGTTGCGGATTTCTCTGTTGGGGACAGTTGGGAGTGGAAACGAGAGTATGAGAACGTGTAGAAGAGAAACTCAAGGGGCACAAAAACAGCCTCCATCACAATTTACCGTCAAAAATAAACATTTATCAGCAGATATAAGGCTCCGAAGCAGCAGTCTTGACAGGTGAGTTGGAGAAGCAGTTTTGGAAAATAAAAGCTCCCGCCTGCTTCCTGAGCAGGCCTTCGGGTCCGGCTAACGCTAAGAGCGGTGTCGTAGGTAGGTCAAAATGACTCCTGGCGGCCGTTTGTCGCTCCACGCCGATTTGCCAAAACTTTGGTGCCGTGAAGGCCACCGGGGAGACGGTCACAGCCCCGTAGTGTCCAGCGGGAGCGGACAGTTCGCGGGGCTCAAGCTAACAGTTTTCGTAGTGGTAAAAAGCGCGGAAAACATTGTGCTCTTATTTCGAAGGTGTGACGGTTTGTACCGGCGGTGTCGACGCAAGTTGGCATAAAAATTGCTGGAAAATCCCGTTTCGGCTGCGAGTCGTGCAAACATATCATTTATCGCGTTAAACTGCTCGAGCAAACGCACTAAATTGACCAAGAGCAAAGTAAATAAAAGCAGAAAAGTACCTTCTAATATCCGCGATCTCCAGCCATTATCCCGTGACGTCGGCAGCTCTCGCGAGACTTCGCCTTTGATCAGATGCTCTCTGAGGTCAAGATGAACACCGCCCCTCCGGGACAACGGACGGGAGGCGGGTAGGATTACATCTGGGTGATGACAAACATAGAGGAGGTATTTCCTTTGGATCAACCCGCAAACTTTTAACCCTCTAGTCTCTCTCTTTCAGTGTTTTTAACACAGGTATAGCTACAGTAGATACAGACACGCAGACACAAGAAAGCATTTAGGCTGTAGTGGTGTCGGGGAAACTATTAATAACTGTTTTATAATGCACCTTTGCGTAGATCTAAGTTTCATCAGTGTGTTCCCTCCTATGAGCGGAGGCTGCTGTGCAAACTGATAATCGGTGACAATACAGCAAAACACAAATGTAATCATATAAAATGGAGAAGTTGTCATCGTTGACAAATACTTTACATCGATAAACACTTTAAAATGTCCTTACAGCTGCATATAACAACATTATAGTCCGTTATAAACCTGTATTCGGGGAACCTATGCTGTGAATTCACAGTTATAGCCCAATACAGACTGGTCCTGGACCTGGGGTTTTTCTTTGCCGTCCCTTAACAGCGAACATTAGTCCGTGAGGACGCTCGCCGACGGGCGCATGATTTGGGGTGATAAGGTGCCTGACGCAATTTATCAGGCTTCTAAAGGCGTCTCCAAAAGCCAAGTCCTCTGGAAACGCTCTATGGTACAAAACATGGGGTCAAAAAACGGAGTATGACCCTCAGGAACGGACAGAGTGTTTTATGCATGAGAAATACGGTCCGCGGTCTGTTAAATTGTGTTGGTGCAGTGAAATAGGATTTCCGAAAAGGGGGGTGGGGGTCTCTGAGTTTGAAACAGCTTTCTGAAGTCGAGCAGAGGCTGAATGACATTGAGGGAAAGATGAGAGAGAAAAAGAGAGTGTCGGTAAAAGCTCTCGAAAATGTGGAGGCACAGAGGAAAGCTTTTAAAGCAGAGTGCAGGGAAAGAAAAAAGAATGCAAAGGGATTTTCAAAGCCTGATTAGCGGTGATGTTGGCCCTAATGGATAAACCTACTGAGAGGACCTCTCTTTACCCTTCTCTCCCACAGCTGGTGAGACTGAACCCTGACCTGGACTCCCACCCCCCTCCACACCCGCCACCTCCTCCTCAGGTGCCTGTGGTGCCACCTGACAGCAGAACAACCCAGCCAACCACGGGCCAATGGCAGAGCCCCCCACCATCACTCCTCTCTTATCTCTCCCTGTCACACTAGAGGGGCTTGATCTGCAGTCCAAATGACTCTTGTACATCGTCCATGGTCGAGGTGGCAGGCCCTGACGGGCCACAGCTTGCCCACCGCCCATAGACAGCAGCTGACATCGCGGAGGCGTCCAAACACCGGCCTGCAGAACCGATTGCTCTTACTGAAGCCCGTAAGGCTGCAGAAGGCAAATCAGTCACCAATTGGACCGACAGCACATATGGTTTTGGTGTTGTACATGATTTTGGGGCATTGTGGAAGTGTCGTGACTTTCTCAAATCAGACGGCAGGCCCATCTTGAATGGGCGACATGTTTCTGCCCTTCTCGAAGCCATTCTCCTCCCTGAGGGTAAATGTCAAGCTCACACCAAAGGGACGGACGACGTGTCTCAAGGAAACGCGAGATCAGATGCAGCAGCCTTGGGCTCTCTCCCTGCCTCCTCTTGTTTTATACACACTGCTCCCTCTGCCTCTTCTCTTACAGACTCTCCGGCAGCTCTTCAAGCATCTGCCACACCTGATGAGGTCCGTCTGTGGGAACAAAGTGGCTGCTGCAAGGATGACGGTGAAATTTCGTGAAAGAAAAACATAAAGTAAGACAGGCAGCACAACCTCATCCCTCAGCCCACGCAGCCATTTGAACATATCCAGATGGGTTTTACTGAACTGACAGAGCGAAGGGAAGAGACACTGTCTTGTGATTGTTGACATGTTCTCCAAATGGGTTGAAGATTTCCCAACAGGCAAACAAACCGCCTCAGCAGTAGCCAAAGCCCTTGTTACACAAACCATTCCCAGATGGGGTATTCCACGAAAGAGTTCATGTGACAATGGTAGTCATTTTGTGAATCAGGTCATTTCTATGCTAAGTGAGTTTTTGCAAATCGATTTAAGACATCACTGCATCACAGGCTTGCCATGGACTAAATGTCTTCCCATCGCTCTGATGTACATCCGCATGCAAAAGAGATCACGAGCTGTACTAAGCCCATCTGAGATTCTGTTTGCCAAACCTCACCATCTAGGGTCCTGCCAACCACTGAAACGGTGACTCCGCAATGGCAAGATATTGTTCCATGCTAACCTCTCATTTATCCAAGGTACACACAGGTGACAGCCAGCCTCCCTGACCCTGCCATCCGCACCCTCCATCCACTGAGGCCTGGAGATTGGGTCGCGATGAAGGACCTCAGAGCCAAAAGGTGGAACCAAAGGAAATGGTTGGGACCATTCCGGGTGATGCTGACCACCCACACTGCAGTTAAGGTCGCTGAGAGGGCCACATGTACCCATGCCAGTCACTGCAGACTAGTTCCAGAGCCAGGAGACAACTTCTCACACACAGCCAGGAGAACCAGGAGGAGGAGCCCGAGCCCATAAAGATAAGATGAGTGCCTTCCTCCACCAGTAACGTGCCAAGCTCCAACTAAGTGACACGCAGAGCGAGGCTCTTTGTCCCCTTACGTGGGATCGACGGTGGAACGCAGCCTGAGACTCCAGATCTGTTTCCCAAGCCAGACTGGATCCCCGGTCCTCTGTCCTCTAATGCCCCAGATTCCTCAGACAGTGGAGACATTACTGTGTAAATGTGTGTTGGAATCCTCCCTGCTTGCTATTCACTTAAGAATGTCTATGTTCTGCAAAAACGGCAAATGTATTTCTCAAGTTTACAGTTTGATGGCCTGGATCGAATCCTTTGAATTTCTAAGTTTGATGTTCAGTAAAATTTGGTATATATACTCTTCTGATAAAATAATGATTAAAAAGGGGGGAAGTGTAGTGGATAATTTGTGTGTTAGTATAATCATCTTTGCATTCTACCATGAAAATTTACTGTGACATTATCTCCGCCTTGAGTTACTGCCGGTGCTTCCTTGTCAACTCGCTTTGCACAAGGAGAAAGTCCTTTGTCTCCCTTGACCCTGTGAAATGGGCTCAAACTAGTTTTGAGAATCTCTGCAAGATAGATTGTAACCACCTGTGTCAGTGCCTCCTTCTTGCAAGAATAAAATACACAAAAGACAGTTTGCTCTGTTGAATTCTTTCTCTCACACTCAGTACAGAAAATTGAAAGCACAAGTGTTACCAAAAAAAAAGAAATATTGAACAAAATTTAGTTTTCATCTTAGAGGTATTGTGCATATATTGTATAGGCCTATAAAAACTGGATAATATTTGTTAAAGGTCCTATTGTTGTTTATTGTTTTTTTTTGTTTTGTTTTTTGGCATTTGATTCATGTATTTATTAATAGTTCTAAAATACTTTCTCAATTAATTATTGAAAATAACAAAAAGGCATCCAGAGTTTGTTGTATTTTTTCATGTGCATGTGTTTTTTGGTTTCTTTGACGCCATTTTTTATTTTTCTCGTGATAAATTCTTGCTTCGATCTGAAAGAGTAACTGAACATCAGCAGAACACTCGTTTCTGCTGACTCCCAGTGGTTGAAGTGCATAAAAGCAGCTGTGACCTGAGATGTTCACCCAGAGATGTTTAACCCAGTGTGAAGGTTTCGGAGTTTTTTTTTGCCAGAGAGATTTGGTGTAAGTGGTTTAAATGATTGTGTTCAGCTGTTCCTCTAGATCCAAACCCTCCACTCACATTTTTTATCTGCTGAATATTGAACCGATAAACGCCTTTGTCCTCTCTGTGTCTCCACATCTCGGCCTGCTCCTGTTATTATCTGTCTGTCTGTCTGTTATTTCATTTCAATCTCCTGGTGCTGTTTCCCTTTCCTCTTTTTGCCATTTTATCCATTTCTGTCGCCCAAAATTAATCCAATTAAAACCTACGTAATGTCAGCTAAAGGGTCCACCCCAACTCCTTTCCAATTAGTCGCATTGATCCTTTTTTTTCAGGAGCAAACCGCCGTCCAGAGAACCTCAGTCAGTAAATCTCCTCCTCGCTCTGATACAGAAGAGAGCAGGAGCGAGACGGCATCCTGCGGACACATTCACTGTTGGCAGGAAGTGGAACTTCTAATAGTCTGAATGGATGCAGGCGCTGAGCAAATCAAATCTTGTCAAAGACTCTCTGTCCTACACCAGGAAATGATTTAACTTCAATCATATGCATGCCACAAGTATTTAGAGATGAAATATTGTTTATTCCTAAAGTTCTGGCTAACCAGAATCTGGTTGTTTTTAATTGTATAGGTCTCAGAGTCATTTTCCTTAGAGACAATCTGTTAAATAAAAGAATAAATAAAGGAGTGTTTTTTATACACGTGGACAAAATCCCAATGAGTTTCAACTACAGGGTGACTGGACGTCAAATGGTGAAGAATTAAATAAGTTGCGGCTTTGGGTGCTAAAACAGTAACAGTGTAACCTGGGCGCACAAATAATATTCCTCCCACCTTGTGTTTTGAAAAATGCTGCTGCTGCATCACCTGTAAGACCTGTATCACCTGTATAACCTGTATCATCTGTATCACCTGTATCACCTGTATCGCCGGTATGACCTGCATTGCCTGTATGACTTGTATCACCTGTATCACCAGTATCACCTGTAAGACCTGTATCACCTGTATCACCTGTATTGGATAGGTCTCAGAGTCTAATGTAATTTGCACTGTGCTTGTAGGTTATAGGAGGGAAACTTTCCCTAATGTGACACCGAAAAAGACCTGAATAAGCAGAATAACAATCTATAATAAAACAAGTAGTCTGTTTTATATCAGGATAATGGTGTGGTGTCATTTTTGGAATTTGGATGTATAATGGTATAAACCGATACAGCTTGTCTCAATTTAAAATAGATGCTTTCTAATTACAGAGGAAAGTGCAATTTTAAATTCACCAAAATAAAAGCAAACTGTAGCAACAATGGAGACAATCAGACTTGAAAAAACCTACAAAAACATCAAAACATCTCATGCATATCTGTAACGGTAATTTGATGCTGTAAATTGTTGGTGGTCACAGTTTCTAACAGTAGGGACACGTGCATTTTTTTCCCTAACAAAGTCATTTCAGTTTGAGCGTGTTTTTCCTCAGTATTATATGCAGGCGAGAGGCTCACTCTGCCAGTAGAAACGAGCTGAACAGCTCCAGAAAAGGTCAAGCTTTATAGGACAAGATCTCCCATTTAGGAAAAACAGTTTGCCTGGAGTGGGAGGGCAAAAGAAGTGAGGGGCAGATGAAAGAGATGTGGCCCTGATAATTTTCAATGATCTCTGTGGGAGTCAGCCACGACTTGCAACAGCGCAAACATAAATATAGTCAGAACTCAACAATATGGAGGAATTAACTGGCTCAACAGAAGAGGAATGTGACTGAAACCATGTCTTATGAAAAGGCCAATGGTGGAAGAAGTGAACAGATCTGTCATTTCGATAAAGATAGTAAAAGTCCTGCATGCAAAATTGTACTTAAATAAAATCAGTATACTCAAGAGTTGTGCTCAACTACAGGGCCGGAGTGAATTTTTTCGTGGCTACATCTCAGGACTGGGAAAGTGTCTCTCCCCGGCAGAAACAGCGGCTTTGCATCGGCCTGTTATCAGCCTGTGCAGCTGTATTGTTTCAGCCCAGAGAAAAGGTGAAAATGCAAATAAAGAACCATAGAGCGAAATCAGAAAGGACAGAAATTCGAGCAGCGGGTTCCAGTAATCACGAAGCTGATGATTGGGCCGCTGACACACAGCAAGGCTCTGAGGTAATTATTGCTTCATTATCTGAGCAGGAAGAAACGGACCCGACTCAATCCACTCTGACACCCCTGTTCCTGCTTGCTGCTCCAGCTGTGCCCCTGTAAACAAATGCCATCGGGTGTGTGTGTGTGTGGGTGGGTGGTAATTAAGACTAGAGAGAGGGAGGAAAAAGAGAGAGCGAGTGTGTGTTTGAGTGTGAGATAGTTGAGCTGCTGCTCTGCAGTGGCACAAGCAGCAGGGAGGAGGCATCTGATGTGGCCCCGAGGGAGCAGATGTGATGCATTCCTTCATTCTGCATTGTGTGTGACAGTCAACAGAATGTTATTGGTTTTCAGACGTTTGGTTGAATGAAACAAGACATTTAAAGATGTTAATCTGGACTTTTGGAAATAAGATATGGCTTTTGCTATTTTCTAAAATGATATGGAAAAAAATTGACCAATCAATCACCAATAATGATTAGTTGCAGTGGTATATTTTTCTGTCTTACTTTTTTATGTAAATGTACAAATTATAAAAATAATATGTGCTTATTTATTCACTGGGCGACAGCTGCTCTACCTTGGGTCCATACTAAAACATACACTAGCCTATGTTTATCATATATTTGGGTCCATTTAGTAGCTTTTCTGGGAGCTTTTGACCATATCACGTGATCTTCCTCCACAGGGAGATTTCTCCCATGATAAAAGACGTGTTTGACTTTTTTGAACAGCTTCTTGTCAATGCTGGCCTAAAATTTAAAGATCCAACATTTTAAGTGTGGCAACTGAGCAAACTCCTTCTGTAGAGGAAGCTCATGTGGAATGATCAAAAGCTTCTCAACAGTTACTTATTTGACAATCATGCTGTATATAAATCGGTGTTTTTTTTCTTTCTTTCCTTGGGATGGAGATCTGGAGAACCGTGAAAATTTTCTCAAAAAGCAGGGCTGAAATGAATAACATTTACAATGACTCTGTTTGAGCAGGTAACACAAGCAAGTTCAGTGCAATTAATAATACTGCTTGTTGCACCCGTGCTTGTCATATCATATTATCTGCTGTGAAAAGGGAACTGTCTGTCTTCAGTCTGAGAAGCGCCGACAGATGGCATTGTGTCCGTGAACCTTTTCTTACACCAGAACAGCTCCTGTCCACTTCTGTTTCCTTCTGCTGTCGAGCTCAGAAACCGACAAATGAGATCTGAGGCCTAGACAACGAAAGAGAAGTTGCTCGCGTCCCTGGAAGACGCCCCTTCTGCATGGCTGATCTCCAAAAAAATAGATGTTAGACGGTAAGAGGCTGGTGGCACTGCAACAATCGCTGGAAAACTCCCCCCTCCTCCCTCCTCCCTTCCTCCCTCTCCCCCACATAAACACAGATCTCCTGACAGATCGATTATGTGGTCCAGCTAATGGCAGACTCCAGCCTCTCTCCACAGAGACAGGAGGATTTTAAGTTTTACAGTGTGTACATGCATAAACTCCACATACATATCTATATCGATACATCTCTCTCTCTCTCTCTCTCTCTATATATATATATATATATATATATATACACACACACACACACACACATATATCTATATATGTGCATGATATCTTCCAGAACTGATAGATAACAGCTGAGCTGTGTTTGCAGGCGTGGTTTAACAGAGGAAACCACTGGCTTTGATCATCTGCGTCAAGTTAGAGGCGGAAAAACGAAGCCATCCGGAAACAAGGAGCTTGACCCTTCAAATTAAACGCTCTTTGTTTGATCGAAACTTCTATTCCGGTTATTAATTAAAACTAAATCCCGAGCGTCTCCTGCGTCCACGGTCCAGTCTAGGGAGAATTATTTACACTGTATAGCCCCCAAATCACATCCGGAGGGCTTTAACATCCGTCCCTCAATATTAGGTAAATTAATAAAATAGTTTGCAGAACAAATGAATTGCCTGGTTGCGTTGTAAGGTCAGCGCGGGCTTGCTGTCCTGACCCTGGGAGGAAGGGCTCTCTTATTTTGAAAGCGAGGTGTCCTGAAGTCGCGTTGCCGGCCGCGTCCGACGCTCCCCTCGCCCTCCCGGAGGTGTCGGCCGCCCGCTCGCCGCGCCTCCTCACACTCCAGCCAGCGGCCGCCGTCGCCTCAGCTCGCAGCAGGAGGTAGGAATGACACTCAGATTCTCCTTTTCTTCCGTTTTTCAGCCCCCCCCCCCCAACCACCGACCCACCCCCGCGTTCGTTCACATGTTTGCCTGGTTCCGCCGCCTTGATGTTTGGTAAAGTTTGCGCTGGTGCGTAAATGCGTAATTAGGGTTTATTTGTTTCTTAGCTGTTGTGCGTAAAGTTTGTGCGTGATTGTTGATGCGGCGGGTCGGAGACCGAGCCGGCGGCGGCGGCGGCGGCGGCGCTGCTGCTGCTGCTGCTGCTGCTGGTGGTGGTGGTGGTGGGTGGGTGTGTTTTTTGGCATGTGGAGGCATCCGTCCTCTGCAGTGGTCGGGGAGAGCATCCCCGGTGGGAAAGTGCCAGCCATGTGTTCCAGAGGGGAAGGGTCGTCGCCGGTTTTCCACCGGGGAGGATGGGTAGGGTCCGCGGTCCAGGGGAGCGTGTCACCCCCCCCACCGTGTCGATGTGGGCTGGCGTTTCAGCCCGCTGCCCTCTCACGGCTCGCTTCTTCCTTTTTTTAATCTACCGCTCCAGGTTAGATCGCAGTCAAACCAACAACAAAACCACTTCCTCACAAATCCAAATCAGTCAGCCCATCACAGCTTCTACGCACAAACACCATCGCCGCCACCTTCTAATCTGACCCTGTATGACAACTTCAGGCAGCTTGAAATTCCAGTTTTTCCAGATGTTACACATATTTTGCTTAAAACGAACCCTCAACAACTCTGTTCCGCCTGTTCCTCACACCTGAGTTGTGTCTGAAACAATTCCTCCTTCGCTTTTCTGACACCAGTGATTCTGACAGGCAGTTCCTGGAAATCCCAGTCCTGCACGTCAGTCATCGGTTTATCGGGAACACCCAGCTGAGACTAAAAGCAGCCGGCACCACAGTCCTGCAGCCAGTGTTTGGTATATATTGGAACCTAGTCTCAGACAGAAGGGTCGGCTCAGCTGCCCGATCATATTAGAGGATGTGGTTTGTGGTGCTGTTGAAACTGTGCTGTGTTGCATTGACTGGCTTTTGTTATGCAGCCTCTAACCTCGCTCATCTAAAGATGTGTTGAAGAATTATACAATTTCCGACTACGAACATGTGAAGCTCCCACATGTGGTCCAGGGCTTTCCACCCGGAAAATTAGGTCCAGGCCGTTCGGTGTCATTTAATATCTTCGTCCGTGAGGTGATTCACCCACATCCTGAAACGTTTTTATCCTTTGATAAGTTGTAGAAGACGGCCTGGTTGTTGCGAGTCACACTCCTTAAACGTGTAAAAAGGAGCATTTCTTCCTCTGAGGTTTTATCTGACCAACATGTGTTTAACCTTGGTGACGTTAGTGCAGGTGGTCCTAGATGTTCAGGTGAGGGGGTCTGACTCCACCCCATCCTGAAGGTGTAGAAACCTTGTTTGGAGAATCTGCTGCAGCGATAAGTTTGGGGGGGGGTTTGAGCTGTTTTCCAGACAGCGACTCAGTGGAGTTGGAACAGCTAATGATACAGGCACCAGTGATGTTTGTGTTTGTCTTTATCGCCTGTTAATGATGTAAAGGTTAGGGTTTCTTTTCCCAGGTATTGTTGAAAATTCAGGCCTATAATAACACTTGGTTAAACCTTTGCATAAATGTCCAGGGTTGCATGTTTTTCTCTGGCTGGTAGCTCAAATGCACTGAGGTTAGGAAAGATGATTTATTAGCCAGAGTCTTTGTGGGGTCATTTTTGGTCAATTTCTGGTCATTGTAGGGCTCTTTTCATTCATTTTAATGCTTTGTGTAGCCATGTTGATCATCTTTGTGGTCATTTTTAGTCTCTTTGTGGTCATTTTGCAACATTTTGAGTTTTTAGTCATTTTATGCCTTTGTTGTCCTTCAGTTGCCGAAAAGAAACGTTAACAGTCCCTTCAGATCTTTTAGAGGCTCTGGCCCGTGGGGCCCCCTAAAGATTTGAGTTCTGGGACCATCCAGACCTCAAAGTGCTTCGTGTGTCAGTTGGCTGAAAGTCCCTTCTAGTTGTCCTGCAACAGCATGTGAGGTAACAACATTGCTGGTCAGGGGCTGCAAAACGGCTGTTGTGATATAACGACAGACAGGAAATCTAGGCACAAAGTCTGGGGAAAGAGAAGAAGAAGAAAGGGGGGAAAAATTACAATTTCACTCTGCGGCTTTTGTCTCTCTGTTAATTTCTTTGTTTTGTGTGTGTGTGTGTGTGTGAGTGAGAGTGAGAGAAAGAGAGAGAGAGAGATTGTTTATTCATGTGATGGCTCTTTCAGCAAATCCACTTGAAATTTATTTTGTGGGTGTGTATGTACTTTTTTAGCCAGCACACACACACGCACTCTAACATACACACAATCACACACAGAACCGCATATGCACACACACAAACTGACAGCGAAAGGAGAGCTCAAGGGTTAGTAGGTGCGCTGGGAGGGGTGCAGCCTTCAGTCGATATTATCAGCAAATGCCACAGCACACAGCAACAACGACTGGCAATAGAACACGAGGGGTTCAAATACCCAACAAATTCATGAAATGTCTACACAATGTAAATCCAGAAAAGTCTCTTAAGATTGTCTTTTCTTGGCAAAACGTGTAAATGTGACTCTTGTTCACCCCGTAGGTGATTAATGAAAGATTAAGAGGCCTTTAATCCT
>CM029125.1:19374307-19496807 GCA_016859345.1 Istiophorus platypterus
TCACATATATTAGCTTAAAACAAACTTTTTTAACTTATTAATTTATTAATTGTATATGATTAAACATGGTAAAAGTCTAGAATTATATTTAGACTTCATACAATTTATCCAAATTAACAAACAGCATATCTTCCTCCTAACCGTAGCACTAGTATTTCTACTTGGAGACTGTTTCAGATGGTTAGAATCAATTATAGTAAGTGGCTGGTGCAGTAGACAGAGCTGACCAGTAGGAGGCGGCGTCACATAGGGTCTTCAGAGTGTGGTCGTTTTTTAGGGAAGTGATGACCCTCACCTGCTGCCCCCCCCCACACACACACACACAGACACCTACCCTCCCCTGATTAGAGCTGTTACTGTATGAGCTTTATATCTGCGGTTATATCAGTGGTCAGTGATGTTTTCAGGGGTTTCAGAAGCCATTTAATGACCTTAAATCAGTTTCTTTCCTCTGAGTCACGGTGGCGCCGGCCTTCTGTAGCAGGGCTGCGATTCCACACCCGTCCATTAAGATGAAAACCTGCTGGTGCTCGAGGGGAAAGACCGAAGCACGTCGTCGTTTCTGGGCCGAGAAGAGGCTCTGGTGGCACAGAACGAGCCATGGAGCAGAGGAGGCTCGTGCTACATGACAAATGAATCAAGAAGAAAAGTGTAATCCTGTGATTTCTCCTTTGTGTTGTTTTTGACACCATTTTGAGTTTTCAGTCCCCTGGTTTACACGACGTTCTCCGCTGGTCCCTGCCAGTCAGAGCCTCCGGACGGGCCGAGGATCTTTAATCTTTGAGAGCACCGTGATGTCAGGAACAGACACTAGGACGTCAGACCAATGGTAGAACTGACTGATTCGTAATCGGCAGCATCACTGATTCACAGTATTGATCAAGAGCAGGAAATGGTGAAATACAACGCAGCACTAATACCAAGCTTCCTCCGTTATCTTCAGTTTGTATATGTGCTTGTTGCCCGCGTATCTCTCCTATGTGTTCTTGCTTATTTTGTTATTTTCATGATGCATTTAATTTTGATCACTTGAGGCTTGTTCCTGCCCTTTAAACTCAGACTTTAGAGAAGTTCTGCTTAGAACTGTTCTTATTTTGGGGCTTTGAAACGTATCCCTAAACGGTCAAAAGTACCATGTTCATTAGTACTACGGCTGGAATATTTCTCTCCAGTGGTGAAGTATTTCATATGGTCCTGTGAATTTTTTTTTTCCTGCGCTCTGCAAAATCTCAAGTCTGCAGCTCATGCAGCGTCTCTGTGAGAAAAGCTTTTTAAAGATGGTTCAGGCTGGATAAAGCCTTAAAATGAGGATTTCATTGACATAATTCATGCTTGTTGAGCGATGGAATACAAAATAGAAGGGGTCTCATCATTTCACACCAAATTTAAATTGATTTTAAAAGTTTAAAAGAAGTTCAATCATAAACCACATATGATAACACAGAAAAACGTGCCATAGGATGAAACTAAATGTTGAGTAAATTACTGTGATGACCTCTGGCCTTTTTTAATTACCGTGCCCAGCAGGGGCAGAGCATTGATAGCTCGGCTTTTCCTAAACAATAACATCAGTAAATTGCGCGGGAAGCTCATGTTTATCGCTCTAAAAAAAGAAAAACTAAAAAACCCCAAGATTTCCTCCATGTAACCGCCGATTCCTGAAAGTTTTGAAAGGTTAAACCCGTTAACATAGAGGACCGTTCACTGGGATGGACTCACCACTGTTTCAAGAGCCTGCTGAGTGTATTTCATGTCATGTGGAAGATTGCCTCCCCCCTTCCTCAGATGTAGCCCCCACCCCCCGACCAGAATCATAAGGTGATAGCTAGTTGACTGTGAAGTGACTAGTAGCATTTCTTCAAACTTAAACGGATGTTAAATGAAGAGAAGGATGTAAAACATCTAGTCCAGGGGCCCATTATCTCATAATCTGTCCATGGCTGTAAAATATTCCGAGTAACTAACAGGAGCTCCTTATTAATGTAGTTTCATATTAGATTATTTAAAGTTGTTTATTTGTTACACTGAATATCCAACAGAATTATCAATAACCTAGTGTCTCCATTTTTTTTTATTTATAGCAAGACAAAGACAAATTTCCTGCCATAGCAGGACAATAGATCCTCCTCTACTCTGTTCTATTCTCCTCTCTGCAGTATGATGAAATCAGCTTTATTCCATCTGACCTCATCTCGTCTCAACAGTCTTATGCCTGGAGCGAGAACCATTTTATTTTAAGGAAGAGCTCAACTGTGTTGTGTCTCACATTCCTCGAAAGGCTTATCGACAACGAGCCGTTTCGCTAGCTCAACATGGTTTGCCGAGTTTTGACAATGCTGCAGACCTCAGGTCAGGTCAAAGTTCAAATCGTTGGAGCACTCCATGGCTTTGAGAGGACACATGTTGGGGGGGTTAACTAATGTTAGGGCACAATGGTAAATTTAGGGTTTGACCATTAATTTGCTGGAGTTAAATTCTCAAGTGAAGGAGAACAAAGGAGTGTACCAGTGGCATGAATGAGTCATTTCGGGCAATGATTCTTAGTTTTGAAGGGATGAACTCCTTCCCCTTCAGGACACGTACCAGACTCCATAGAGAAATTTTACAATTTATACCAGAGTCCTGCTTCATACGGCTTTAAGCGCAATCCTTACAACCCATTTTCTTAGTTCGTATCGCCAGCACTTTCCGTGTGTGTGCGTGTGTGCGTGCGTGCGTGCGTGCATGCGTGTGTGTGTGTGTGTTTGCCACGGCGCTCACACGTGGGTGGGAGTCTGAATGCGCTGGTCCATCTCTGGAATGGCAACAATGAGTCATGTTGCCCTTCTTGGGGCGGGGAGCCGCTCAGGGCCTCCAGTCTCTCACACAAACTCTCAAAAAAAAATAAAAGAATCCCACTGGTTCATTCTGTTTTGTTTAACAGTGTTTGCTCACAGAGACTGATCTTTGCTACTGATTCAGGTGCGTTCCACCTGTTTTTTGGGGTTTTCTTGGAGACCCCCTCTGAGGAGCCAGTAGCCTTTATAACCTCACACGTTAAAATCTGGAGAATTAATTTCCACCGGTGATCGTGCAACCTGCAACAAATGAGCCTCTTGAATTAGGTGGATCTGGCCTCAAATTAGTCATTTTTCTCCAGTTTCAGCCTCTTGAACGTGAAGATTTTCTGCCTATCTCTGTTTTATAAGATAATAAACTGAATACCTTTCGACTTTTGGACTGGTACTCAGACAAAATATGCTATTTGTAGCTGCACCCTGGCCTTCAGGGAGCTGTAATGACCGTTTTTTCCACTATTTTATGACACTGACACAACAGTTCAGCCATTATGCAAATATGCATCTCTAATTTCTTTGCCAAGAGTCAGATTAGACCTTCATTACCACTCTGATATCAGTTTGTTCAAAATGAGCCCAGAGCCGGCGGCTTTTTAGCGTAACTTGGCATGAAACTAAGCCGCAACGACTGTAACTTCCTGGCGGCGGCGGCATGAGCAGTAAAGTCACTGCAGTCCGTCCAGAACTCCCTCGTCGATGACTAATCCCACTGTCAACCGGAGGCAGGGACTCTCGGTCCAAACTCTTCTCCGGCACCGTCCCTCGCCTCATCACTACATCGATGGGCCGGGATCTTGCTCTGTCTTCAAAATTAACCTGTAGACTTGTCTTTTCCAAGGGCTCAAACTCACCTGCTTCGTCAGTCAGAAATCACTGGGTCTCACTCGTATTGAACATAAACTCCACTGTGGATTTTTGTCCAACCTGCACTAGTTGCCACCTTTAACACTGCAAACAGGAACCCCCCCCCCCTTTACACACACAACTTCCCTCTCATTGGCTGCATTTGGGCTCCTGTACCCCCCCAGGCCAATCGCGTCTCCTCCCTCCCTGCTGCGTCCCGCCCGGCTGAGTCTTCCCCCTCCGACGCCTGAGTCGCTGCTGCACTCGGCTCCAAACCTCCCGGACTGTCTGTCCAGGCTCTGTGAACGTGTGCGTGAGTGTTTGTGCGTGGGTGATTGTGTGTTTGTGCAAGTGTTTTTGTGTGCTGTGGGAAGAGTGTGTGGTGTGTGTGAGAAGATTAAAAAAAGAGAGACAGAGAGACAGAGAGAGAGACAGAGAGAGAGAGACAGAGAGAGAGAGAGAGAGAGAGGAGAATAAGAGCAGCGGCTGTTTGCTTTGAGAGTTTTTTCCCTGACGGCGACACAACTTAGGGAAGTGAAGACGTGATGAGGATGAGGACGATGAGGATGATGATGAGTTTCCCTCAGCGTCCGCGGGCTCAGGTCGGTGGATGCCAACACTGGCACTGGTTGTGGGTGTGTTTGTGCGCGCGTGTGTGTGTGTGTGTGTGTGTGTATGTGTGTGTGTGTGTATGTTTGTGTTTTTGTACAATATAAGGAAATTCACGCTCCTCCTTCTATTGTATAATAAAGTATTCTCAAGAGTGTTTAGTGTTTCCAGGTTCCACTCTGACTCTGTGTGTGTGTCTTTTGCGTGTGTGTGTGTGTGTGTGCGTGTGTGTGTGCGTGTGCGCATGTGCGTACCAGATGTGACTCTTTTTACTTTTTACTCTGGAAAGTGTCAAAAAGAACAAAGTGTCGTAGGTGCAATGATTGGTGGATTGAAAGAAAATGAATATGCAACTATATTTAATAATTGAATTTTCATTTTAGACGATTTTAATCCTTGCCTGTGTTATATTTAATATGGTTGAGTTTACACTGTTTGTTTGGACATGAGATGCTTGACATTGAATTGGAAAATCAACAGTGGACATGGACAAGTCAAGCTGTCTGGGAAATAATCAACAGATTAATAATGGAAATAATTATCAGTGGTGTCTTCAAATTTCTTATTATCAGAGCCTGAATCATAGTGCATTTTTAAGACCGACTGTTCAACTATTAATAATAGAGTTAAAAGAAAGAATACCAGTCTATCCACCAATGTTCTTTTTAGAATATAAAACATAACGTTCAAATTTGGAAAAAAAGATCCAACTACCATTTTTCTTTTTCTTTTCTTGTCTGGTCAACGATGACAACGTGCCCCGTCATATGTATTGCCTATTGTATTGGTCGTTGTTTTTTTTTTTTTTTTTGGTCGAAGGCTTACGGTTGGCTGATTGGCCGTCTGTTTATCACCTGATCACTCGTGCACAGGTTTTAGTGAGAAGCTGGAACCACTGAGCTACACTAAAGTCCTCCTGGAACATGTGTTTACTGTTTACACACAAACACACACACACACACACACACAGCAGATTTATTCCTCATGATTTCTGATTCATCAGACAGTGTTTTCACTAGTTACGTGTCACTGTGCATGGGCAATGTGATTTGAGAAGCAGGAACAGGCAGATGTTTGCTGCTTGAATCTTTAAAGTGACTTTAAATGAATGATGTTTCTGAGAAGTTAGAGGTTGATTTGAAATGCGAGAGTTTGAGAAAATGAGAAGTTAAGTGAGTTAAAGGAAAGAGGAAGAAAGGGGATTTTGTACAAGAATCGATAGACTACATGGATGTGTGAGAGAGAGAGAAAGAAAGAGAGAGAGAGAGAGAACGGCCTGCCACCTGGCTGGTGAGTGATGCTGTGGTGGTGGTGGTTGTGTGTGTGTGTGTGGGGTGGGGGGGTAGATGGTCCGCACTGTACCCAATTAATGTGAGTGCTCACCGGGCTGAGAAATACGCAGACAGACACACACTCAGGCGCACACAAAACACACACACCACACACACACACAAACACACACCATTGCCTGCATTAATCGTCTTAAAATGTATTTTTTAATGTTATTTCCAAGGTTAATAACAAATGTTCAAGCTCAATTTCCTTTTTATGATTTGAGTCACGTAGATTTACCTCCAGTCACGTCCTCAGAAAGCACCTTCGAACGGAAGAGACTTTTATCCTGAAGACTTCTTCAAGTATAGATTGACTTAATCGATCTATACTTGTTCCTCCACAGAGTTTTTTAGCCTCTTTTAGCTCCTATAGTTTTGTTTTTTCATGGCACATTTCCCATGTGGTTCGGCATCGGTGTTTCAAGCAGTGGCCGCAGCAGCAGAAGCAGCAGCAGCAGCAGCAGCAGCTGTTTTCAGGCAGCTAAGCTCCAATAAAGCTGCCGTCCACCACCACAAGCTGGGGACCAGCTGGTGATCATAGAGAGACCCTGAGGTTCCCCTCAGGAGCTGGTGGAGACCAAAACAGAGGTGAAAGAGAGACAATGCTGGACTTAGATTGTTCAGATGGACTCAGAGACCAGATCTAGATGAAGGATGGTGTTACTCTGTGTCTGCTGGATGTAGAATTAGACGACCGTTTGGCTTTGGTAAAATGTACCTCAGTAAATTTACACAAATGCTTTACTCAGTTTTTCCATTTTGTGCTACTTTATGCTTTTCCCACCACTGGAAAAATTCTGCTCTTTTAAGTACTTCAACCACTGCTGTTTGACAACGTGGCAAAAGTGTATTCATAGAGCTTTAATGGTACCAGATGGAGTGTTTTACTTCCAGACTGCTGCGAATGAACCCTGTGGAATACAGAATCTCTACAGAATCAGCATTTCAGACACTTGCGGAAGGAAGTACGGTGACGGACAAACACAAACGTATCCCCACGTTGAGTCGGGCCCATCTGTGCTCTGTAGTATCTGACAAGGGAGAAAGAGGCTAAAAATACTCAAAGATTTAATATTAGCTGGTGTCAATTCCAATATAACACAAGATTAATATCGCAGTTGGTTTTGAGTGCACTGATTTTTTCTATTTTTCTACCACGGCACAGTTGTGAATCATTTCAGACAGCGGGCGTGTCGAACTCCCTGCAGTCGCCGGTGCAGCGGCTCAGACGGCACCAGGAGGTTCACTGGATGGTTTGGATCTGAAAACCACGAGTTTGAGTTTGCCAATCCCACCTCAATAGTCAAAAAAAGTTCTGAAACCGGTAGTGTAGTGAAGAGGCCCCACGGATTTCCCCTCTTTTAATTCATTTGTTCCCAGATCTAGTTCATATTTGTAGAGAAGCCACAGGTTTGTGTTTCCAGGTGATCTATTTTTTTCAGTGCTAATAAGAGTGTTAACATGTCACAGAGGCCCTGAAACAGGAGCAGCGAGGCCGTCAACCTGCTGCCTTTTACGCTGCCCCACCTCTGGCTGCTTTATCTTTAATTGTGCAATCTCAGTTTTCCTCTCAGTGCCCAGCCACGTTCCTTTACTTTGATAGTCTTTCTGCATCACCGGTTCCACCAGGGGCCATCGTCGAGGCGTCCCTGTCTCTGGACACACCTAAGATGCACTTTCACACACATTCCCTAGCTCGAGGGACGGAGCGAGACAAAAGCAGACACACAGCTTTGTGGGTGGTTTGCATGTTTTTGCATTTGCGGTTTTAATTACATGGACAAATATTTCTGGCACATGGGAATACGGTGAAGGTTTCTGCATTTGCATTCAGTTTTTTTGAGTTTATATGGTAGCTCACCTGCTGCAACAGGATCACACTAGAGACACGCCTGTTTTTGTTTTTGTTTTTGTTTTTGTTTTTGTGTTTGTATAGTTGTATCCATGTTTACCTGTTGTTGACCTGATAAACTCTACCACAGTGTTTTTCCATTTCAGCAGAATGACTTCTCCCTTTTCATTGTTTTCATTTTACCAATTAATTCTGATCACTTCAACGTTGCTATTCATTTGATTGTTCTATGCTGCTTTTTTAAAATAAAACTCAAGATATTAGAAATCTTCGAGGGCTCAACTTCCTCTACTTCTTAGACTTTTAATGTGAAACATTTGTGCAGGAAGCACATAGCTGAAAAAAGGAGGGTAAAGTAAAGCGACTGAAATCGAAACAACATTTAGGAAGAGAAACTCAGAGAAGGAGAGGAATGAATCTAACATTACTCTGTTGGATATGTTAGATATTTCAGACATTATCTCAAATGTCCTTTAAAAACTGTCACATATTTTGGCCTGATATTGTTTTATTCTGGCAGGATGAGTCTATCTGTGCCTTTACAATCCATAAATTTTGTTGTTAAATTTTGGGTTAATTAAACACCTAGTTGCTCAAGGGCACTTTGTCAGGACTCATGGTTGCTGCTCTTGCTGTCGGACACTCTCTGGCCTCCGTGCAGTTCATACCTGGGACCTAACCCTGCCCTTTGTGGTGGGTGCTGGCGGCGGCGGTGGTGGTGGTGGCGGCGTCTGGCGGAGGAAGTGAAAGCAGACAGACCGCAGCTAGGTTCGCATTCAGTAGGAAAAAAAGACTACAAAGAGATGTGAAACCAGCACAAATCAAATTTTGGGTTTTCGTTTTCTTGCTCCTCTGCAGGAGGAGGGTGGGGGTGGGGGTGGGGGCTTGGACGGCGTGTTGCGTCTCTGTGCCTGGCCACTTGTACGCTATGTAAATGTTTGTTTTATTCAAACAGACTGGAAAGGGCAGTATCACCACTGAGAATAGCTGGATAAGGGGACAGGCAACTGTTTCCTAACGAGTCCCAGCAACCTCGCCGGCCTCGCCGGACAATGGGTCCCCGTTGCATTCACAGCTTGTTTGCATGGGTTTCAGACCTGCTCCGGCACCAAGACGATCGCCAATGACAAGCATCCTCTTCGTCATATCACGCTCATTATATCTGTCTTTTCTGATGCACCTCTTCTCACCTCCTGTCTCTTTGATAAACTCTCCTCCTTCCATCTTTCCGCCCCTCTCTTTCTACCTGGCTTTCCCAGTTGTTTCTTTTGGCCATTTTATCGTTATGATCTGCAGCCCATCCATGCATCCATCTTTCTCTCTCTCTCTGTCTGTCAGCTCACAGCCTCAGATCACATCAGATGAGACACTAATCCAAACAACGGGATTAACAGAGAAGTGCAGACAGGAAGCAGGGGCCTTTTTTAACCACATTCCTCAATAAAAGTGTGTGTGGAGAGAGAATAATAATAATAACAATAAAAACGGGTCAAATGGTGTTCATGTGTGCACTCATAAATGAAGAGGATCGACGGTGGGGATTTTCACATTAAGCGACCCAGAAAACAAATGAACTTGTCGAGGAACAATGTGTGTGGGTGTGAGACGGAGGTGACAACCAAACGTTGTCACCCGTCGTTAATGCCGCAGTAAAACCCTCGGGCCATTGACGGATGAGCTCCAAAGTTTTACACGTAGATTCGGCCGAGCGTGTTGTTTTTGTTGTTTCCTATTTGAATTTGAAGCCTTTAACCGCGGCTCCTTGTCCAGTCCTGCAGTGCTTCCCGTCGGGGTACTGAGATGTGTAATTCCATGGAGTTCAATTCAGAAACGGGTCCAGAGGTGTCGGATGTATTGCGTCTGCGGACCTGACCTTTAATTACAGAGCCTCGCTGAGGGTCGCCCAGCGTCCTAATACAGGGACTCGGCGCTCCCCCATGTTTTCAAGCTGGCTCCTGATGATGTAATCTCTATCTGGAATAGGGAAGACACCCCCCCACCCCACTTTTTGGAATCATATATACATTAGGTTTGATAATGGGGGGAGGTACCCAGCCTAGCCTGAAATAATACATAGATCTCTACTATGAAAAACCCACACTGGCTGTTCATGCCACTGGCTGTTCGGACCCTGGGTAGGTCTTCCGGGGCCTTTTAATGTCGCTTTAGTTAATGAACAATTGAAACTCTTCAACTTCCTGATCGGTGCAAAAGCAGGTGACTGTTACACATTGACTCTGTGGCAAAACACAGCTTCGGGTTGACCTCCAGGCTGGATTCAGCGCTTTGTTACACAACCTGGATATTGAACCAGGAGCTCTGTAAAAACTACTGGTACCGGCACTACTGGTACTGTTGGGGAAGTGGAAGGATGACTCAGTTTGATGAACCTAGCCCCCCCCCTTACCTGTGTCTACAGGTGAGCCCCAGGCTCCAGACCGAGTGCTAACCATGCTGCGGCAGTCCGAGCCAACCTCCAGCACCCTGCAGCTGGTCGCCAATGACATGACCGACATCATGGAGAAGCTAGACACCCGAGAGCTCGACCTGGGGGACGGAGAGTACGACACAACGGACACCAACACCCCAGGTCAGTGGTGTCGGCCAGCCATAGCTACATCTTCAGCACATGTGTGCGTATGTGTTTGTGTGTGTTTTCCCCATGTAAATCTGACCCGTGTGTGTCTGCTGGCGTTCGTCTCCAGCGGAGCGCCTGCCTTTCACGGCGATCTACCACACCGTGGGTTTCAAGGAGCCCGAGGCCAAGGTCTTCCTGTCCTCCCCGATCACCGCCAAGATCCTGGAGGTGGAGCGGTTCACCTCGGCTCAGGACCGCTTCAACGTGACCACCCAGCGCAGCGTCAGCAAGGTGCAGGCGCCGCCCTCGCACAGCCCCTCGGCCTCGGAGGACCAGGACGGACTATTGTCGTTCTGCTCTGCCTGCTCTGAAATCGGCCGCAAACGCTGTTCTCAAATTCTCAAGAAATGTCAAGCAGATTTTGAATTACCAGGGGAGTTTCTGTCAACGTCGGTCGGACGGTTTAGATTTTATCTGTAGCACATACTGAGCTGAACAAAGCATTGGCCTGGATCCCTTCTCTGATTGTTGAAAGCAGTGACTCTGTGGTTAACTTTAGGCCATACTAAAAGGAATAGACCCACATTTTGGGAAATGTCTTCATGCACCATCTTCTTTAGAATGAATGAATTAGATGTGGAGGTAAAAACCACACTTGTATCTTTCCATTAAACATGAAGCTAGAGCCAGGACACCGCTAGGTTAGCTTAGCACAAAGACTGGAAATGGAGGGCAACAGCTAGCCCGTGCTAACTAGTCAGAGCTGCTGGTAGTCAGATTGTGTTACCTCTGACGGAGCCGTGCTAGCGGTTTCCCTCTGTTAGGGTCTGTATGCTAAGCTAAGCTAAGCTAAGCTAAGCGTCTCCTATCTGCAGTCTCTCATCTAGCTCTTATCAAGAAAGGAAATAAATGTAGGCCCAACTTTGCATAATGTAAGCTATCACAATCTTTTATTTACCTACTGTGGAGTACAATTAAATTCAGTAAGCAACGGGTTGTAAAACCACAACTAAATGGATGATATTTCATCGTTATCTACAGAGTCAGACTTAGGGGAAATTTTCTCCTTAAAGTCATAATGATACCAAACGAGAATAGATGATTTTATAGAGTTTCACACAGGCACTGTTGATGTCCCCTAAGGAAACTACTTTCTTCTGGGGAAAGTCGTTGGAGGAAAGTCGTTGGAGGTCCATGGATGGTGTCGTTCCATCTAAAAGGGGCTTGAAACTTTGTTAAATCTGACCCTGAGCCACCGAAGTAACCGAGTTGGTGGCAACGAAAACATTAGAACAACATCAAAATGAGATGGAGCAAGTAACTTGACACGTTTTAAAATATGTAAAGCACTGAATATCTAACGTACAGTTTCTGTGCTGTGTGTCCAGTCGATGCCGGCGGTGTTCAAGATAGAGCTGAAGCATGGGGAGTTCACCTGGGTGGTGAAGAGGAAGGAGAAACACTTCGTGGATCTCCACAGAGAGCTCCGGACGTACAAGACCTTCATGAGGCTGCCGCTGCCGTCGCGCAGGTAAACGCTCGGGGGCCTCGGGGGCCTCGTCAGTGTGCAGTAACCCTCTCGTTGCCCGCATCATCTGAACCCTCCAAAGAGCTGCCTCCGAAGAGCTGCCGAAACGTCACCCACGCTTCTCCGGCCCGGTCCTGGGACTCAAACCCTCCGGCCGCCCAACCGATCTTTTGTCATTTCTCTCCACAGTCACACCATAAAGAGGCAATCGGCAGCGAGGAGCGATCGGCGGCAGATGCCGAACCTACCCAGGGGAGGCGGAGACGAGCTGGTCAGAGAGGAGCAAGTGTCCAGCCGCAGGGTAACCGTCGTTTCCCACAGCCGCCGTCCGTTCACCAGTCTCTCTCTTAATTCTATCGCACTTACTATCTCATATTTCTCTATTTCGCTCCAGAAACAACTGGAAGATTACTTGAATAATCTGCTGAAGATGCCGATGTACAGGAACTACCACGCCACGGTGAGGACGACAGGGGACGATATCCTGGACGAACCGGGAAAAGTCCTGACAAATTACCTAAAAAATACCATAATGTCCCTGGAAATGGTTTTAAACGTGGAACCGGGTGTTTTGGCTTTAAGATTTTAAGACACTTTTAGTCTTTTATTTATTCTTTCGTTTTTTAGATGGAGTTCATTGATGTTAGCCAGCTGTCCTTCATCCACGACCTGGGCCCAAAAGGCTTGTAAGAACATCTCACCATTACCAGTGTCAACAACCTTTCAATTCCTGGTTCAGTGTTGGAATCTGAAACCTTATCCTTTAAAAAAAAAAACACGACAGGCATATTTTTGCCTAATGATCATGCTGTTTTATAACTGGGATTAAATTTGAGTTCTCCAAACTGGTACCGGTACCATTTTTTCTTTATAAACTTGAGTTTTCTTTGTCTTCCAGAGAGGGAATGGTGCTGAAGCGGTCCGGCGGCCATCGCATCCCCGGCTTGAACTGCTGTGGTCACAGCAAAATATGCTACCGCTGGTCCAAACGGTCAGTTACCACACAGAAACAAAACACTGACCGGGTGTTGGAGTTTTTCTTTTTTAAGATCTGGTTCTAACTTTTTACTTAATAGTTGAGATCTAAAGACACATCGACACTGAGGTAGAATAGCAGGGCAGGAACAAGGCAGATGAAAAGCTGGAGGTTGTGAACGTCAGATGTTAGATGCTGCAGAGAAACTCTCAGGCTCCACTGTGACTCTTTTTTTCCTGAATAAGAGCTTCGGATAATTTAGATATTGGTATAAAAGCTGACCTGGGATCTGTGGACAGGTGGCTGGTGGTCAAGGACTCCTTCTTGCTGTATATGAAGCCGGACTCGGGTGCCATCTCCTTTGTGATGCTGGTGGACAAAGAGTTCAGCATCAAGATGGATTCTAAGGACACGGAGACCAAACATGGCGTCCGCATCGACAGTCTCTCCAGGTGCACGTTAATGAAACACTGAAGGTTCACTGGAGCATCCAGAGGCAGTTTGGTGGCAGTTTTAAAAAGAAAAACCTGTTTGTGTGTACGTGTGTGTGTGTGTGTGTGTGTGTGTGTGTGTGTGTGTGTGTGTGTGTTTGCACGCAGGTCCCTGGTGCTGAAGTGCAGCAGCTACAGACACGCCCGCTGGTGGGGCCAGGCCATCGAAGGCTTTGTCCAGAAGCACGGCTCGGCCTTCCTCACCGACCACCGCTTCGGGTCCTTCGCCAGAGAGGAGGAGAACATCCCTGCCAAATGGTAACCGCGGCAACAGCTGCCACTGGTTGCCACTGGCTGGCCTTAACATCTGACATTTTACCCACATATTTTCATGCCTTTTCTTTTTTTTTGATGAAACCACCCTGTAAAAATAGAAGCTGAAATCAAGAAAAGTCACTAACTAAGAAATTTGGTTACTTTTTTCCTAAACTAGGCGACTGCATAATCTTTCAAATACACCTCAATGTGTTTAATAGTAAGTGAACGCATCTGTCTCAAGTTAGTATGTTCAGTCTGCCGCTAGTTCAAATTTTTATAGTCAATTCATTTAAAGACTGACCTTTAAAAGCACCATAAAAAGTTTAATTACTCAGCAGCCTGTTATTTCTTATTTTTAGTAATAATGACCTTTTAGAGAATCTTTCTGAAGAAAGTGTTTACAAAGGGGTTTTTACAGAGAAGAAAATTAAACAAACAATATTTTCCAATAATGAAAAGACAAAAATTACACAACAGGGACAAGTCAGAGATGGTCAGCAAATTATAATGGTTTCTGTGGTCTTTTAACAAGCTTTTAAAGAGGAAGCAAAGTACTGTGCAGTCATTTACTCTGAAAATGTGCCAAGAGAGATTTTTTTCATACAGTCGTTTGGAAAGTTTTAGGCTTTCTAGATGTATAGATTCTCATGTAAATATCTGAAGTCTAAAAGTTCTACAAGATGCTTGGAAGAACCGACCTGACAAGAACCTGAACAACTGTGTGCAGGAGGAGAACGATTTTCGAAAGAATCCTCACTTTACTTTCAGAGCTTAAAACTTTAATTGTATTGAAGCTTCTACTTGATAATGTGCGTAAATGAGGAAGACATTGTCACCTTTCGTTCTAAGTGTTAAACTGCTCAAATTAGCACCAGGCATCAGGATGTCTGTACAAAGACTAGTCTGGATGAGGCCCAGTTGGCTGTGTGTATGTGTGTGTGTGTTTGTGTGTGTGTCTGTGTGTGTGTGTGTGTGTCTCGCTGGAGTAACCTGACACAAAGAGAGGGAAAGTGAGCCTCGCCTGCTCATCACCTGTCCCCCTCACTGGGCTACACTATACTGTCTGTGAGACTCTGTGTGTGTCTGTGTACGTGTGTTTGTGTTTGTGCGAGTGTGTGTGTTTGTCTGCCATAAAAAGCATAATGATTCAACAGGCAGATTGAAATGTGAGAGGGGTAGTTGGTTTGGGTTGTTCTTTCCGTCTAAAGGTGTGTGCTTGTGTGTTCATGTGTGTGTGCTTGTGCGTCTACATGTGGGGTGTGTTTACATGTATATTTATGTGATATTTATGTGTGTGTGTGTGTGTGTGTGTGTGTGTGTGTGTGTGTGTGTGTGTGTGTGTGTGTGTGTTATCTCCACAGGTATGTAAATGGGAAAACATACATGGAGGATGTGGCTGATGCTCTCGAAGAGGCCAGAGAGGAAATTTTCATCACAGACTGGTGGTGAGTGTACGTGTGTGTGTGTGTGTGTGTGTGTGTGTGTGTGTCTGTTGACAGTGCATTCAGAGTGTTGATCCATCACACTAAGATGAGATTCTGCAGAATACATATGAAGTTCTTGGAGAGGGTTTGTGATTTACTCTTTGTGTGTGTGTGTGTGTGTGTGTGTGTGTGTGTGTGTGTGTGTGTGTGTGTGTGTGTGTGTGTGTGTGTGTGTGTGTGTGTGTGTGTTCAGAGTGCATCGGGTGCACTTGGCGGTCACCTTTAGGGGAGATTTTCTGGTCAAACAGATCGGTTACAGCCTGAGGCTCAAACTACTGTTATTCTAGTACACACATCAAACCACAAGTAGGGTGTTTGACTGTGTGTGTGTGTGTGTGTGTGTGTGTGTGTGTTTGTGTGTTAGTAATTTGTTGTGTGTCCAGCAATGGAGGAAGTGCTCAAGTGCTTTGCTTGACTCAAACTATGTAGAAAGATTTTTTTTGATAAAATCTCCACAACATCATCAAAGTCTTGGTTTTATTTTTAATTTTTTTCAGGATTTTTAGGTAATTTCACGCGGTGAGCTGTGCTGAAGAAGGAAAGGAAGGAAAGAGAACAGAACAGAGGGAGGGATAAAGAAAAGAGGGGAGGAAATGCAGACATTAAGCAAACAGAGAAGGAAAGATGTGAGAAAAAAGGAAAAAGGGCAAGGAAAGGATGAAAGGAAGGAAAGTAGGATGAAAGACAGAGAGAAGAAAACAGGAAATAAAGCAGAAGGAAATCAAAGAAGTTTCCAAGTAAAAGAAAAAGAAGTAAGGAGTTTATCTGTGTCTTTCTCTCTGTGAAATCTCACCATGTGTCTTTACCCCCCCCCAGGTTGAGTCCAGAGATCTTCCTGAAGAGGCCGGTTGTCGAGGGCAACCGCTGGCGTCTGGACTGTATACTGAAACGCAAGGCGGTGAGTGGGGAAACAGAAACTCTTCCTCGCTTAGCTCCTCTTCAGCTACGTGATAACCGAGAAAGAGGCTGAACAGCCCATGAGCTACTCGGGTGTGTGGGGGGCATGGACCGGTATTTTTTAGTGTGTTTGTTTGTTGTTGTTTTTTTACAGCAACAAGGAGTGCGAATCTTCGTGATGCTGTACAAGGAGGTGGAGCTGGCTCTGGGCATCAACTCAGGATACAGCAAGAGGACGCTGCTGCACCTCCACCCCAACATAAAGGTCAGCGCCGGGGACGTGTTCATCCTGCTGCACGTGCGTGTCTGTGTTTCTCGTCTTGAGTTTTGCCATGTCCGCTCGCCAGGTGATGCGCCACCCGGACCACGTCTCGTCCGCCGTCTACCTGTGGGCGCATCACGAGAAGATCATCGTCGTGGACCAGTCGGTGGCGTTTGTGGGCGGGATCGACCTGGCGTACGGCCGCTGGGACGACAAGGAGCACCGGCTGACGGATGTCGGGAGCGTGACGCTGTCTAACATGGAGCAGGTCTGGATCTTGAGAAACACACACACACACACACACACTTTTCAAGATTTAGAAAACCTGTAAAGTCCCAAAAGCGATGGCAGTTGAATGCCTTTAAATTTTCAAAATCAAAGATTGAGTTATTTACATTTTTACAATATAATTTGCATAAAATATACTTCCTGATATATATATATATTTTTTTTTTTAATCATTCCCAGGCCAGAGCTGCCTCATCCAATGGCAGCGGCGGTGACGGTGGTGACGGTGGTGGCGGTGGTGGCGGTGGTAGCGCGGGCAGGCGCGGCGAAGGGGGGGGCGGGCCACTGAAGACGACACACAGACCGGACCACCAGCCCAAGCTGGGGAAGGGGGAGGAAGGATGAAGAGGACCAGATTCAGCATCAAGAGGCACCTGCAGAAACGAGGCCTGGCTCAGGCCGACAGCGACAGCGACCTGGACGCCGAGGAGAGTGAGTGGTGCACGCATTGAAGCGCACACACACACACACACGCACACAGAGCCGATAAAATCCAGTCTCTACACTCAAATATAGATCTTTTTAAAGTGTGTGGGAGAGTTAAAAGAGGCTCTTATTGTACTGTGGTCTGAAGAAAAATTGCAACAGTAATTCATAGTTTAACTGTTTTTTTTGCGTGTGTGTGTGTGACAGAAAAGTTCAGGTGAGAAAACCCGCAGCTTTTACAGCGAAAGCTCCTTGTTGGTTTTTTTGACGTAAGAAGCTGCCGCATCCCAGTGCAGTTGCATCACAGTGCGTGTCTGTTGTAGTCTGTGTTGGTGTGATGTGGCGTCACGGCGGCGGCCCCAGCGGCCCCGGCGGCGGCCCGAGCGGCAGCGGCCTCGCCCTGTGCTGCTGTCTCAGTGCTGTGGGATGCTCTGTTCAGGTTGGTCCAACAGCGCCGGCAGCCAGCGCGGTCTGATCCCCGGCAGGCCGGCGGACCTGAGGGCGGCGGCCCCTCCCGTCGCCCACTGTCAGGACGGTGAGTCGGGAGCCGGGTCTCGACCGCCCCCCACCCGCCTCCGCCACTTGCATCTCTTGTGGTTTTGCTTTGGTTTCAATCTGGACTTGACCAGCTCTGGATCTCTTTGTGCAAGTTTTGAGGCTCTTCTCTTCCAGCCAATCTCAGTCAGTCAGTCTGATGAGATTTGAAGCTCTGTTTTTTTTAAATTTTGTTTTTATTTACTGTGAATATTATAGACATGAGCAGAGATTGTGTTGTTTGTGTTGTGAGACAGTATTTGCCTGAAAATCTGAAAATAATGAAAAACACCCGTCATCGTTTTTCCAGAACCCAAGGTGAAAACAGCCCTTTCAGTTTATTGTCATATAAAATCAGAAAAAGCAGTAAAATTTACTCGCATTTTAGAAGCTTGACAGATGAAATTTTTGGCATTTTTAGACTGAAAACTGACTCTAATATTTATTGGTAAAATAGGTGCAGATTAATTTTTCAGTAGTGTCTGCTCGATTTCACCTTATTTTTAGTGTTTTCATCCCTGAAAACATTGTTTATTTGGATGGCAGAGCTAAACATTTAGATGACTAGTCATCAACCATGATTTTGATCATTTTTTAATTCATTTAAGTCTTTTAGAAAAGCAAAAATGTCAAACATCTGCTGTGTCCACTCTCTTGAATGTGAGGATTGGCTTCTCTCCTCTGTTTTATATGCTAAACTGAGGCCTTTGGGTTTTGAACTGTTGGTCGGGTGAAAAAACATCTCTGTGGTCATTTGGATCCTTTTGCAAACAGCAAAAAAACGAACAACAGAATTAATGATTAAACGATTGTGGAACCAGTTAGAAATAAAGAAAAAAAGCTGAATGGAAAAAGCAATAAATCAATTAAAAAACGGAGAGAAGATGCAGATACTGGTTTTGAGTGTGATGGAGAAGGTGCCGATGACTAAAGGGAGAAATGAGAAACAGGCCACAACTTGGAATAACCTGAACTGGACCAGAGGATTCCCACCAAACCTGCCACTAGAAGAGTTCTGTTCGATTGTGTCAGAAACAAGTAAAAATTCTGTGCCGCCCCTCTTTTTAGAAAGTCATGCACATGCATCAGACTCGCCTGGGTTTTTTGTGTGACGATCAGCCTGTAATCACTCGCCCTTTGTTTTCTTTTCAAACAAAGTCGCGCTTCTCTCTGAGTGCATGTGCGAGCTCTGTAGACGGACGCCGTAGGTTTTTTGTTTGTTTGTTTGTTTGTTTGTTTTTAATTGGCCAGAGGAGGATGGCGCTTGTTTACCAGTGCTCGTCCCTCTTTAACCTGCTGGTGTGATAGATGGGAAGCGTCGAAGATGGACCTGAGGCAAACAGCCGCCGCTGCGAACAAATCGGGTCACAGTTAGACTGAATGCGAGTATATTCAGTTGCATGTCTCTGTGCCCCTGTGCTCTGTATGCATGCCGAGGTTTTATGGACATGGGCCGCAGCTGCTGTTTCTTTTCTCTGATGAATCTGTCAGAGCATTTTCTAAACACTGTCACGGTTCTGCCAGATCCACACATGCTACAGGTTAGGAGCCTCTTTCCTGGCCTTAAGTGGAGACAGTGGTGGGGCCGGATTTCAGACTGGGCATTCCCTACGGACAGTTTTATTAAAGGAGGATAAACCTCTACTTGCTTATACATGAGTGTCCCAAAGTTTCACAAAAGTGGACCTTCTGATGGACTAAACGAGGGTTTGATATTAGAAATTGTTGTCTGGACACCAAGTGCTTGTGTGAATGCTGCTAAAAAAAAGTTGGAAGCAGGAGTCCCCTGGTCCATCATGGCCTTTTTCTGAGCCCAGGTACTGACACCTGAACAAGTTCCCTCAGGTTAAAAATGCCCCTGGTCCTTTTCACTGTGCTCCTGTTAAATAACCGGCCGTTGGTGCGCCTGTTGCAGGGAGCGGCTCGGTGCGAAGCCTGCACACGGGTGTCGGAGAGTTGTTCGGAAACACGCGCTTCTGGCACGGAAAGGACTACTGCAATTTCGTGCACAAGGACTGGATCCAGCTGGACAAACCTTTTGATGGTAAACTTACTTTTTTAAACTCAGTTTACAGGTGAATCTGTGCTGCCAAGGAAAAAATTCTCACACTCCTGCTCCTGCTGTCTCAGATTTCATAGACAGGCATACAACCCCCAGAATGCCTTGGCATGACATCGCCTCCGTGGTTCACGGGAAAGCAGCTCGGGATGTGGCCAGGCACTTCATCCAGCGGTGGAACTTCACCAAGGTCAGGGGTCACGCCGTCTCCGAGACAGGGCAGAGGAATGTAGTGTCAGCCGCAGGTTTCCCAAGCATCTGCAGGCGAGACATGGAAAAGCTCCATGCTCCTTGAAATTAGATTTAGTGGCGTGAATCCGTCCGTGTCGCTGCAGGGGGAGGTTCAGGTTCTTGGCCTTTACCATTCGCACCGAGCCTTTAGCTTTCCTCTGTTCTATTTCCCCTCCATCAGCTGGTGAAGCCGAAGTACCGGTCCCTGTCGTACCCGTTCCTGCTGCCCAAGTCTCACACCACGGCCGGGGAGCAGCGGTACCAGGTCCCTGGCTGCGTCCCCACCAGAGTACAGGTTGGTCCCCGTTGTTTCCAACTGGCTGTGGCTTGGCTAAGTTTAGATTTTTATTTTATTTTCATTTGAATTCCAGAAAGAAACTAGTGTGAAGCACAGTCAGTCATTTTACTTTTTCTGAAATGATCATTGAAAAAATTTTCCTCTGTGAAAAGCGACTTTCAAGCCTATAAATAGATGTTAAAGTGAGCCAAAGCTGAGGGCACAGACTTTGGCTGGGGACACTGAATGCATCGTTCCCTCGCCAACGCCGCCCCACGTCTCCCTCCTCTCAGGTCCTCCGCTCGAGCTCCGACTGGTCGGCCGGCATCAAGTACCACGAGGAGTCCATCCACAACGCCTACGTCCACGCCATCCAGAACAGCCAACACTTCATCTACATAGAGGTATTTGACTTTCACGGAAAAATCACACTCGGTTTTGTACAAACAGGGTTTAACAGACTGCTGGTAACCATAGAAACTACACAAACCCTGCAGATACATTTCGGTCATTTTTGTGACACTTTGACTTTTTTGTTTGTTTCTTTTTCAGTTTTTTGTCCCTGAAATAAACTTAAAGTACCAAAACGTAAAGTATGCGTCATACAGAATAAGCCATTTCAGAATAATGTAAATTATATTCCTATTATTACTGGATATTTTACATCATTGAAGTGAATAAGCATATTTTCCCAATGTGAAACTATGCTTTTAGTAATCTGCTTAGTTTCAATACATTTTCCAAAGGTGACACTTTCTATGAACTGTGATTTTTTTGGGTTTTTAATTAAGCACCGAGAGATGATTGTCAGACTTCATTAGTAGAGACAAGACATCGTCCCATTGTGCGGAGCCACTGAAAGTTGTCGTTGACACCGTACAAACCGCAGATGTGTATGTGTTTCTCTTAGAATCAGTTCTTCATCAGTTGTGCGGATAACCGGCACGTTTTGAACAAGATAGGAGACACTATTGCTGAGCGCATCATCAGAGCGTACAGGTAACACACACACACACACACACGCACACGCACACCCTTTATCAAAATATTAAATGAAATGAACACGCTCTCTGTAAACCTTTGAATGGCCACTGTGTGTGTTCAGCTTTATCTTGAAGTGATTTACAAGAAAAACTGGCAAACCAACATAATAATCGAACTCACACGCACATTGTTTTTTGTGTGTGGGAGCTTATCTAGAGCACACACACACACCGAGGGTGCATGTTGATGTATATTGGGCTCCACTCATCTCGCTCCTTCCAGGTGACTTATCGACTGATTTAATATCACAAGTCGCGTTTGACTTGGCAGCTCATTCTCTATCTCTCTCTCTCGCTCTCTCGCCCTCTGTGTTTCATGTTTTGCTGTTATATTACAATACACAGGAAATCCCTTGTTTTTTTCATTAGGACACCGAATGACACACACACACACACACACACACACACACACACACACACCGACTGATTTGTCCCAGGAGCTTCAGTGTGTGAACAGTCCCCGGCGGTGGCTCATATGATTGTCCCGCCCCTCCTGTTTCTCACGGTCTCCATTGGAAGCTGAAATAAAGGAGGTCATTGTCAGGGCGCCGGAGCCGACCTCTTCCTTGAGGAAACCGCTCGGTCGGGGAGCAGGCGGCCACTCGACACTGATCTGAGATCACTACTTCACGTCTAAGTTTTAAGATTCAGCCCCCTTTTTTTTTTTTTTTTGAGGAAATATTCACATCCATAAATGGATAACAAAGACTAATAAGGTTTAAGATATATCCAGATACATATATAAATACAAATCTAAATATACAAATGATATTTATTACTAAATTGTATGTGTCAGGTTTTGGATCAATTTGTTTGTTTCCTTTATTCGAATAAATTAAATGTGTCCAAAAACCAAAGTTCATATGACAAATGCCAAATTTTGTGACAAAGCCTTATCAAAGATCCATTATTTTGGAAGCTCAGTGCATCTACAGTGGATAGATATGAATTTCCCAGCTGCCAGTGGTGAAAGGTCAAAATATATTTCACTCATCTATGTTTCCTCTCCTAAATCAATAGTGCTTTATGTCATTTCACTCCAGTTGCTTTTCCTTTTTTTTGTGTCCGTATATTCCTGAAATTTTACCCTCATATGCAGTTGTCTTCCCTTTTAAAATTCACCTCCCTCTCGGTCGGACTTCACCTTTAGATCAACTCAGGGATGTTGAACTCGTGCATGAGACAGAGAAATTAAGTTCCAACAATTAGTGTACTGTTTTTGGGGTTTTTTTCCGTCTCATTTGGGCTTTAAAACTGTTAAACTGCACAGTTACTATTACTATAGTCATCAAGGAATAAATGGAGCATCATTTCCCAAACCTCCTGAACCGCCTCACATAATAGAGAGGAAGAGACAAGGGCTGGGTCGGTTTTATCCGCCAGTTGTGTCTTATCACAGGTGCCACACTGGTGTTGGCGTGTGTGTCCGTAAGAAGAAACTTCAGAGACGCTGAGATGCATCTCATGTGATCCACAAACAGCGTCATTACGTGGTTTGTCCACCGAGGGACATTCATGTTTGGAAACGGTGTGGTGCCTCTTATTCCCTCTCATAAACCATGTCTCCGTCTGATGAGCTGGAGGGTAAACTTCCTTCACTCGTCGTCCATCTTTGTTGTCCCTTTGATTGTGCGTCCTGCCTCAGCTGTTACGTGTATGTTTTGTGCAAACATCTTGTCATTATATTAATATTGTTCCCCTCTCTCTCTCTCTCTCTCTGTTTGTTTTACCTGTTTTTTAGGGAGGGTAAAAGGTACCGAGTATACGTAGTGACACCACTGCTACCTGGCTTCGAGGGAGACATCAACACTGGGGGGGGCAGCGCCATCCAGGCTGTCATGCACTTCAACTACAGGTGTGTGTGTGTGTGTGTGTGTGTGTGCACGCCTGTGCTTGTGCGTGTGTCTTTTTGTATGAATACACACATGTCATGAGAAAGCAGCCATGACTTTGTTTGATCAGGGTGAAAACCCGGAAGGAGCCACTGATGGATCACCGGCACACCTTCATTCTTCAACTGCAGACTTATTATAGCTCAGTCTACGTACGTGTGTGTGTTTGTGTGTGTGTGTTTGTGCGTGTGTGTAAATTCAATTGCTTTTTGACGTTTATTGTCTAGCTGGCATTCTTGAGTAAACACTCAGCCCTCCGCGCAAAAAAACACTGACACACAAGGGTTTGTGCTGAGAGGAATGCGGCCCTGCCGCTCACCCACCCCTTGTCCTCTCCGTCCCTGCAGGACCATGAACCGGGGGGACCAGTCCATCATCTCCCAGCTCAGGAGAGAGAGTAAGTCAGAGGCCATGGCAGCTTCTGCCAGAGGCTCTGGCTTCCGCCAGAGCTCAAACTGAGCACACTTTTAATTTGTTATTCTGGTATTTTCTGACATTTTTACAGAATAAACACAGGTAAGGTGCATTTAAGTTAATCAGTTACACCTTAAATTCTCCTTAATTTATCTCAACCGGTGAGAGAATCAGATAGTACAGATCTGCAGCCCCAGTATTCGCTCTGGGTGGGTACAGACCTGAAGTATAAGTATTAATATTATTGCTAATTATATTCAGGATTAATTTCTACCGTCAAATTACAATAATACTCTTGACATCATCACTTCTACTCAGTGGTTGCTCTTTAACTCCTGATGTAATTAAATTACTTTACTACGAAGGTAAATTATAGCAACTAGCACTTCTATGTATACAACTACAACTGATACTGCTACTGCGTTTGATGCAGCTACTATGTTGTGTTATTGTCATAGAAAATTAAAATGAAGTAGTTTTATGAAAAATTACTAAAAAAGTTTAAAAAAATCAAGCAATGTTTACAAAGAATTATTTAAATTGAATGCAGACCAGAAAAGGACTTTTCTACCTTTTCTACTTAAAAGTATGTAGCATTATTTTTTTAAGTTTTAGATCAACTGATTTATCAGCAAATGAAAAATGTTAAAAAAAAAAAATCTTATAAAATAGACCAAATAGCAGCAGAGTGCGTGTGACACAGAGTATCTGTGCTCAGCAAAGGGATAAATAAAGGTTCCATGAGTGGTGCAGGATGGAGAAGCTCAAACAGTACAGGCTCAGCAAAGAGGCCATTAACTGGGTCTGTCATTAGAGCTCAAGCTCTGGCCTCAGAGAGAGAAAAAAAAAGCTACAGCCAAACCCCAGTCATGCACAGAACCACGTTCATGTTAAAGAGCATGCGTGGAAAAGAAAAAAAAACAAAGAAAAGGAAAAGTTAAAAAAATAAACACAACGCACATCTGCAGGGTGGGTTGTGTATTTTAAGATAAAAGTCTGGTCTTTAATCACGTCGCTGGTTTTTCACGTTTTACTCCGTTAATGTCAGATCACTGTTTACGTTAGCACCGAGTTTCTCCTCCAGTGTGGTTTGTTTTTAGTTTGACCCTGTGCCTCTTTTTAAAAATTAGAAGAGGACTGTTAGAATGAATCAGATGATTAAATGTACTGAAAGCCGATGAAAGGCACAGTCCGCTGGCACTGAAGACTTTGAAAGGGCAAAACCAGGACTCGTAACATTCTGTGTCCTGTCTTCCAGTGGGTGACCACTGGATGAACTACATCTCCATCGCCGGTCTGAGGACTCACGCCGAGCTGGAGGGGAAGCTGGTCACCGAGCTCATCTACGTCCACAGCAAGATGCTCATCGCCGACGACAACACCGTCATCATCGGTAAACGCCTCGCACGCACCTTTTTTTTGTGTGTGAGTGTCTTGTGTCACTGCCTTCCAGCTTTATTTGACACTTTCATCGCGCCAGATGTTTAGCCGTTGTCTATACGGCAGCTCGGAATTCCTCCACCACCGACGTTACAAGAATAAAAGATGAAAGATGTGGTGAAATATTCCCCCGACGACAGACCAAACATGGACAGCAGAGGACAGCTGTTTGGTCCCTTATATCTGGGAAGACCCAAGAAGATAAATGACCGAGTAAAAGAGATCTTAAACATCTAAAAATGATCCGAACCACGGACGTCGAGTGGGCTGCGGTTGAGGTTTATGGATTCAGTTTCCACTGCAGCCACATGGACTAAAAATAAACAATATGTTCTGTCAAGATAACGAAGTGCTGGGGAGCGGAGCGACCGGCAGATGCCAGATGGAACTTTTAATTTTTCAGTGCTGTTTTAGTTTAGGTTTTCTTTTTAGTGTTTGTTTTTGTATTTGATCTGAACGGAGCCTCCATTTAAAACCTCCCACCCTTTTTCGGCCTGAGACCACTCAGAATGAGGCGAGGTCTGTTTGTCTGTTCGCTGCAAGCAGGTCGACCGGGGAGTGGTTGCTGCTCCGCATGTTGTTTAGTCTGAGCTGTTTTCATGGACTCAGAAAGGTGAATTAACAAACACAATGTGAAGCTCAGTCCAAAGAAACATCGTAAACTTCTTCATAAAATAATCATTTTTCATTTTCATTAACTTCAGACAGAATTCTGCAGGTGTTTCTGTTATTTTGTCCAACCCCCTTTACAGTGACATAAAAATAAACATTACTCTTAGATTACTCTTTACTTAATGTAAAGGAAGTCATTAACGTTCCTCTCTTTGGTTTGCAAATGGAGATAATTAAGTCATGATCTAAATATTTAACAGATCTTTTAAAGAGATTTTGTTACGTACATTTTGGTGTTTATGAAGAGTCTGTGCTTCAGCCTGTAATCATGTGTCACAGCGCCACCTGGTGGAGTCTATGGTCTAACCCCCCCCACCGTGTCACTGCAGGCTCAGCCAACATCAACGACCGGAGCATGCTGGGGAAGCGGGACAGCGAGGTGGCGGTGATCGTGGAGGACTCGGAGACGGTGGCGGCGGTGATGGACGGGCAGGCGTACCGGGCCGGGCGCTTCGCTCTGCAGCTGCGGCTCGAGTGCTTCAGGTACCGGAACGTCCCAAGTCCCAAGTGCTGGCAGTGACCTTTTACGTTTTCAGTCCATGTGACAACGTTTATGCAGCAGTGATGCTGTTATTTATGGATCATTAAGATGCTTTTATTTTGGTGAATTAGATATTTAAACCACCAGAAACTTAAAGAACCTTAAAAACAGCTGAATATTACTCAAATAACTCTCATTGCATTTATTGCTCCACTTTATTCTTTGAGTAAACGTGAATTTCACCATTATCTGAGTCTCCGGTTGCCAAATATCTCAGCTCTCCGGTTGCCAAATATCTCAGCTCTCCGGTTGCCAAATATCTCAGCTCGCAACTTCCTGCACCATTTGTTGTTCTGCTCCTCTCGAGCCTCTCAGCGTCTACCCCCCCCCCCAGGATAATCCTCGGCGCCAACACGGACCCCTCCATCGACGTTTCGGATCCTGTCAGCGACCAGTTCTACAAGGAGGTCTGGATGGCCACCAGCGCCCGCAACGCCACCATCTACCAGAAGGTAGAGTCTGACGTTACGTTTCATTGGGGCTGAGCAACATCAAGTCCCATATTTTTCCATTTTTTAAAACATTCTGAAGTCCTGGCTCGGAATAAGAGTTTATTTTATTTAAGTCTTATCAGATTCTGAATTGATGGGTCCCAGTTCTGAACCAGTTCCTGACACCAAACCGTGCCCCTCTCTCTCTCTCTCTCTCTCTCTCTCTCTGGCACCCCTCCACCCTCCTCCTTGTCCCCAGGTTTTCCGCTGTCTGCCGTCCAGCGATGTCCGCAACATCCTGGAGCTGGAGGGCTACCTGGCCAAGGCGGGCCTGGAAAGGGAGGACCCAGCCCGTGCCCACGAGGAGCTGAGGAAGATCCGTGGCTTCCTGGTCCAGTTCCCCCTCCAGTTCCTGTGCGAGCAGAACCTGCTCCCTCCCATCGGCTCCAAGGAGGCCATGGTGCCCATGGAGGTCTGGACCTGAGGCAGTGGGTGGGTGGGTGGGTGGGGGGCGGGGGAGGGCAGTCACCTGTGTGTTCATGGGGATCACGTGGAAGGCTCTCAGGTGGAAAACGCCCTAGCAGGCGCTGTTTTGGTGGCTCTACAGCTGCGCTGCTTTTTTTTAAAATTTAGCTGCTGTTATTTATGCCTTTAAATATCATTTTTTTATTGGTACATTGAACAAACATCTCCACCACTTATCAAATATTGTGATCTGTTAAAAGCCGGTTTGTTTTTACCCTGAATCGAGACTCCCAGGTGACCTGTTCCGACCTCAGATCCAAGCTGTATGGCCGTGGTGCCCAAGAGTCAACAGACGGCTCTCGCTGTCTGAATAGAAGAAACTTTGGTTACTGCTTCTTAGAAATTAGAAGCAAAAATCTACCCAATCAGTTACAGACAAAACCGCAGCAGCTCAGCATTCACGACCCGGTTTGTCAAGGTTGAGGCCATTCCAACATTAGCAGGCCAGGGTGACCTCTGAAACAGCGCCGGCCGCGGTTGAATCGTCTGGACCATGCGTGCCATCAAATGCATATGAACAACAAAATAGAAATGGAAATAGAGAGATGTACGTGATCAGCCGTGGGACTCAACTGACCTCTTCCTCCTCCTCTTCCTCCTCCTCCTCCTCCTGCCTGAGCCATTGCTCCATAAAAGGTTCACTCCTCCGTCCTCAGACAACACTATGCAGCGCCCGGAGGTCGGGAAACATATCTCCGGCCCCCCTCCACGTGCCGGGACGGGGACAGTTCTGGAAAGACACTAGAAGAGACTTTAACGGCAAGAACGGTGGGGAGTCTCCAGCCGCTTTTCTAAAGTCTGTCTCGAATCTCTGTACCCCTGCTTTCTTTTCTTTCTTTCTTTCTTTTTTTTAAATATTTATGAGAAGAGAAGAAACTCACAAGTGCCAAAAGAAGACATGTTGTTCATTAATTTTCATTTTCTGTGGATCCTACATTCAGCCTTAAGTGACCTGTTTTTATACTCCGACCTGGTCTTTTTCCTTCGGTGGTGCTTCATTCTAAGGAACTGTTATTTCCTAGTAAATTCGGGAAGTTTCCTGGAAGGAGGTTATGTAATTTGAAAATAGGATTTCATACCTGAGCAAATATTCATTCACGTCTCCTTTAGTAGAAATAGAATTCTCCATCTGATGCTTAAATTGCATTTTTTTTTTTTAACCTGTAAACAAATTTCACTGACAGAAAGACTCTTAAGTTAATCCCACAGTTATTCAGAATATATGATTCCTTCCAGGTAACTGCCAGGAAATGACCCCTTGAATATAAAATGATATAAAGTAGACTGCCGATTTTATATCATGTTATATTTGGCAATATTGGCTTATTATGCAAAATGTCAGCAGCTGTAAGCGCAGATTTCATTCCACCTTCAGCACCTGGATATTTCTACACATTTAAAGCTTCATTAATTGATTTTTGTTTTTTGTTTTTTTGGCATATTACCCCCTTTAAAAGCTGTTGCGGTGAACATGTTTGAAGGCGGTTGCCTGTTTGGATGCCTAGCAGACACAGACACACCATCGTCCTGTTGGATGCGTAAAGAAGCAACACTTTGCCGTTGCAGTTCGCCACATCAGCTTTGAAAATTTGTCAGTTTTGTGTTCATGGTTTTTGTACCAGCTGCAAAAATCAACTGATGAATCTTTAAGGCTACATAAAGGTTAGAAACTTTTCAAGTTCCAAGTTTCGTGACTCTTATAAACAAAAGGTTATGAAAAGACACCAGACGTCTGTATTTTTTTGGAAACCCTTGTGGTTGCGTTTCCTCCGGGTTTTCCGGTCATCAGAGATTTCTGGAACGTAAATGTTCCTCAGTGTCTTCCCCTGTTGGTCTGATCTGCATGACGCTGTTCTGTGCTATGAAATTTTACCTGGAAAAAAAAAGAAAAATAAAAACCCTCTTTACCTGCAGCTGACAGCATGACAGCATAGTGAACCCTGCAACCTGAGTGGTTTCCTCTGAAGCCGCGGACGTTACTGATGCTAGAGACTGTTCCCGTCCACAAGCTGTGTGTCTGATGTGCCTGAAACTTCTCTACTGTTTTATCTTTTTCTAGATCTTCCTCTCTACCTCCCCGTGTCTCTACCTCCTGCTCCACTGCTTCCGTTTTATTTTTTGTTGTTGTTTTTTTAAATCTTTCTCATGAGTTCATCTTCTCAAAACCCATGGAACATTCTCAAATAAAATAGCCTTAAAAGGTCAATTAAACGTCGACAGTTTGCTGTTATGCGTGGAACTGGCCTGTTTCCATCAAAGTCAGAGACTGTAGAGGCAACATTACTCTAAATGGTTCTGTAGTTATCATTGTGCATAACTAATTCAGAGTGGATGGAACCATAAAAGGTGTGGATGGAAACTCAAACCTGGTTCTGACCTGTCCCGTCTTTTCCTCTGTCTGGCTCTAATCACTCTGTCTCCATGAAAAATGCACTATTTGCACAGACTGTTGTTTTTCCTCTGTGGCGACCCCTCGATGACGACCTGCAGTGTCACGTCATGTGTTGCTTTTTCTTGAAATGATGGAAAAAATAAATTAAGTAAATAAATAAATAAGGTGTTAATGAGTCAATCTGATCTTGAAGAGATTTTGTGAGTTTAACTTGGGTTTCTTTTCACACATCATTTCTTAATGCAGTTTTGAAATATTGTGTTTTCAACATGTATTTTTAGACTCAGTATATTGACTCAGTCAATTTAACAACTTTCAAGCCCGTAATATAAAGGATATAGTGCTTATTCTACAGGTCCATAAATATAGAAGATAAAAAGTTATTTTACATGTAAATGAGTTGGTTTTGTTGAATTTACAAGCAGATGTTAGGGGATTTTTATTAAAGGAACTGATCCAAATAAAAAGAAATTTGCAGAAAAGATGATAAAAGATGAATAAAAATAATAATTTAACCTGTAACTGAATAAATACAATTTAGAGACCTTCTTTTAGAAGATGAAAAATTTTACAATAATCTGCAACATTTTGAAGGAGAGGAACTTTTACACTACTTTTAGTGACTCTTCAGGGTTGTTTTGTTCAAGAGACATAGATGGAAAAAAAGAATGGAAAAAAAGAAGAGAAAGATGACAACGATTTATGAGAAAAAAAAAGCGGGATTTGCACGACAAATTCAACGGAATCCAGAAAGTTTCTGTTTAACTCTCTTCGACTTTTCTTGCTGTGTAAGCAGGGACGTGTCACTGTCCCCGAGTCAACTGCTGGCCTGAGACATTTCTCTCCTTAGAGACGCTCAGTCAGAGCAGCAGGATCTCCGTTATCACCACGACCGTCTCATTTATTCTGCAAACGAGAAAAAAAACAAACAAGTAAACAAATAAGTCTAATCAGAAATGATCCGACCGTTTCTCTTCAGTAATAAGGTGAAACAATTTTCTCTGTGTCCTCCCCGACCTTGAACTGCCATCGTGCCTCCTTCCTCTGGTATATTAATAATCATTGCATATCTTTTTTCTCTTTGACTCCCTTGGCCTTTGCCCCGATTTTATCAAGCTGTCAGTGAGATGAAAACCCGTCGGCGTTGGAGATGAAAACAGCTTTGTCCTCAAAATGTTTCCCCTCCCCTCAGTTCCCCCCTCCTGCAGTTTTTTTTGGTGCCACTGGACTGCGCCACAGAGACGCAATCTCAATTTCAGTATGGGGATGGGTAACACTACAGAAATGCAATGATATTGTGACTGTTTTCTTCCAGCTCTTGTATCAACGGTTTGTGTGTCTGTCTCAGTGGGATGATGCTTCCATAAAGAAACAATCTTCCCAGTTGGGTTTGGATGGATTTCACTGGTCTGCACAGACCAGTGAGCTCATCCCAATCCGACAGCATCGGCATGGACTGAAACACCAGATATGAGCCAGACCTTGTCACCAGCGTCGGTGTGAGACCTCACCAATGCTCCAGTGTCTGAATGGCGGAGGAGCAGGTGGAGGCCGATTGTTATCTTAAAAATGATGCTCTGGTGTCCGTATATTTTTGGCGATTTTGGTGCAGTTCAAACATGCTGCCTTTGTCTTTTCCACCTAATGAACCTCTGACATCAGGTGTGATTTCTGAGACATGAAACCTCTGAATCCCTAAGGTGACAGGCAGAGGAAGGTGACTGAAATAACCGGAACACCTGTGCAGGCCAGCAGATTCCAGTGCAACCGCCCTGCAGTGAACCAGAGCTTTGCAAAGGCTTCTAATGCTCAGTCTGAGGAGGCAGTTTGGTGTTTGGGTGTGTTTGGCAATTAACTGACCCGTCATCACTGACTCAGGTGTGTCCTCAGAACATGCAGAAACAGAGTGAAAGGATGTAATGCTCACATGCAAAGGATTTTTTTTAATAATAATAATCACTGTTCAGAGACACACCTCTTACTTCTTTTGTTTGTTAATCAGCCATGTGATAAAGGTCACAGAGGTCATAATGCACCAGGTATGATTTCTGCTCACATAACAAGCAGTGTTCAGGAGCTTCAGATTTTCAGATTTGCTCCAACAATTGTTTGTTTTGTCTTCAAAAGAAGAGGAAGAAGCTGCTGGCAGATTTTTTTTCTTGGGGGGGGGTGGATTTTGTCAGCAGAGACTGCAGAGAGCAGTGACAGCAGGGTGTGTCAGATCACAACATGTGCCAACAAATCTATGCCTGCACACACTCGAAACAAGGACTGAAGCCCCAGGGCCAAACTGCCCACCTGACGAGAGTTATGCACACACACACACACACACAACTAATCTACAGATCCTGACAGGTAAAGCGTTTAATGTGACCACATTTGCCGCCGCAACGCAACTGGGTAAACAATTTAGTCACATACTGACATAATTTCTAGGTGGAGTTACACAGGTTTAAATGCAGGTGTAGTCCTCAAGAGGTTCCTGAAATGGTTCCATCAGTGTGTGTGTGCGTGGGGGGGGGCTCATCTTTGTTTTTGTGATGTAAAAATTATTCAGATGCTTTATTTAAATAAAAGTGCCTTCATACACCAGGAGGAAAATTACTAACAAAATTCCAATAAAGTAAATCTACAAGACTATTAATCTGTGAAGTAAAGTTGTCCTGCGGTGGAGAGTCTGTAGGAAGTGGCATTAAAGTGTATTTAACTGCAGTAAATGTGTTTGGTTTGCCTCCACCTGTGGTTGTTTGGGTCTGGATTCGTTTGAGGGGAACCCCAGGCCCCTGGTGTCACTGTTGAATGTCCTTTAGATGAGACATTAGGACATAAATGAAGCATGAAAATGTCCCCTGTGGGCTCTTTAAAGGCCATTTTTGAGAGGGGGCAGGGTGTTCGCCCCCTCCTTGTGTATGTGTGTGTGTGTGTGTGTGTGTGTGTGTGTGTGCTGGCCCCTGACCGTTCACGCCGGAGGGAGTGTGATGTGAATCCAGATCGATTAGCGCCTAGTTTTGTCCTTAATAAGCTGCCATACGGGCGCCAGAGCGCCGCGTAAATGTGCGTCTTTTCGCCACCGCGCCGGAGGTGTCGGTGCGCTCGTCTGAGTGTGTGTGTGTGTGTGTGTGTGTGAGAGAGAGAGAGAGAGAGAGAGAGAGAGACATTGTGGGCGTCTCTGTCTGTAGCGCAGCCTCCTCGCAGGCCACTCCCGGGAAGCGCGCTGCTGCTGCTCCGCAACACGGACGCACGGACGGACGGACGGAGCGTGTTCGCACTCAGCGCGCAGCGGCTGCCGTGCGCCCTCTCTCTCTCTCTCTCTCTCTCTCTCTCTCTCTCTCTCTCCGTGCGCCTGTGTCACCCCCGCTCCTCTCTTCCGTGCAGACTGGGGGGTTGCGAGGCGGAGGCATGTAGCACCGGATTCACCGGAGCAGCATGTAGCACCTGGAGCTCCGCGCACATCGCCTCCCTCCTGCGCACCTCCTCCTCCTCCTCCTCCTCCTCCGCCGCCGCCGCCGACTCCTCTGCCTCCCGGAGCGCTCGTTTATCTGCTTTCGGGAAAGCATCTCCCGGGATTTATTTTATTTTTTATTTTTGGGGGTGGGTGGGGGGATTTATTTGTTTTAGAGGAGTGTGAGTGTGTGTTCACCCCACCCCCCCTCGCTCTGCACCTCTCGGTCGATGGTCGTTGAGGAAGCTTCCATCTTGAGTCCCGTATCTACCGAGAGAACCATGGCGAGCGACTCCCCAGCGCGGAGTCTGGACGAGATAGACCTGTCTGCACTACGGGTAAATGTCTCCCTGTGTGAGCACGTGCGTGTTCTGTCGGTGTCTGTGTGCGCGTGCGTGTGAAGCTGCTGAGCACCTGTCCGTCCAAGACCCCCCGCCCCCCCTCTTCCCTCTCCTCTCCTCTCCATCCTCACCCGCTCTCTCCCCGCCAAACACCGCGCGAGGATGCGTCTCTCTGGTCCTCTGCTCGGTAGTGTGCGTGCGCATGCATGTGCTATAGCCTTTAAATGTGTGTGTGCGTATAGGTGTGTGTGTGTGTGCTGTAGTGCTCGTGCACGGCGGCCAATGACTGAGGAAATCAGGTCGGAGAGCAGAGTCTAGCATCATGTGGCCTCCCACCGACACTCCTGTTGTTGTTGTTTGTTGTTGATGTTTTTTTCCTCAACAATTGGGACGTGATGTGATGAGGCCCCGAGCTGCTGCTGCTGCTGCTTTGCGCGTGCACCCATTCCCCGCGCGCGTGCGTCTTACGGCATAATAGAGGCCCACTGTCTGTAGCCTACTATGTGGGACAGATGTTAAGCTGCCTGCTCACTGACAGATTCGCAGCGCACACACACGCGCGCGCGCGGATGCAGAGGTTACAGATGCACGCGCGCGCGCACTGGCACACACCGTGAATAATAGCTATGATAACCGCAACAGGAGCGAGTTCCGCCATTTCGTGATGTTGTGGCGACAGCAGCATTGCATCGCAGTGGCTGTTTGTGGGTTTGTGCGCGTGCACGTGCGCGCCCGGGAGGAAGGGAAACGTTCAGAAGGAGACCGTGGAGGAATGTGAGTGTGTGTGTGTGTGTGTGAGAGAGAGAGACAGAGATAGTGAGAGAGAGAGAGAGAGAGAAAGAGAAATACAGGGAAACTGATGATACGTTCACAGAACCAGAAACTTCAAAATTCTCGTGGATTTCACGCGCTGGGTTGAAGATGAACTATAGATGTCACATGTGACTTGGTGTGTGTGTGTGTGTGCTGTAGTGCTCGTGCACGGCGGCCAATGACTGAGGAAATCAGGTCGGAGAGCAGAGTCTGGCATCATGTGGCCTCCCACCGACACTCCTGTTGTTGTTGTTTGTTGTTGATGTTTTTTTCCTCAACAATTGGGACGTGATGTGATGAGGCCCCGAGCTGCTGCTGCTGCTGCTTTGCGCGTGCACCCATTCCCCGCGCGCGTGCGTCTTACGGCATAATAGAGGCCCACTGTCTGTAGCCTACTATGTGGGACAGATGTTAAGCTGCCTGCTCACTGACAGATTCGCAGCGCACACACACGCGCGCGCGCGGATGCAGAGGTTACAGATGCACGCGCGCGCGCACTGGCACACACCGTGAATAATAGCTATGATAACCGCAACAGGAGCGAGTTCCGCCATTTCGTGATGTTGTGGCGACAGCAGCATTGCATCGCAGTGGCTGTTTGTGGGTTTGTGCGCGTGCACGTGCGCGCCCGGGAGGAAGGGAAACGTTCAGAAGGAGACCGTGGAGGAATGTGAGTGTGTGTGTGTGTGTGTGAGAGAGAGACAGAGATAGTGAGAGAGAGAGAGAGAGAGAAAGAGAAATACAGGGAAACTGATGATACGTTCACAGAACCAGAAACTTCAAAATTCTCGTGGATTTCACGCGCTGGGTTGAAGATGAACTATAGATGTCACATGTGACTTGGTGTGTGTGTGTGTGTGTGTGTGTGTGTGTGTGTGTGTGTGCGCGTCTGTGTGTGGTATTCTGCACAGCTTTTTCTTCTCCTTTTGCCTGCTGCTTATGCAACACAGTTGTACCTGCAGAGCAACAATCAAGCCTGGGCATGATCTACCGGGTGGGACTGCATGTGTGTGTGTGTGTGTTGGAGATACAGACCCACACAAACACTGGGGGACAAAGACAGAGAGAGAGAAGGGTCAGAAGCGACGTGCAAGCTCATGTAAAAAAATGTGAATCTGTCTCTCGGTGGCACGACGACTAGAAATTAGGTCACCGAGGACGGAGCAGAGAGCTGGGAGGAAGCGTTTATACGTGACGCCAAGCCTGTCGAAGCACATAAAGCACTTCCTGTTTTCTGCATGGTGTCACGTCCCAAACGATCTCCTCTGATCACCTCCGCATGTAGTTTGGGCCCATCTTCAACTTCCCTGCTTACTTCTCCCTCCTCCTCCTCCTACTTCCCCCACGCGTCTCCCATCAGGGCCGAGGTCTCCATCCTCCACACGGTAGGACTCTGTTCTGAAGGATGTCAAGGGATGAGGTTGCGTCCCTTCGATGGCTCTGGCCGGGGGACAGTATTAATAGAGACAGAGCTACCAATGGGGACACGGAGGTCGCAGCCTTGTTATTCTCTGTTAGCCTGTGTCCTTTTCCGTTTTTTCAGACAGGGTGGGATGCGTTCAGGAGGGAAAAAAAGGGATGTTGTTAAATCTTCTCCCTATGAAAACCCAGCTGCATGCACAGCCTGGGTCTTTATTTCTGGTTTTGGGGATCAGTTGCAGTTATAGCCCTCACTGCTGAGATGGTGGAACGTGGTGGGAAGAGTTAAAACAGATCAGTTACACGAGCGACACGATTTCACAGGTCATAAACAAGCCAATATTTAAGTCACACAGTCCAAATGACTTGATTCAGGAATGATCCCGAGGGCTCCGGCTACAGAAGCTCAAAGCTGAAGACGGAACCCTTTTCTTTCATCTCGTCAACGGTTAAACCTGTCAGGACACTCCGGTGGGGGGGGGGGGGTCTGAGGGTTTGTCCTCATGAGTAAAAACCAAATTAGCAAGAGTTCAAATCACAGCTTCTGCTGTGTTATGTGCTGCAACATGTGCATCTTATCACGAAGCCTAAAGGCCGTAGCTTTTGTGCTTATTCTGCACAGTTAAAAATGAGCATCGGCTACATCGAACCTGACCTTAACAGGCCGTGTGAATGAAAATGAAAGGTTATAACTCCGGCAGCAGCTTCGGAAAACAAGATAAACCTCGGAAAAAAACATTTTCACTAGTGTCTGTGAAGTCAAGTTTAAAATAAGCTCCACATCTCTAAGAAGCAGCTACTGAAAGTCTCAAGATTGGTACAACATGTACAGTACATTTAACAAAGTAGGGTTTATAGTGCTACTATCCATTGTTACGTTCGAACTGTCAACACTGATATTAAAGGTGCTCCGGTTGTGTTAAACTCCCTCTAGTAATGAGAGGATATTTCCTGGGTTTTTCATTTTTTTTTTTCATTCCCTAACTGGACTCACATTGTTTTACATTCATGTTTTTGAGGACAAATTTCAGCACCTTTGTTCTCTTTGTCAGTGGAAAAACTCACCAACCACCAGCCGCTAGCATGTTGCAGGTGGGCCTTATCCTCCTTTCCTCCTGACTGGTGTTTTTCTCATGCGTGGGGCCCTACAGTTGGTAAGAGCTGTAACGGGCATGTACGTGTGTGTGTGTGTGCCCACATGTGAGGCCCGGTTCTCCTGGATTTGGTTGTGCTTCTGTTTGACCTTGAGTGAAAAGGAAGAGCTGCTTTTTAAGCTAATCCCCTTCAGGAGGCTTCACTGTAATGGTCCCATGGCTCTCCTGTGGCCTACTGTATGCTAATAGACACACAAATGCACACGCACACACACACCCAACACACACACACACACACACACACACACACACACACACACACACACACGTTAATACCAAATACACACAGGTGTGCCTAAAGATCAAGATTTGTGTTTTGGGAGGTTTATAGAATTTTAATCAGCCTGAAGATAAGATTATCTCATGTGTTTATGTGTGTGGCTGTGTGTAGCAGTGTGTGTGGTTGTGTGTGTCTGTGTGTGTGTGTTTAGATTTGCCTGTTGGCTTTCACCCATCCACAGGCATCCTTTGAGTTGTTTCCTTGGTGATTGTCGATGGTCACACTTTGACTAGCCAAAAATTTTAGACCAATACACAACTAAACTGAACACACTTCGATTTTAAGCAGTGTTTTAATCCTAGTCACCTCCATCATCCTGCAAGTCTTTTCTTGTTCTTTTGTTTTTGTAATCAGAACTTCCAGATTCACATCCAGATGTCAGAAAACATCATCAAAAATCCCTTTGGCATTTAAATAATTCAAAGTACTTAAAAAAAAAAAACAAAACAGCCCTCCCAAATGTCAAACTTTTCCTTTAACAACTTTCATGAGACCAAGAAAGTTTAAGGCTAAATCAGAAAACCAACTTATTTAAACTTCTAGAGGTTATTTTGTGATGGTGTCTTCTTCAGTTTTACTTCGTAGGGAATTACTCTTGACTACGAGAAATGCATCTGCACTAATTAGATTTAGAACACGTACACATGTCTGACAAGTTAGCTTTCTCCAGGAGGAATCTGGTTTGCGAAATTCAGGCTTTTTAAAACTCGGGTTTCCTGTTTATCTGAATGGTGAGGAAACCAGATCATCGCAGAAAGCTGTATATTCATGAGTTGCCAACTGCAGGAATAATAACAGTGTGATGATACGGAAGAACTTTTTACAAGGTAATACCACAGGTATGCAGTGCTCAGTCATTCAGTGTGTGTATGTGTGTGTGTTTGAAGGTCAAATTCCACATTAAATTCCTACATCCGTCTTGTGTCCACTTTAGTCAGAGTTATGTGTTATGTTCTCCTGAATAACTTTTCCATTTTGTCTTTTTGTTTTTTTTGTCCTGTTCTTCCTCCTCAATGTCGCCTCCTCCTCCTCCCCGTTCTTCTCTACCTCTCTCTCTACCTCTCTTTCTACCTCTCTCTCTCTCAGGACCCAGCTGGTATCTTTGAGCTGGTCGAACTGGTTGGAAATGGAACCTATGGACAGGTCTACAAGGTAAGAACTTGTGATATTAAACTCCATGAATGCTGTGAAGCTTTGTTCCGTGAGCATTTTTACCAAAACAATCTTATTGTAGCATCTAATATATAAATCAGTTCAGTCCCAGTATCAAACCGACATATCAAATCCTTTTGAATCCCATATAGAATCTTACCAGGTTTAATATGTGTCAGTAACTAAAGGCTGAAGTAACCACGACCCAAATATCTCCAATCACCTTTTGTCGGCCCAGAAGGCAGAAACATTCCAGGTTTTAGTGGCAACCTAATTAATGTTCACAACCTGTACAACCTGAAAATGAGATGAGCAGAATGTGTGAAATGTTCATTATGTGATCAGATTGAAGAGTTGATAAATTAATTAAAAATTTACCTGCGAGAAGAGAAGAGTTTCCACCCTGTCGGAATACGAAAACACACAGTAGCTGGATGTTGACTGCCGGCTACTGTCATTACTGCCTATGTGATTGGGTTTTGTGCTGCTCGGTGTCATTGTTGCAAATTTGCTCGCCCCGACCTGCAGCGAATAAAGATGGAGGACAAGTTAATGATTGTTTGAGAATTCATATATACAGTATCAAGTTAAAAATGGACTGACACATTACAACTAACCTAAAAAACAAACATTTGAAAGAAAAACTAACTCTGGATTTAGCCTGGTGACGTCATTATGGAGCGACCGAGTCGTGGAATCGACGCTGCGCTGAGCCCCGCCCCTTTGTTGTTGCTAACAGTCGGAGCTAGCATGGCGACCACACTGCCACCACCTGCTCTCCCTGGAGAAATATTGTTCAATTTTTGGAGAAACGAAAAGGCCATTTCAGATAATGGCAGACAAAAGGGTCTGGGGTGTGTGTTTGAGGGACATATCCAGGATGTCAAACAGACTCAGCGGCAAAAACACGTTAAAAAAAAGTCAAAGATAGAAGCTACAGTTAAAGTGAGCCACCACATCACCTAGCAACCAGGATGGAAGACGGTCACATTAAGGAGCAACACTGTTCCTGTAAAGCAGGGTAGGCCTTTATCCCAGTCGTTCAGAAGGAGCAGCAGGTGTATACCTTCGGTATAGCATCATAATAGCATAGACGTGCTAGCTAATGACGCATGTGCTGTACTGTGTTAACGTTAGTTCCACAGGGTCTCTTCGTCCACCTCATCGGACTCACTTTGATCGGTATCGCTCTTACAAAATACCCCAGCTCACAGCATTTAAGCAGGTCCAGCCCGAATTCCACTAAACCGGCCTGAACATCACGAAAAAAGGTCCGAAACGACTGCAAGAGCCTGCGGAGCTCCGTCATGTCGCCGTCGCACCCGGTCGGAGCCGGACAATGCTGCGCTGTGATTGGCCAGTCTGCGCTCGGGGGGCGGGACTTAGCCAAGGGTCCCTTAGTAAAAATAAATAACTTATAATAACTTATGAAACAGAAGTATAAATAGCTAATCTATCACTTAACGACAATTCAAAACGACTCAATCCAAAAGACATGCAAGATAATGAGGTTGCCCATCAGAGAATGTGTCTTTCTAAAGGGCATTGGACCAACGGATCAGTTTGTCTTTTAATTTAGGGGCTTTTTGAAAAAAAAAAAAAGCTGTTTCAGGCTCTGCTGGGATCTAATAAACAGTAGAATCTACCCAAAAAGACAACACTTTTTCAAAAAGACATCTTTTTAGGTTATAAAACTTAGAAATACCTAGAAACAAACATTAAGTGTATGTTTTATCCCTCAAAGTGAACATGGCCTCACTTGTTTAGGAGAAGTAAAGGACTTTTCATGGATAAAATCATGTGTTCTGGCCTTTAGTGTGGGCTCATTGCATCTGCTGCCAGTGAGATTGTTTTTGGACAATGTGATTTTGAGATTTGTTGACTCACTGAGGGAGTCACCGCATCCTCGTCTCCTCCTGATCCCAACATGAGCTCACGAAATCAACAACATCTCTCTCTGTTTTTTTTTTCGGCCTGAGCTGAAGTCACTACCGACTTTTTCCTTTGTCATGCAGCGGAAGACGCCCACACACACTCTAACAGCACAGCAGAGAGGCTGCGTGTGTTACTGTGTTTGCGTCCTCTCAATTTGAAAGCAGTTAACGCACTACCACTCACACACACATACACAGAGCTTCACCACATTCATTCTGTCTGCTGGCTGTTCGGCATCGATCCGCTGCCCCTACGAGGCAACGCCTCCTTTGACAAGATGATTGATAGAACAAAATTAATACGAGCTGTGGTCGATCACTGAGCACGGTGGGTAAATTAAGATCTTGGTCCAAAAAACACCTCAAGAAAGATACACTCCCTGAATTTGGTACAGCATCCAATTTAACCACCAAACATGGGCAGTGAAACGGTACCTAAAGTATCCATACTATGAATGCTAAAATCTTGGGCTGGTATATGAATATCTTGTGTTAGTACATTTAAATAAGAATCCATCTCATTTTTATCTCATCTCTGCCACAGTAGATCATGTGCTGGGCACATGAACACACATTTTAGTACAGGCCCTCTTTGCTTTTTCATTGCTGTTGTGTGTCTGTTGTTTGCTGCTGCAGTAGTCACACTGTTGGATTAGGTAATGCAGTGATTATGAAAAGAAAAGGAAGACTTAGAGTCTGACCAATAATCAGTGAGAATGGATTCGGATCCCTTATGGAATCACTGTGATATGGAAACACATGTGCTTCAAAAATCATAGGCCAGGAGCTTCTGACTTTGCAGAAATCTGCACTCCAGACCCTAAGTATTTGGAAAGTTATACAATATATACAGCGCCTTCAATTTAAAGTAAAATAACAGATACTACATTAAAGTTTCAAGTCTCAGCTTTAATTTTCGTAGTTTTACATTAACATAGAAAATACTGTGTTGGAAATATAGCCCTTTAAATAAATTGGGCCCAAAGTGAAATGTATAAAAAGTATGTGGACACTTTTGCTACTAAATGTTTCTTGGGCAGCAAGTTGTTGTTTCAACACTGCTCAGAGTTGACTGAAAATTGAGAGTAAACATTCAGATTGAGGTGGAGTTGTGTGTCATTATGAGGAGTGAGGGGGCAACCACCTGTCAGGGAGAGCACAAATATCGTTGGTTTGCCAAAATACACTTCAGGGTGATTTCTAAAAAAGTGGATAATGTGATAGTAACTTGCAAGTTGGAGGAAAAGCCCTTTATGACTTCACAGCAAGTCAAGAACACGCCAGGATGTATGCAGACATGTTTCCTTTTCACTAATCAAGAGAAGACGTCATGACCAGAACCTCAGAGGATTCACCACAAGATACAATACCCCTGGTAGACCCGAAAAACATGAAGAACAGGCTGCAGTTCACAAAAAGAAAAATCATAAAAAGAAACAGGTAGAGTTCTGGAAGATAGTTCTATGATGGCTGAAACAAAAAAAAAAACACTGTCAAAATGATTGAGAGAGGAATCTGTGGAAAGTAAAAGAAAAGCTCATGACCCAAAGCCCCCACCTCATCTGTCAAACATGGTGGTTCTGTTATTGCTCGGGCCCAGTGTAGCTGGTACACTGGCATTTACTCATGATTTCACTGCTGGTGGAGGCAACAGGATGAATGGAGAGTTTCACAGGAGCGATCTGGACGATGATCCTGAACACAGGACGAAAGCAACCATAGAGATTTTCAGGGTGAAGAGGCGGAACATCCTTGACTGGCCGAGTCAGTTGCCAGATCTCAGTCCGACTGATCTCAATCAACCTGGTGAAGACTGGACTTGAGGCAGAGGGCCCCCCCCCCAACAACAAGAGCTGAAGGAGGCTGTAGTGATGCTCTGGGAGAGAATCACCAGGGATGATGCAAAGAGTCTACTGACATCTGACTTCAGACAGTAAATATTAAATATGATGATTCTGTTTGACATCATGTGACTTTGTCTAGTTACTTTTGAACCCCTAAACTTTGGGCACGGTCTGTTTAAAGGGCTTTATGTCCCACACAGTTCTCTCTCTATCCATTATTTTATTTCATATTAAATATGCTGACTCCTCTCGGCCAGCCAGGTTCTGCAGCAGCACTTAGAGCCGCTGTAGGAGCATTTTGAACTCTGCAAAATGAAAATGGATAAAATGTATGAATATACAGAACAAAGATCCAGCCATAAAAAATTCCAAGACCCTAAAATGAGGCCTATTGTTTAGTTACTATTGTCCTTGGAAAGCAACAGATTTTAACAACAGGAAAAATAGACAGAATCCAGTGTAAATATTCAAGCTTTTCTAGATTCTCTGGTGCATTCAGTAGAGTCTCTCAAGGCTAAAACAGAGCTGATTTTAATTAATATGAAGCTTCACCATTTTTACTATAATTGGTGCCAGATTAAGGAAACTTCTTAAGAAATCCTAACTACACATCAGCTGATTTCTAGAAAACTATTATGAGGCCCTGTTACCCGAAATTATCAAGCACAAGTAGAAGGACAAGTGGGAAGTTTTTATCAATGGAAATGGTCATCCTGAACTCAGGTACTGGAGTAAAAATACTCAGTTACTTCCTAGCACTGTGACGTCAGTTGACCCAGAGCAGATTATTTCTCATTCATCCTCCCTGTCAAGGTTTTCCAGCAGCTTTTAGGTCGCCTCTTTGCCCTCGGGGAGGCTCCCAATTTCAGTGTTATTTCACAGTTACAGATAGTGAGCGGGCGATTAAAAATCTTAGTGATGGATGAGGACTGAGGTTGTTCTTAGAGAGCATTAAAGTGTGTAAAGTTACATTTAACTGCAGGCGTTCAGCTGCTGCCATTTGGATCTGATGTCATACTAATCAGCGTGTTTGCAATGCACACAGAAGACCTTCTGATCTCACTGTTTGGGTTTAACTCATATTTCAGTTGCATAACCAGCGAGGAGGAACGTTGTTGGCTTGCTGAGAGTTTTTGTCTGGAGTGGAGTTAATTTAAGATCTTATATTGAAGGAAAAACACAGAGCTCTGACTCTTAACTGTCTTTGTAATTTGTCTGTAACTGTAACTCTCCTGTCCTTGTGTCAGTGTTGATACGATTAAATGAAGATTTCTCAGACTGCCAGAAATAGAGAAAATGCATTTTGTTCAGTGATTTAAATGAACATTTTCATGTGTCATGTGAGAAAATGAACACCATGACTCTCGGTCATTTGTCAGAAACTTTGCTATAAATCAATTTGCCTTTGCTGGAGGTGTTTAGGTGAGACCTTGCAGAAACAGGGATCTGGTTTAAGCCCCCCCCCCATCAGGGTCTCCTGCTTGATTCATGTCTGAGATTTCGTCACATTCCTGACAGCTAGAGAAAACATCTTTCTTACACGGGAGCACACACATGCTAAAAATCCCTGGATTCTTTGCTGGTATTTTACCTGAAAAAGGGGAGAAATTTTGGTGAAAATACCTGGGAATATTAGGATCCCAATTCCGGAAATTCAGCCCTGGTGTTTACTGCAGAAATCCATGTTGCAACACCAGTTAAAAATGTAGCCCAGGGATATGAGATTTTTAATATTAAAGCCTATGTGCAGAAGAATATGCAACTAAAACACTTTTCCTTCGAAGAATCAGAATGTAGAAGTTTCTAATGTACCAGCTTCTGGGCTTAAAATGAAAACAGGAGCAACATCTATAAGGTTTTTCTGCAATTGTGGCACTTATATTTTTACCATTCATGGCTAAAATGTCAAAACTGCGCAAGGTTTTTGTTTCTATCATGATTATACAATGAAGCAACTGTCCGTGTTTTGTCCAGATTTGTCGTTTCCAGTGGTGTTGTGACAACTCGCCTTGCGTTCTCTCAGTCTGTTTCCATCTCGGTCTCAATGTGCCAGGGCTTGCGTTCAGGTTAGGAATGCGAGGCTTGTCTGAGCACGGGGGGCCCAAGGTGTGTTTTTACGCCTGAGGCCGCTTCAAAAGGATAGTCTGCCCTTTTTCCTATCTCCAATCATCCTCCTCCTCCTCACCTGCCACCTCCCTCTGTTCTCTCTCTGTCGCTATCTTTGTCTCTCTCTCCCTGTGTGTGTGTGTGTGTATGAGGGTTCAGGTGCTGCTTCCGTACAGCTTCCTCATGCCATCCTGACTCTGCCATAATCCCACACACATAAACACGCACCGGGAGCCCTGTGTCACCTTCGTGAGGCCGTTTGTGGCCGGCGGTCAGAGGAGGAGATAGCGAAACAAAGAGCCTCTCTCAGACGGTATCTCCTCCTCCCATCTCCACTGTTTTATCTGCCTCGCCTGTTTTATTGCTTCATCGGAGGCGGAATCGCTGCCGTTTGTCCTCCGGTCGCACTCGTCACACTTAACCTGAGGTCCAATGAGCAGGTTCACCGAGGTGTCTGTATAATAACTTTGCCAGATAAATTCCCAGCGTCCCCACAAATCATGAACACGGACTTGTGTGGAAAAAAAAAAAATCAAAAAACCCTGGTCCTGACCTTTATTCCAAGAAAGTCATTTAATAAGGAAAAGCTTGGTCAAGGTCCGGAAACTGTGAATATCAATAACGATCATCAGGTTTCAGTAAAGCCCAGGAACAGTCATTATTTTAGAAATGATAAATTCAAACTGAGGGATTGAATCATGTTACAGGGACTGGGGAAGAGCAGCTCGTGCAGTGGTAGTAGGAAATATGAAAATTCATCCACGTGGATGTGAGATTTGGTATTTTATTTAATTTTTCTTTTCCAGGAGAGCAGCCTGGCCAGAGCCTGCAGGGCAAACCGCCAGGACCGGAAGAAAAACGAGCGCTGGACGTGGCAATAGTCGGTTTTTATGGCATGCGTCTCGGCAGGGACTGAGCCTGTGACTGTTTGAGTCCTGTCTTCGGTTCAGGTGTCACACGTACAGCGCGGCATCTTTCTTCAGGCCGGGAGGGATGTGTTATATGTAGTCTGAAACCGTCCCCCACCTGATCCTGTCCGGCCTTTCCTTAAAAAAAAAACAAAAAAACCCAAAAACAAAATGTGACCGACTGAGATGGAAACAGAGGGAACGGGCGATGTTAAACAGAAAAAAAAAAGAAAAGAGGGAAGTCGCACAAAAGAGAGACAGACGTGAAAAACAGAGACTTTCCGTACTCGGAGGAGGTTTCGGCCTCTCAGCTACATTCAGCGTCTGATGCAACACTGAGTAACCAAGACATCGTGTGTGTCCGTGTGTGTGTGTGTTTCCGTGTGTGTGTGTGTCCGTGTGTGTGTGTGTGTGTGAATCTGGGGCAATTCACATGTGCAAGTGACCTAGAGTGTGAAATATAATGGCCTCCTAACACACACACACACACACACACACACACACACACACACACACACACACACACTGCCATCACTTCTCCCTCTTCCAACCCCCCATTCATTGCCCTCACTAAACAACCTGCCAGGCCTGTTGCTAGGTTACCATGAGGAAATGGTGTCTGTCTGTGTGTGAGAGAGTGATGGGGGGGTGGTTGTGAGGTTCCACTTTCTCGCTTTACCAGCTGTGAGACTGACTTCAGAGTTTGGAGGAAGAGGGGCTGGACTCAGAAACAGTTCGCTTCAGCTTCCACAGGCAGAAGGAGTTTCTTCACCTGCTGTCCAACCTGGGGGTTGAGACCCCTCCAACTGACCACCGGAAAAAATCTGAGGGGCTGTATATAGGAGAGGAAATGAAAAAATATTGCCGTTTTTGCTGAAACAAATGATTTTTTTCTTATCCAGGCTTTTTTTTTTTTTAAATTATGAATTCAATAAAAAAAGCTGAAATAGCAAGCAAAAAAAAAATCACAATTTCTCACACAGCTGTGACAAAAGACAAATTAGCTAGACATCACTTTATTTTAACAGGTCAACTCCTACCGTTTACAGGACAGTTTGCCCACCCTGTCGCCAAAAGCTGTGCTGAACGTGATGTTTCCAGGTCGACCATAGAGAGAAATTTAAATAACATGATGTTTCAAATAGCTCAGAAAGTAGGTTGTGAGTTGCCTTACATCAAGACTGCAGCAGTGTTTGCAGCGTTTGTTGATTACTGTCGTCATGACTACAAAGGTCCCCTCCTGCTAACGAAATAGTCACTTTAACCCAAACTGTGATGTTTCCCTGGACTTAGCTAAGTTGTTTTTATGCCTAAGATCCAAACCGTAGTGTTGTAATATCATACGTTAGAATAAAAGGCAGTTTTGGGAGGCACAGACAAATTTTGTCATCCTTTGGGGGCATCAGATCAAGCAACACCTCCTACTGCAATCATCTAATCCATTTCTGTCTCTGGCACAAAAAGACAATGTCACCTGTTCTCGGTCTTTCAAAGCCCCGACCTGCTTGGATGGTTCTCTAACCGTCGAAACGGGAGGCGTGGGTGGCGCTTCAGAGGCCTGGAACCAGGTGGAGAAGCACCTAAACAAAATTAAAAGACCGAGGGCGGATTAAAGAGCACAAACTGAATAAAGAATGGAGAATATTTTAATTCTACATTAGTATTTTTCATGTCCTTTTCTGATTAATTTTTTTTAGTAAATAAGAAAATAAAAGTCAGTTTTTCAGCAGGGGAATCAGAGTGGTAATGGACTTGTATATCTGAATTTTCAGTTTTCATCCCTTCGTACATGAGCTGCTTGTGTATGCCCACACGAGAACAGTTGTGTGTCCTCAGACAGTTTAAACTCTTTGCCCATGATGTGGCAGTTAATCAACACTAATAGAAAAAACGATCTAATTACCTAATGTTTGTGTCTAATGGCCTCGTTTACCAGAAGTATGCAGTCATCAACAATATTCATTTCAGGCTGTAATTTTCCTATTTGCTTTCTTTTAGCCTGCTTTTAGCTGAATATTTTTAAGTTGCAACTGGAACCCGTTTATGATTGACTGCCAGCTACGAGCACAAATAAAACCACCCTCACATCTAAAACAGTACCTAAAGTGATGAATGCTGGTGCGTAAAACCGTGTGATAAAACAGCTATGCGCATACCTACGCATCTGAAACCACCGAAGACATAAATACATGCAGATCAAATCATATTTTCCCCTGTCAAGAATCCACGAGGACAAACGCTGCCTTACACATCTGTCCTTGTCAACTTCAACCACAGCATCCAGTGGAAAAAATGAAGCTTTTATGTCTCAACAACTGGAACGATTCCCTGGGGGGGAGGGAATCAGTGTTTCTATATTTAGTATCTCAGGAAATTAATGGAGGCGTTTTTATGAAGGTGTTATTGTTACACACACACAGATGCAGGCAGATTAAAATCATTGAGGTGTTGTCAAAACATCTATTTTAGATCCTAATCAGCGTCTTTCTCAATTGAACCTGTCGCACTCTCTCTCTGTCTTTGGCTTTCAGGGTCGCCATGTCAAAACAGGCCAGCTTGCCGCTATCAAGGTCATGGACGTCACAGGAGTAAGTAAAAACACACACACACACACACTTAGATGCAAACACTATGCCTTAATAAATCTGTACACACTTTGGGATTGAGTGTGAGGTGCATTTCATTGAGTACAGAATTTGAAACTTAGCAACTTGTGTTGTTTGTTTGTGTGTGTGTGTGTGTGTGTGTGTGTGTGTGTGTGTGTGTGTATATGTGTGTGTCAGGATGAGGAGGAGGAGATTAAAGCAGAGATCAACATGTTGAAGAAGTACAGCCACCACAGGAACATCGCAACCTACTACGGAGCCTTCATCAAGAAGAACCCTCCTGGAATGGACGACCAGCTATGGGTGCGTCCGTCATCAGGGTTCCGCTGGTTTTCTTTCACCAGCTGTGTGTGTGTGTGTGTGTGTGTGTCTGTGGTTCTCATTAACCTCCCATAGGTTAAAGCACTGGATCATATTTATCTATTAAGCCACTCTTGGGTTACAACCACTGTGCTCTTTGTTACCAAGACTCGTATTCTTTAACAATCGGGATGTTTAATATTTGATATTTCTTGATACTGGATGTTAGCGCGTTTAGGGTTTATGTGATGTTGACTTTTTTAAGGCATAGAACAGCAATTGAAATAAAGCCTAGCCAACAGACTCAACTGACATTATGATAAAGTGAATTTATAATAAAACTTACTTAATCAAAAAGTGGGTTTAGTGTTAAGTAACATTATATACAGACGATCCATCTTTTTTTTAGATTCCAATTAAATAAGTAAACAAGTTGTTCTTCAATTAGTCTCTGGTTATGAACAGAGTGACACATTCTGTCTCTACCTCATAAGAAACCGGAGGACAAAATATGCCAATGGAGATTCCTTTGAAACAGATTAGATGCAAAGATTAGAATAATTAGAGTCCATTAGGAGAAGTAATTTAATGGATGTAAAAATGTATGTGCACTCATATTGTGTGTGTTTGTTTGTGTGTGTGTATGTGTGTGTGTGGTGCGCACATTTAGCTGGTGATGGAGTTCTGCGGCGCCGGCTCTGTGACAGATCTGATCAAAAACACCAAAGGCAACTCACTGAAGGAGGAGTGGATCGCTTACATCTGCAGAGAGATCCTCAGGGTGAGAACCGGGCCTGAAGTAAACGAAAATAAAGAAATAAAGAAATAGATGAAACGGAAGAAACCCTGGATGGCTCCCTTGGGAACACATTCATTTAATCCTTTAGGTTTCAGGTAGTTTTGCTTTGGCATATTATTTCTCGTGGGAGTAAATATATTGTATTAGGGCCTGTGCTGGATCTTATCAGAAAAACATGAAACTGATCATTATTACTGTTTCATTTAGATATCCACCATATAATACAAATGACATCCTTGTAATACAACTATATGAATGAAGATCTGAACATTTCGAGGGATAATTAGTAATAAACAGTAGCAATCGTACATTTCCTTTATTTTAAAGCTAGTAAATGGAAATCTTGTTCCATTTTTGGTTATTAAATACAATTGAAAGAATCTCCATGATGATCATTGTTGAAGGAAGTCGCTTAAATTCTAGAAAACTAATTATACACAGTATTTTTATTATTGTGATTTTTTTAAATGTTCATTTTAGCTTTTCAGTCCTGTAGCACAGGGTTTGTTCCTCTGATGAAAGGAGGATTTCAAGCCTCTCTCTCGTGGCGTCACCTCAATGAAAAAATCTTTGCTGAGTCATTTTATGTTCACCGTTCTTCATCAGGGTCTGACCCATCTCCACCAGCACAAGGTCATCCACAGGGACATCAAAGGCCAGAACGTGCTGCTGACGGAGAACGCAGAGGTTAAGCTGGGTGAGACTCACACACACACACACACATGCACACACACACAAAATGGTGGTTGAACTACATATTTTACCACAAGAGAAGTACATTGATAGTTACATTAATGATAAAAATGACTGTGTGTTTTGTGTCGTGCAGTTGATTTTGGCGTGAGCGCTCAGCTAGACCGTACGGTGGGACGGAGGAACACATTTATTGGGACACCGTATTGGATGGCCCCCGAGGTCATCGCCTGTGACGAGAATCCCGATGCCACATACGACTTCAAGGTACACATGATGTGTGTGCGTGTGTGTGTGTGTGTGGGGGGGGGGGTCTTAGATTGCCTCTGTAGAACTCCCCAAAGTTCAATTTCTCATCAATCACAGAGTCAAAATAATTGTAGCTGTGGACAAGTAGCACGAAGCGAGCATTAAAAAAAAAAAAAATCACTTAAAGGGTTCAGTGACCATATATGTTTTTTTTCTGAGACATTTAATCACTGTCCTTCGCCACACAACTGCACAAACCCACACAAAGTCCCCTCACGGAAATAAAAGCGGTCAGAGCGACACCTGTGGTGATGAGGACAGGACGAGTCCCTGCGTCGAGCCCCATGTAGGACGAGCGTCGCTTCGTTAAGACGCCATTAGCTCCCACCCTCTTGGGCTTTTACATGTCATCTACATTAACATCAGCTTTAAATGGTCATCTGTTGCTGACTGATGCAGACGAAATGTGTTAAAAACAGAAGCAGATAAGAAAAAATCTTTGCGATGGGCAAGGAATCTACAGCAGCAGGGACAGATGGGTAGTTTCTGTGTCTCTATGTTTCATCTCTTAGCAAGTACACTGACCAATGGACCATTCTCCAACAACAAAAAAAAGAAACAATGTGTGTTAAGTCAGTAATACATTTTGAGGATGTGAAAGATTTCAGTCTTCTGTCTCTCTCTTCCTGCAGAGTGATCTGTGGTCGCTCGGCATCACAGCTATAGAGATGGCGGAGGGGGCGCCGCGTAAGTGCGAGACATCACAACGATCCCACTTTTATCAGCCGAGTAAAGTTCGTGTTGAAGCCGAAACTCTAAAACCGCGCCTTGTTCTTCTTCCTTCCTCCTCTACTTTGCCCGACCTCTCTCTCCCCCATTTCCCTTTCTCCTGTCCTTTCCCACCCATCCCTTCTCCGCCCCTCCCCTTACCGTCCTTGCCCCCTCAGCTCTGTGCGACATGCACCCGATGCGAGCGCTGTTCCTCATCCCCAGAAATCCAGCCCCCAGACTCAAGTCGAAGAAGTGGTGAGTCACTTTGTACCCACACACGCACATACAATCAAACAGCCACTGATACGGGGAATGAATAATAACCCCCCCCCCCCCGCACCAGTTCTGCTGTTCTGTGGTCAGTTTGCAGGCTCAACATCACCTCATGCCTCTTCTGGCTCTCTGTGATTGTGCCGTGTATGTGTGAAATGTGGTGAACCTATTATTTTTCAGAGAGAGAGAAAAGAATGGTGTTGAAAGGCAGCATTCATGGAAGACAACATCAACCATATATCCCCTCATTATCCCTCCTGTATATATATAGTGATGGAAAATAACTAAGTAAAATTAATCACATTCTTTACTTAAGTACAATTTGGAGGTAGTTAACATAAGTATTCTAATTTTTGCCAAGTAAAACTTCTGCTTCACTAAATTTTAGAGGCAAATAAATAACTTTTTAATTCACAACACATATCCAGAAGCAGTGGTTGGAGTTAAATATTTAGGTCAGGTCACCAATAAGAACGTTGACGCCGTATCTTGTCCTGCAACGAACCAGGGGAACAGAAAAGCCCTTGAAGTCTTGAAAAATTATTTTATTTGTTTTTACAAGAAAATAAGTCATATATGATTGAAAGAATCCTGAAGGCTCCATAAAAACACTATGGAAGCCGCTATTCTGATTAATAAGATGAGTACTTTTACTTGGATATTTAACATTTTGCTGGTAATACTCTATTTTAGTAAAATTTTGATTGCAGGACTTTTACTTGTAAAAGCTGTTACATGGCGGATGTGGCTACTCCTACCTAAGTAAAGGGTCAGAGTACTTCTTCCTCCTCCACTGGGCTTGTGTCTAACTGGTGTGTCTCCAGGTCCAAGAAGTTCCAGTCTTTCATCGAGAGCTGTCTGGTGAAGAGTCACAGCCAGCGGCCGAGCACCGAGCAGCTCCTCAAGCACCCGTTCATCAGGGACCTCCCCAACGAGCGGCAGGTCCGCATCCAGCTGAAGGACCACATCGACCGCACCAAGAAGAGGAGGGGGGAGAGGGGTGAGGATGGAATGGGTTGGGGGAGTGGGGGCAGACGTTGGAGGAGAGCGCGTGGGCGTTAACCTGGGGTCTGTGTTTCTTCCAGATGAGACTGAGTATGAGTACAGTGGAAGCGAAGAAGAGGATGAAGAACGGGACATTGGAGAACCCAGGTACAACTACTACTACTGATAGTACTGCTACTACTGCTGCTACTGCTACTACTACTGCTTCTGCTACAACTACTGCTACTACTACTACAACCACCACTACTACTACAACTACTACTACTGCTATTACTACTACTAATGTTAGCTCTAGTGGTACTGTTACTACTGCTACTGTTGTATTACTACTTATGCTGTGGTTGCTACTTCTACCACTCCTACGTCTACTGCTGCGATGGCTTGTACTTCAACTTGGTTATTATTGGTACAGACACTGCCAATACTATCACTGCAATGGATACTTCTGGTACTACAGTTACTCCTACTACCAGTGCTGCTTCTACTTCTACTACTGCTGCTGTTATACCTTTAACCTAGATAATCTCAATTGGAAAATTAAAAACGAGAGAAAGGCTAAGTTAAACATAGATCTCATAGATAGATCTACTTTAATAAATAAAGCTTAATACATTGACTATATTGTTTAAAGGGAATAAAGACGGACAAAAAGTTTTAATTCTGCTCCTAACTCTCCTCTGATTGGTTGTTCGTCAGCTCCATAATCAACATTCCCGGGGAGTCCACTCTGAGGCGGGACTTCCTGCGCCTGCAGTTGGCCAATAAGGAGCGGTCAGAGCTGATCCGGCGTCAGCAGCTGGAGCAGCAGCAGAATGAGGAACACAAGCGCCAGCTACTGGCCGAGAGGCAGAAGCGTATCGAGGAGCAGAAGGAGCAGAGGCGACGGCTGGAGGAGGTAGCTTACAGTCTTTTAGCAACTTATCCGTCTCCTGTTTGTTTTTAAATTCAATATCAATGAGGTGATCGTAGCGGGAGTGTTTTTTCCATTGGACACAAGCCTGGTAAAAAGGTCTTTACCCTGATGACATGGCACCAGTTTGAAATTCACTCAAACTGTAGCGAGATGCAGCAGCTCTTTAGCTAACAGGCCCTTCTATGCGATGTTTAACATCAAGGAACCTTCAGACACGTCCAGTGTCATGACATAGACCAAGAGGTTAACCTCTGTATCTGAGGCTGCAGTCACCCAGTCACAGAGAAGCAGCAGCTCTGGAAGAACAACGGACCAGGCCATGGTGTCAGATGAGGAAGAAACGCAGTGATTCTCAAAAACGAAAGCGACACAGATCTCAGAATAACCACAAAACTACTGAAATCTAAATGTCAGGTTGGTGACATGGCTTGGTTGACTCGGATTGTTCCCTCAGAGGTGGAAAATCTCTTGGGAGCCTGTTTCTGGAAAGCAGTCTGCGATCCCTTTGCACAGGCAGATTGCTTTTGTTAGATGCCTGTCTCTAAAATGATCGTCACTCAGACACTCAGACACTCAGGCATTGCAGATTAATTTGAGGGCTCTCGCACAAACATACTCATGTATAGGTTACTGGTATGCTCTTCCTTACCATTAGTGCAATGTATCATTATTAATGCAAGCGACACTTGATGAAACTTGGTGAAACAGGCCTCTGACTACAGGGTGGTGATACACTCACTCTTTACATGTGTGTAAACACGGGGCTGAAACGTATGAGTTACTGTTCATATAACAGCTTATGTGCTTTCTGTGAATCTTGAGAATTAAAGCAAAAACCACCACATTAGGGCCATATAAACGAGCCCCAGGGGATTCTCCTCCTAAACTTCCTGCCTCAGTTGTTGTTGTTTTTGTTGTTCACACTCTGCCGCTGACCTTGCTGTAACTTTTGATATTCTGCCCTCACGGTTCAGGGGCAGACACGTAGTGTTAGGATCAGAAGACAGTCACAGTCAACACTCTGAAGGAACACGGGACATGTGGGGCAACTCTGACACACGTCAATGTGGAATTAAAAGTATATAAGAGCTCTAAAGAGAAACTGTAGGAGGAGATATCTGAACCTATGAAGATAATGACAGCACACAAGATAAATGAGAATGAACCAAAAAAGATCTTATCTAGGATATAAATGTCTTGCCTTTCATTTAAAACCCACCACACCTGAGGTGTCAGCAGCTCAGCTCATCCAGATGCCAGGGAAACATACCTGATTTGAACACACACACACACACACACACACACACATCCACACACATGCGCGCAAAGACCTTAAACTTTGTGTCAAATCCTTTCTGCCTCACAGCAACAGCGCCGGGAGCGAGAGCTGAGGAAGCAGCAGGAGCGAGAGCAGAGGAGGAGGTACGAAGAGATGGAGCAGCTCCGTCGAGAGGAGGAGAGGAGGCACGCAGAGAGGGAACAGGTGAGAAAACACACCCGGCCGAGAGACGATACAGGTGTCGTCCGGAGGGGCGTGGCCTGGTACAACCTCTGGAGTTGGTTGTTTTCCTCTTCATCTCCTTGTATGATCCAGAAGATGTTGTTCTGTCAGTTTGATAACACTCAGTTTACCATCAAACATTATACACCACAGAAATCAGAGGTTTGTGAGATGATTGGCAAGAAAGGAAAAGTAGTTTTATTATCTTCAGGTCCCTATAAATATTGAAATAAACAATCAGAATAACCAATTGTTCTCATTTTTTTGGCTGATGTCATATGGTTTTTTTAAGCACCTCTAAAAAAAACAGTGATTTCTGCTTTCCAGATGGTTTCCAGATGATTTTTTTTAATAAAGTTTGCGGTGCAGCTGGATGCAGAAATGGAGATAGATGTGTAGAATCTCACCCCTTACATATCACAGTACAGGCTGGAAAGGAGGCTTTCATTAGTCATGCGATGACTTCTCCTGCGGTTCAACTCTTCCTTAAAGTTCCACCTCTCAGACATAAATTTTTCAACCCCTGCACAGCTGATTTCATGCCGATCTCTGACATTCCTCCTCCACTAACGAGCATGTCTCCCTGCCTCACTAATTACAGCCTCCTGCTCTTTTTATCTCCCCTCGTCTATTTTCTGACTAAATCCGTACTTTCACACCTCTTCAGTAAATCTGCTCTTGTCTGTCCCCCTGTCTTCCCTTCTCTTCCCTCCTGCTTCCTGCTCTGGTGATGTCACTGGTTGCCTGGGCTCCGATTTGCCTCTCACCTGCCTCGGCGGTCTTTGATTGGGCCGCGTCTCATTTCGGCCCCGGGCGCCGATTGGTCAGGAGTATATCCGTAGACAGCTTGAGGAGGAGCAGAGGCAGCTGGAGATCCTGCAGCAGCAGCTCCTGCAGGAGCAGGCTTTACTGCTGGTAACGACACACACAGATACACTGACTGGATGGTAGAGGGCTGTGCTCTTCAAATGCGGCTTAACTAATCCAGGCTTACATGCTCTTATCAGGCTAAAATAACCCTGTATTATCTCTTTAAGATCATTTGATTCTTTGGGGGCAACTTTATTTCTATCTCACATGTCATACACAACGGAATTCAGAGGGTTTTGCATAATGCGTTGAGATCAGTTTTGGGATTGATTTATTAAACCTAGATCAAGTTATCTTGAATGGCAGCAAACTCCTATCATGAAAAAAAGACAAAATGAGTCATCAGAATTCACATGATTGGCTGGATGTTGATCATGTGATGCAGTCACATGAAGCAGGTGTGCCGGGCACCGTCCAGACAGGCTTTACATGTGTTTCCTGATTTTTTATGGGTGAGGTTTTGCTCTATGTCGAGCTCCACAATGTTTCCAAACTTCGATCACTGCAAAACATTAGATATCACCAGTGAACGTTGTCTGATCTACCACTGATATCAACTGCCTTTTCGCTCGCGGGTTCTCAAACAACATTTGAATTGTTTTTTTAGTGTACTAGCTGTTATTTTGTTGAATTTTTTTATGATATTTAAGTATAGGTAATGATTTTCAATAAGATGCAATTTTGCAGGTCTTGGCTTAAGGAATTGATGCTCTCACAACATTCCCAGATTAATAATAAATCACCTTTAAAAAAAGAACAAAAAACAAAATGCTAACTAGGTTATCCGTGATTAAATAATAGGATCCTGTTTTGTTTTTTTTTAACTCCCCTGAATTTTTTTTGCTTAAGAAAACATTGATAAACTTCCATCACTAAAGCTCATGGGTTGGTGACCATGGAAACAGCAAGGGATATCGGACTCGGCGAGTCTGTCTCACGTCAGGCTGTTTATTGTTTTCTGAAAGAATTTGCAGCCCAGCGAAGGCGATCAATACTCAGTAATACCAAGCCAAAACGGAGTGACATATCAGCTTCCTGGTTTTTATTTATTTATTTATTTATTTATTTATTTATTTTATATTTCTGCGGGAAACAGTTAACAAACATCAAATCAATCAACACAGGCAGTGACACAACACTGATGGGGGATTCTGTCGATCTCTGACAGCCCTGAGATTAGATTTCCTGCTGCCTCATTCTTCTTGATGAAACCATCGTCAGTGACATCTAACCAGACAGCAGAGCCAGGGGTTGCTGTCTAGCCCGGTCCATTCCAGCCTGGTCCAGTCCAGTCCAGGTCTGTCCACCTGGCTTTCACCAGCAGCCTCGCCCTTGTCAGCTGCTGCAGACTTTCACATGCAGCTCAGATAAATGCCAGAGCTCTGCACTGACAAGAGGGCATGAGAAACGTATGTGAACACTTTCAAACTGAGCCTCGAGGCTGATCAGTCTGTGGCATTTGTCTTAATTTGTTGAAATGAAAAAAGCAGCTCATAGAGCTGGTAATGAACTAATTCTGGCTCTCTAGAATAACAAAAATAGATATTAAAATGATAGATGTGTTTGGAGATACTGGTTACATGTTAAGACCATGCTTTATGTTTTTATTCAGTACTGGATCGATATTAGTTTCCTCCAGTAATATAATGAAAGTTCCAGACAGGAAAAACCTGCACTGACAGTTCTTTTTTTCCCGGTTTCCTTCTGTTATGGCTGCATCGATTAATTTTTCATGTAAAGGCAGAAATGCATGAGTCAGTGAATCATCTTGAACAAGCTCTTAACCTTCACGACACCAGAGGTATCTCATCGGTCTGGCTATGTTTTAGTGTCTAATGATGGTCTGAAGCTTGTTCAACCTAAGGTGAATTAGTCCCTGAGGTAATGGCTGAATGATGGGGGTTTTTCGCACCAAATTTCGAGGATACTGGTTCAAAAGCGATCTCTGCTGTATCGTCGCTGGCTCTCAAAAACACTGAGAGCAGAACTAAATTGTAATGTTTTCTTCTACAGAGTAGACATAGCCCTTGAAAGGAGAACTCTTCATCCATAAAAAGATCCATAATAACTGTTACATCAGCAATAATACATGAGGTGGAGCCTTGATAAGCATGAATAATAGACAGCGTGGAGGCAAAGAGCTGCAATCCGTCTGTTATCTTTTCCTTAGAGGGACTCGCTTGATGAAACATAAACTGCACGTTTGTTTTGGGAAATTTTCGCTATTTGAAACTTACTGGCAAGTATTTGAAACATAAGCCTGATTCCGTCTAAAGCGATAGATGGTGAGATTAAGATGAAATATAATTCCAGCACTCAGAGTGGGCCTCACTTTAATGCCAGAGGACAGTACGTAAAGTAGGATTACCAAATGCCCCCTGGGTCCTCAATCCCGATGGGGGGGGGGGGTGTTGTTTGCACCACTAAAGCACCTTATCAACTGAAACTGTTTCTGCATTATGACATATCAAATCTGAGGTAAAAAATCTGAGCATAATTGTTTCAGTTTATACTAAATTGAGAGTTTAGATTAAACAAACTACTGGTTGCCGTCTCAGTCTCAAGACATACAGCAGAATAGATACTGTGTAAAGTGTCAACTCCCTTGTCGAGGTTACACAGTGTGAACGAAACCCACGCAGAGCTGGAGGAGGGAGTTTAACGGGGGCCCAACGGTTCATTTTTGCCCCTGTGCCCCCTAACAGGTAAAAAAAAGCAACATCGGTTTGGGAGATCCTTGTCATATGATGTGATTTTGACACAGGATCGTTCATGTGTTGAATGTATAGTCCTTGTTTTTTTGAGGATTTTATTTATTTATCTTTTTTTTTAACTTTTGTTCTTGCGTCCCGCTCCCCCTCCATTTTGTGTTTGCTGTGCAGGAGTACAAGAGAAAGCAGATTGAGGAGCAGCGGCAGGCCGAGCGGCTGCAGAGGCAGCTGCAGCAGGAGCGGGCATACCTGGTGTCATTGCAGCAGCAGCAGCAGCAGGAGCCACCGCGTCCGCCGCAGGACAAGAAGCAGCTGTACCACTACAAAGACCAGGCGCCCGGCAGCAACGACAAGCCGGCCTGGGGCCAAGAGGTAGCCGGCGCCGCCTGAGATGCACATGCATGCACGTGCACTAAGGGAAAGCCAACATAAATTAATCTTTTACCTCAGAAACTTTACTTTTTTTTTTCACTTGACTGCACGAAAAAATTAGTCAAATAACTTAAATTACTTCACATAAACGAGTGAAAAGAAACCGAGTTGGAAGAGATATCAAAAACATAGGACAGAATCTCAAATTATTGTCCAATTTTTATCATTATATAGAATAAAAATACATTTCTCTAATGGCCTTAATGAGACGGCATTTTACTAAGGTAGGGACCGTCCCAGATTCCAAGTTTAGCTCTGCTTAAATCCACATGTGCACAGTCGCTCAGGTGATCCTTTGTGAACTGAGACAAAAGACAGAACACACACACACACACACACACACACACACACACACACACACAAACACACACAAACACACACACACAGGTAAAAACAGGTGTAAGGCCCCAATGACAAAGCTGAGTCGGCAGGAAAATGGTCGTTTTCCATCCATGGGAACACAAACACCCTGATTATCTGAGTTAGAGGCTGATGCGAGGCCAGCGAGGTTCTCCAGCGGTTAACAGTGTGTTTGTTATTGTTGTCTTTGTTGAGTTTCTATTCTCCAGGCATCATCTGAACTGAATATGTCTTTTGTGGGTTTTTTAATTTTTTTTTTCAGGTGCAACAACAGGACAATATTTTTCCTGTTTTGAAATTCTCTTCCCATGATTTGATGTGCTACTTTTGTCAGATGAAGAGTTTCATTCCAAATGTAATGCTCACCTTTTAAAAGTCAAGAGATATAGTAGTAGATATAGTTTTGTTTGTTAAAAATTGATGAATCCAGATTTACAAAATGACAAGTATTAACTGATCTTCTCTGGCTCTTGAGAGCATTTTGGACTGAAATTCTTTGACCTGTAGTTTTCTTATAATTGAGTATAATATAAATATATATATATAATTCCTCTTGTAGCCATTGCTGTGGTACCATGTCAGAAAGTCCACTTTTAACAGATGTACACAACATGGAATTTCAAACCATCTCTCAGAGTGTGTGCCTCTGTTCCTTGACCCAAACAAAGATGGCGTCCAGAGCGACAAAGCAGCTGAACAGCAACATTTCCAGTTTCATTCTTTATTCGGGTCGAAGAATGGAGTCACCGCTCGTAAAATTTCTGCCAAACTTCACACCAGTGGGGATGTTTTTTGGGGTTAGAATAAGATTTTATGATTTATATTTCTGTAAAAGAATCAGAATCGTATCTTTATAATTTAGACCTGTTACACATTTATACTCATCTCATCTGTCTACTTCCGTGATGGCTGCCAGAGGATGTGTTACCTGAGCAGCCCTGTAAACACCCATCATTTTTTCAGATGTCGTTCCACCTACCCTCTTGTAAACACTGACCTTGCTCTCCAGGTGATGCGTCGAGCTCAGAGCAACTCGCCTCGCGTCCCTCCCAAGAAATACCACTCCTTCAGGGAGACGCGAAACGTCAACCTCGACAACCTCCTCCTTCTCCCTGGTTACAAGCCCCGTCCCCGTCCCCGTCCCCGCCCCCCCTCCTACCCGGCCCACGTCAGTCCCTCCAGGGAACACCTGTACTTGCCTCAAATCCGTGTCACCTGTGTCCCTGAGAGGAACCCAGCCTCCTCTCGGCCCGTGATGCGCCGGCAGAGCCCAAACTCCAGGGGCCGGAGCCCAGGCCGCCGGGTCAGTCAGAGGATGAACGGATGATTAACCCCTCACTCCTTCCCCTCGTTTCTCTCTCATCCCTCACTCTGTTCGGTGCTGACTCACTAACCCTGGCTGGTGGAATAATTCCCCCCCTTTTATCTCTCGAAACAGTTTTATCTCTCTAACCAGGATGAGTCACCATCATTAACTTGGGGCAGTCGGCACAAATGACGACACAGACAGCTCTTTTCTTTACTTTTTCGTCTCTTCATCTCACCAGTTCTCATCGGGGTATTAGATTTTATTCTCTTCTAATTGGTGCTGCTGAGTCCAGACTTGTGACATTTCAGAGTTACTCCCTCTTCTTGTATAATAGAGCTGAATTTTATTAGACTTCTCTCACAAAAAGTGGAACAAGACTTTAAACTGATCAGTTGGAATCATCCTCCGGGGACGAAAAACGTAGGACAGAACTTCATGTATCAAACAGAGCAAACTGCTCAATAAAAACCTCACTCCAGGTTGCTGCTAGCAGTCAACAAATCCCCCAGGTACCTTTTTTTGTACCCCTGTGAAATCCCTTGAATTTTTAAAATTAAATATTTGGCGAATTTTACAGACTGCATTGCTTTTATTTTAGGGATCCTTAATTCTAAATTTGACGGTATTGCATTTCAGTTGCATTAAAGTTCAATTTAAGCATCCAGAAAAGGAAATTGGAAATAAACAGCTCATTTCCTCCTCCCCCGTTCCCCAACCCCCACAACTTTTAATCTTCTTTCGTCTCAAACTTAACCCTCACTTTCTGTTTGACAGGTTACTGACACTACTGGGTGTTGAGCTGCATATTGTGGGATCCTCTCTTGTCTTCTTACTGTAGTGGCTCTCAATCTGGTGGTCTCATTACCATTATAACATCAGGAGTAACAGTCATTGCTGGTACAGTTAAAAGTATTTACACGGTCTTGAGTTCTGTCGTTAACCCAGAGGAATAAAAAAGGGTGAAAGTGATTCGGTGTGAGATGCTAGTTGGCAGGACATGGTCCAAACAGATTGAGAGCTGCTGTTTTATTGCATGTTGTGGTTTGATGGGGTTGTATGTTTAACAGGTACTAACTTCACTGACTCTAACTAACATCAGATTTCCTCTTTCAGGATAAATGTTCAATGTATATTCAATTCCAGGATGTAAAAGTTGTTTTCTTTCTTTTTTTTGTGATTTTTGGTTTTATTTATCCCAACGCACTGAGCAAACACAACATTCTGACACTTCCCTGTGTCTTAGCTGCACTACTGAATGTTACCTTTTAACTTTTAACCTTCTGGTGGGTGTCTGAAACCCCCACACACTGTGATGGATGTGACCCGAGGTAAAGTAACACTAGTGCGTGCTTTTCTAAAGAAGGTGCGAGTAGAGAAAAAGCAGGTCGGAGCTCCAGAAGTTGAACCCTTGCGGGTTTTTCTGATCGCCATAAATCAAGGCCACCTTAAAAGCACAAACTCGCAAGCGAACGTGTCCATTGGTGGGGGGGGGCAATGTAGGGCGGCTGCAGCTATATCAGTGCCTCACTCTCCCTTCGGACCCCACTGAAGCTTCACAGGGAGAAATGTTCCACAGACAAAATGTTCCACTCTAAAACAGACGACTGCTGTTTAGAAAAAGAAAATAAAGCAAACCTCTCATGAAGACATGAAAATAAAAAACATCAGAAACATCTGGAGCCAAATGAAAAACACTGTTAAACACTGTCGAGGTCTAAACCTGCTGCTTCAGTTAAAAAATGACTATGTGAACTTTACACTCAGCAGCTTTAACACCTGTAACCATGGCAGCCTCCATTACAAAAGAACCAGCATTGAGAAAAATTTTCAATTCTGCCAGCGGCGCTTTAATTAAAATCTTATAAAAACCCTAAAAATGTATTTTTGTATATCGGTCTCTCGGTGTTTAAAAAGAGAAAACCATTTCCGCCCTTCTCATTTACCTGAAGTGTGAACCGGGCTGGATTAAAGAACATCTAACCCATAAACACCTGTGGGTCAAGTTACTCACACACAGGCCACCTCACCTGAGTCAAAGACATTTCTTCATCTCTAATTCCCTCAAGTTTTCAGTAAAGAATAATGAAATCGGCTGCTATTCAAACACAAATACTGACCAAGACCCGAGACCGTTTTTTTAGCTTTTGAAAAGTAGTTGTTTTTAATTTAGCCTTAATTTTATAAGAGTTTATTCTTCATAGAGAGTTTGGACTTTTACCTGTAGGCAAATTGCATCTTTAATTAACTGCAAAGGTTAATTGAAGTAAATTCATTGGAATTTTAAGTATCTTAAACAGTATCTATCTTTAACTTATAATTATTGCCAAATTACATTGTTTAACTTACTAATTTAAAAAGTATTGCAAACTGTTAGAAGGTTACTGACCTTCCAGATACAGCATTAACTCAGTGTTTTCTTGCAAGAAAACACAGTAGAGTGTAGGAAATGGACCTCACTCTTTCAACTGGGTAAACAGTCGTTTCCATAGCAAGCAAACAAGTGTTGTAGATGGTAAATATCCCTTTTTTTAGAGCAAATGTCTGGATGAAACACGATTTTTACTCCAAAAAAAATCCCTCTCTCGTCTCATGCAGAAAGAAGGAATAAATTGTATACATTTAAACTTTCACAACTTGAATTATGCTTTTAAATACCAACAGTTTACAACGCAGAAGTACAGCAGTGCGTGTTAATCAGAATTAAAGCCTTCACACACACCTCACTGCATGCTGAGTGTCTGTGGTCTGATCTGTGTGTGTGTGTGTTTGTGTGTGTGTGTGCGTGTGCGTGTGTGTGTGTGTGTCAGGTGGAGGAGCATTATAAGATGAACAGACAGACTTCTCCTGCATTGCAGCATAAAGTCTCCAACCGCATCTCGGACCCGTCGCTGCCGCCCCGCTCCGAGTCCTTCAGCAGCGGAGGCATCCAGCAGGCCCGGACCCCCCCCATGCACCGCTCCGTCGAACCACAGGTGTGTGCTTCTTGTCTTTAGATGTGTGTGTGTGTGTGTGTGTGTGTGTGTGCACTTTCAGGTCTCTCGGGTGCAGTAGCACTCGGGATTTGGTTTCTGTGGCATGTGTGGAAGTCGAATTGTTGCGTTTGGAAGGTCTGAAAGCCCTTCGGGGAAACCGTGTCCATCTCTGTGCTGCAGGTGACTTTTACAGTTAAACAGCTCTGTAGTGCCGAAGCTCCAGTACTGGATGAAATTCATCTAGTGCTGTGGAAAGCACTGGATTTGGACAGTCTGGGTTGTGACGCATGGTTGAATCCAGCCACAGTGCCTTTGGACCAGCAGACAGGGATGGCGGTTTACATTTTGTACCAAATAGCGTAAATTATCCATCAGTATCAGTTGATGAGAAAATAACTCAACAACAGTTTGGACATTTCATCTGTCTCAACTTGAAGCACTGTAGATCCAATATCTATATTCAGCTTCATGGACAGAAATGGAGTCTTCTCGAGTGGCCTCAGGATTTTGGCTAATTTTTTGCAGATGATTTAGTTCTGTCGTCTTCATCGGGCCTGAATCCTGAAGCCCCCGAGATGGAAGAGTTTAAGTGTCTTGAGAACATCTGTAATGAGGGTGAGGCTGCATGGTGAGGTACCGGACTGCTTGGAAGTGAACTACACTCCCCTTGAGCCTGTTAAATGAAGAAATGAATGAGAAGGTTCCTCCTCACCAAGCAGTTTCAGAGGTTTAACACTGTATCTATATAAAGAGTAGATGATTGAGCATTAGTCCAGACTTAATATGAGTTAATTCTGTTTATTCAGTGGATTAAAAACACAGAGCAGGTCTGTCGCTAGAGGACAGAGACTTTTATTTTCAGGGTCGTTAGCGGAAATCTCGTCCTCATCACAGGGACGAACTGAAGGAGCAGGCACTTTAGACATTTTAAACATGATTGGTGTGAACGCACCCTGAGGCATGTGTTTCTTAACTTCACCTTCTTCTCACCTCACTTCACCCTGCCCCTGCCCCCTCACCCCTATCCTCCGCCTCCTCCGCCTCCTCCACCTTCTCCTCGTCACTCCTCCTACATCATTTCCTCCTGTCTTGCATCCTGATCACTTGGTGCAAACCCAAAGACCTGATCCTGCTCTTCCTTCTCTACCTTGCCTGTTTTCTGCCTTTGCGCGTGCGCTTGTGTGCGTGTGTGTGTGTGTGTGTGTGTGTGTGTGTGTGTGTGTGTGTGTGTGTGTGTGTGTGTGTGTGTGTGTGTGTGTGTGCATGCGTGTCCAGATGGCCCACCTGGTGCAGGTGAAGAGTCACGGACTGTCAGGCTCCCAGTCTCTGTATGACCCCCACGGCGTTTCCACCTCCTCCTCGGCGTCGCCCTCCCCCTCCCGGCCCCCCATGCCCCGGCAGAACTCCGACCCCACCTCCGACACCCCTCCTCCCCCGCCCCTCTCTCGTCTGGCGCCCCCCCTCGACAAGCTGGACCGTGGCTCCTGGCTGCGGCAGGATGACGACATGCCCCCCAAGGTCTCTGCATGCCATGACCCATTTGTGTGTGTGTGTGTGTCTGTGTGTGTGCTTGAGAGAAACCTTTGCTTTTTCCTCATTCCTGTGTTTGTGATATGAATGTGTTCTTGTCTGTAAGTGGGCTTTAATTTCTGTGTCTTTTCGGAGCGTGTGCGTTTCATTGGAGCCTATTTGATGCAAGAAGTGGAAAATTTAAGTGAAAAATTGCCTCCTCTCACCCAAACCAGTGGTTAAAACATATGTATTTCAACTTAATCTTTCAACCTTTTTATAAAAAGTTCACTTTATTTGAGGGACTTTCCTAAAGTTGTAATCTATATTTGACATTTGTATGTAGAAAATATAATTTAAGTTTGGCTCAAAGTGTTGGTGGGATGTTTTTTGATTCTGGCACAGTATGTCTTTTGTATGAAAATGTGTTTTGATCAAATGCCATCAAACACTACACGGCTTTAGTGGCAGAAATATGACTGCAGGACTGTTTGTTTAGTCCCCATTTATTAACTGAAAAACAGCCGATATACTGACTGTAAAGGCGTTAGCTGCAGCTGTAAGGAAATGTGTCATTTTCTTCCAGTTTCTCTCGCGTTTCCTCACTTGGATGGATGCATCTTTGGCCTTGATTTGCACCACCTAGTGTAGATGTACATCTGTGCACATTCACCCATGTCTTTGTATGCATTCCTTTGCACCATGGCTAAAATCTGATTTGCTTTCAGTGTGAACGTCCCTTTAAAAATGTGAATAAGGTATAATTAGAAAAGTTACAGAGAGAAGTTTTCATAGCAGGAAAGTGGTTTCCACTCTCGGGTCCATAGACTCTCCCTTAGGGGACCCAGCATAACATTTATTTAAGATCTTCAGTTCTGTACTAAATTAAACAGAACCACAAAAAAATCTCTTTGATAATCCTGCCCCATCCGATAAAACCTCATCAGACTGAGGTTCCTGGTCCAGGCTCTGACCCAGACGATGTGTCTCCAGGTTCCCCAGAGGACGACCTCCATTTCTCCTGCTCTAGTCAGGAAGAACTCCCCAGGAAACGGACCGGGCCTCGGTCCTCGGGCTGGAGCTCACCTCATACGGGCCAGGTACACACACACATTTATAGTTCAGAGCAGGGTTTCAGAGCCAGATTCCTGCATGAATGAGACATCGCTGTGTTTGTGTTGCCACAGCAACCCTGACCTGCGGAGGATCGACTTTTCCATGGAGACGCCCCTAAAGAGGACGAGCAGCGGCAGCTCCTCCAGCTCCAGCACCCCCAGCTCCCAGGGGGGCTCGAACGAGCGAGGTGCGCACTCACACCTTTTTACCGCTGCACGTGTGAGGACTCTCCACGAGTGTTACTATAGGAACCAGAGCAAGAAATGTCCTCAGTTTCCCAAAAGCATCTATGCTTTCCTAAATGGAAAATGGCTTAAAATGTCCTTTGATTTTCCAATGTGTGTATCCAGGTAATTCCGCCACTAAGAACGAAAGCTCGACACTTTCTTCCCATGACACCAAAGACGACAGCAGAGAGGTGACGCGTCCCAGCCGGCCAGCAGTGAGTACACACACAAACAGGAACAAAGCACACAAACACACACATATACCGTATATATATGTTACACAACATGTAAACACACACACACACACACACACAGACCGACTCTTCTCTCTGAACTAACCATGCTGCTGTTCATTCTCACTCTCTCCGTCTTCTCATCCTGTCCTCCATCCCTCCTTCCATCGTCCTTCAGAGCTATAAGAAAGCTGTAGACGAGGTTAGTGGCATTTCTCTCTCCTCCCCCCTTCCCTTGGCACTCAGTTGTCCGTTGTCTCACCTTTCTGATGCCGGCCCGGAGAGGTTGATTTTTACTGCAGATATGAGTCGTGTGTGTTCAGAGGCACAAGTTTAAAATCACCCTTGGTTTGATTTTTATCCACCGACACTTAGAGAGTGAGCAATAAATAACCCTTGAAATATATAATTATTGTGAACTATATAGTATTAAACTTTATTTCATAAAGAAGCCCAGTTTTAGTTTTGATTATTTACCTTTTAAATCAGGGACCTTTAACAAAGCTAGCACACACTGAATCTAACATATAACAATCTGAATTATACTGTATTTTTTAATGCTAATATTGATATTAATATTTAAGAGTGACAATTATGTATTGGCCAGGGTCAATTTTGTAACATGACATTAACAAACATGTGAAGATGCCTGAGTTTTGCTCGCAACAGTAGTTTTTTGTCATTTGTAAATTATCTATATATAGTCATTTATCTGCTGGTACATATTTATTTTTGCAAGCTTATACTATACATCTGTTCTTTTATGCCAACATATTGAATAAGAACAAGAAAAGGGAACTGTAGGACCTAGTTTTAGAATAGTGCTTTGCCGTTTCCTGCCGCTCATCAGCTGACATGTAAAGCACTAGGTCTGTTTCCAGGCTCTGCTCACTCACACCTCCAGCCTGCCCCCCACCCACCCATCTCTGACCAGATCTTGCTCTGTTTTCCCCTGATATGAGGGATGAAGATGTGGCCCATGTTGGACTCGCGGCTCCTCCTCGTCTCGCTGTTGCACATCCACTTACTCCCTGTTCTCGTGTTTCATTTCCACAATCACACTCGCTCTCTCTCTGTCTCCTTCTTCCGTTTGGTCTCTTCTCTCTCTCTCATCAGGAGGAGTTGGTAAGATAACCCCCACCCCCACCTCCACCTTGACCACAGCTCCCCCATCTCTTCCTGTCACTTAACCTCTGACACCCTGCCAAAAGTGAAAATGTCACAGAGACTGAATTTAAAAGCACCGACCCCAAACTTTAACCTTTAACATTTTAACCCTTGACTCTCCTGCACTGAAGCATCCATAGTTTGACTCCTGTCATGTTCTCCCTGCACTGTGCACCTGCTCGCCCCCCCCGACCACCCTTTAATTGGCCGAAATGTAAATGAACCTCACTAGCAGTTTGCCATCCTTTTATATCTGCTTGGTTTAAAACAATAATAATTGCAGGGTATCCTTAGAGATCGATGATTAGTGACATGTTCTTTGACTGAAAATAAATGGGAAATTTATGTAATAAACAGCCTCCAAAGGTGGAAAAATGTCTTTACACGTGTAATGTAGGACATCCAAAGACAAATGAAATTGATCAGCAACTACCTCAACAGTTCGTTAATCATTTAGGTCAAATATTCTTTTGTTTAAGTTCCCTGCTTCTCCTTGTCTAAACATGGTATAAGAATAAAGTATATTTGGGTTTTCGTACTGTTGATCATACGAAACAAGACACTTGATGACATCTTTCACTGTTTGTGTCGGGATAAAGTATATAAATCAAACTATTACCATATGATTAATTGAGTAATGGAGAAAATAATTAGCAGATTAATGGAATATGAAAATGATAAACTCTCCAATCAGCCAGCAAATATATAAGATATGTTGGGTGGTCACTGGCCAGATGTTCAAAAGAGTGATAGAAAACCCCAACTTTTTTTTTTTCAAATACAGCCTGTAATGACACCTGTGCTGTAAGAATATATCATCATGTAAAAATGGTATTTAGTGCATGAATGGAAGCTTGACAAACACTAATATAAGCCTTCACCAGCAGCTCCTCCTGTCCTGCAGGACCTGACGGCTCTGGCCAAGGAGCTGAGAGAGCTGCGGCAGGGGGAGGAGACCAGCCGGCCCCCCGTCAAAGTGACGGACTACTCCTCGTCCAGCGAGGAATCCCACAGCAGCGAGGATGAGGAGGGCGAGGGCGGCGCCAACGATGGAACGGTGGCCGTCAGCGACATACCGCGCATCATGTGAGTGCTTAGCGGTTCGGTCCCCGATGAGATTTGACAAATTCCCCCCGACCACGGGACGGAATCGGGAGTTGAGGAAGGAGGACACAGTCACCCGCCGACGTTCCAGGGCATTGTGGCAAAGCTCATCTCTGACATACCAACAGAGGCTAAAAGGATTGAGAGATTCAGCCAGAGAGGGCAGCATAATGCTGCCTTTCAGCAAGGGGTTAAAGTTATTTTTTAACAATTGATTATGTTGGTGGGGTGGGGTAGACTCACACTAGAAACCTTAAGTCTTTATCAAAAAACATTTTAATTAGGCAAAAACAAGAAAAAATTCTGTTTTGTTTAAATGTTCAGTTTTTCCACCTAACAACGGAAATATTTCAGTAGCAAAACAACAAATAGTTATGTTTCATAACTTTGTCAAACCTTTTGTATTAATTTACCAAAGTAGGATGCAAGACAGACGAGTCATTGGAGCATTTTGGATGAATATTAAGAAGCATTATTAAACATTTTGTCAAATCTGTCTTTCAGGCCGGCAGCAAGTCAAGGTACAAACGAGTCCTTTGGCATGATGGGAGGTCACAACGACACCCACGGCGACTCGTACGGAAACAGCTCCCAGGACAGCACCCTGATGATGCGCGAGGTAGGCCGCCCCATCGGTTTTGACCTTTGACCTGGGGTGTGAGTTGGGGGCCTTGCTGACTCCACAGAAAACCGATACCCAGCGATCAGGCGCCCATTCACCGGCTCTGCAAGCGTGGCTGTTTCCTGTTTTTGTTCTGGTCTGTGTGTGCGTGAATAACACACAGGGAGCAGAGTGATTGCTCGTCTTGTGTGTGTCGGGCTTCACCCTCATACACCCCAACTCAAAATCCGCCACTCAGCTTCACTTAGGAACAGATGATATGATCTAGATACATGAATATCTTGATTAATTGACAATTTTAACTTGTTAGACTATTTATTTATTTATTTAACTTTAACAGTGATGATGGGAGCAATTTTGGTACAGTGAGAGTTTAACAATGTCCTAATTAAATAAATGTGGTTTATTGTCATGCTCATGGGCCAGTGATTTAGTTTAATTGATTATATATTTACTGTAGATTATTGAAAATAATAATTATGAATAGTTATTTCCGTTATTGATTAGTCTTCTGATTATTTTAATGATTAATCAAATAATCTTGTTGGCAATAAAATGTGGTGATGAGTTCATCATAGTTTAGCTCAAAGCCAAGCTTATACTCATTCAGATTTCTTATCTTGTCTGACAAGCAAAGAAAGACCCCAATTATATTTAATTTACCGTCAAAATGAACACAGGAGAAGCGTATAAAAAACAAACTTGTAAGCGAACACGTTGGCGTACGCAGTGTGTTACTGTCTGCGTTACACACAACACTGTATGACACACAGACATGGGAACATGGATAAAGGACCACATTTCTCTGCTGAAAGCCTCTGGGTTCAGTACCCACCCACCCCCTGCTAGAAAAATCAACACAAACACCGAAACAAACGTAACCGCCCACAGCAGGGTTCAGCTTCCTCCCTCCACCACCTGACCTGTCAATCACAGCCTGGCTGCACAGTAGTTTGCCCACCCCGACCCCCCCGCCCTCCTCTGTCTTTTTCCAGAAACACGGGGAACGGAGGCGGAGCTCTACCGCGAGCAATGGTTTCCCCGGCAACGCTAATCTGTTCCCTGGCAACGCCAATCTCCCCGATTTGGTGCAGCAAAGCACCTCCCCCCTGGTCTCCCCTGGCGACGCCTCTGGGGCCCAAGTAGGTGGAGCAGTGCCAGAATATCGGACTCCCCCCGAAACCCCCCCTCCACACCTGATCCTGACAGACTGACACCCTTTCATCCATTCACCCTGTAGCCCTGCTTAACCCGTCACCTGCCCATGAACCTGTTAGCAGCTGGTTGTTTGGATCTATGTCAGGGCGGGAAATTACAGGCAGCCACCAGGGAAACACCGGTGAAGTTAAGATGGATGGATGTAACATCCACAACATAGAAATGTGGGCATAAATCTTTAAAATGCCTCACAGAAATCTAATTTGATTTAAATACAAGGCTCATTAATTTCCTAAAACAGCTGGACACAGTAGTTTTTCAAACAAACAGACAAACAAACAGAAGGAAATTGTGCATCTGTTTGGTACTATTTTCAGCTGCGGATTAACCCACTTCTTGGGCAGCAGGAAAGCTCCTGACTGATCCTTTAAAGGAAGGTGCAATGTGGTCACGAGTAATGCTTTTAAAGTTTTAGTTTGACCAGAACCCATTTTATTCTCTTTCTATTTGTGAAGCATGAGCAGATGATATTTACTCTTTGTGGTAATGATTAAAGCATTAGTAAATTATGACTATGTTTCAACTTATCACCCAACAGACGTTTATTTTCTCTACTCAGCTTCTTCTTATTTTTACCTCTTTGCATGACAGAATAAAAAACAGGATTTGTAGGAAATTAGATTCTAAGTATGAAAAAAAAAAGACAACACGTGGCACCTTTAATTTCCTGCCCTGTCCTGTCTAGATCTGCCCCCCCCCACCCAAGACAGAACAAACTGGATTTTTTTTTCCCCCTGTCCTCGCTCCACCGGTCTGACCCCTCTTTTTCTCCGTCCTGCCTCTCGGTTTTCCAGCCTCTGATCCGAAAAGACTCCCCACCCTTGTTCCTGAGCACATGATACAGGTAGCTAACTGAATAAAGGAAACATGAGAGGGGGGTCGGGGGGGTTAGTTCAACTCCTAATAAAAGTGGACTTATCTGGGATGAGGCTTAAATCTCGGACCGGTTTTTATTATTGCAATACGAGAATGAAAGAAAGGAAAGAAAGAGTGAATGAATGAAATGAACAAATCACTCTTGTGAAACCAAGTTTTAGAGGCTCCCCATGATCAGAAACTCTCCACTGAACACACAGTATCTTTCCCTTATTGTGACAGTTACCTGTTTCATCCACATTTTCCCAAAACTGTCAAGCCGTGAGACAAAGCTGTGACTGACTGTGACCTTTGTTTCTGTGGCAGTACGGGATGGGAAGCGGCGGGGGCTCCAAGGCTTCTTTCACGCCGTTTGTCGATCCCAGGGTCTACGGGACGTCCCCGACTGATGATGATGACAAGAGCTCAGCTTCTGGTACGTCCTCTGCCTGGACATGGCTTCACAGAGTTGCACCTGGGGGGCTGGGCCCACGGGGAGGGGGCACAATATGAATCAGAGAGGTCTTGAGACAATCACACGAACATTCGAACCAAGCCATGCATATTTTGTGTTGAGAAAAAAAAGAAACAAGACTTTGCTCCGTATAAGAGTGTCACAAATAAAAAAGGCTGAGAGCCATTGTTGAATCGAAATGTGAGTAATTAAATGCAACAGTGCACAAGAGAGGCTACCCCCCCCAAAAAAAATAATTATAATGATGGTGAATAAGAAGTTCTGTTTATCCTTTCAAAGTCTTGACAGATCACAAGAATTTCCCACCGCTCTGGACTAATATTTGTGTGTTTTTTAAACAAAATCTTCTCCTTCGTTAATTCAAAAGACAGAATTATTTATCACACCATCACAGTGGTTGGTCTCCGCTGAAGTTTGTTTTTTTCCCGAACAGATCATTCAACACATTGGAAAATGAGGAAAAAATGCAGGGCACACAAAGGGCTTCAAATAATTACACTGAAAGACTTATTGATGTTTTACTTTTTATTTTCACATTATAACAGCTGTATTTTAGTGGTTATGATTCATTCAATGCAATAGTTAGAATTTTTTTTTAAATAGTAAATGCATGTATAGTTTGCAGGATAAACATTGAGTAAAATCATCCAGCAGATGAGGAGCCGTATGTGGCGTTGTTGTTTGTGTTGCGTGTTGCAGCACTGTTCGCTGACGAGCTGCTGAAACAGGAGCAGGAGCAGGCAAGGCTCAATGAGGCCCGGAAGATCTCCGTGGTCAACGTCAACCCCACCAACATCCGGCCGCACAGCGACACACCCGAGATCCGCAAGTACAAGAAACGCTTCAACTCTGAGATCCTCTGTGCGGCACTCTGGGGTGAGACGCTCACAAAGCACGACCTCGCAGCAACGGTATTGGTTGTGTGCAAATACACAGGCGGTGAAAACCCGACATTTGTGCGTTTGCACAGGAGTGAACCTGCTGGTGGGGACGGAGAACGGCCTGATGCTGCTGGACCGGAGCGGTCAGGGCAAAGTCTACAACCTGATCAACCGACGACGCTTCCAACAGATGGACGTTCTGGAGGGGCTCAATGTCCTGGTCACCATCTCAGGTTGGTAGGCAGCTGTAAACGTTGGATCAGGCGTTAAACCACATCCACTGATTGATTCAGTGGCTCAGTATAACCTCTACTAACATCAGATTGGGGAGGTAGGGTGTGTGTGTGTGTGTGTATGGGGGGGGCTGGATCCAACACTCTTTGTAACCCTCTGAAACTGACAACCCGACACTTGTGCCCACTTCATGTCATGATTTGTCTGCAGTGCAGAGGTGAGAACTTAGCAGGGGACTGATGTTCTATCTCAGCTCTTTTTTATTTCTTAAGATAACTGTTTTTGTAACTTTTCATGTGAACAAACAGGTGCAACACAATGAACATCTTCAAGTTATGGACTTTCTCCATATTTGTGGAGAGAATGTTTTTTTATACCCTACCTTGTGTTTGAGCCTGCAGATTAAAATATGCTTATTCTTTTTGTATCAGCTGCCATTGTGTAGAAAACCATCTTCTTTCTTTTCTGGCAGCTCACCTTCTGTTCAGCACTACATCTTAATCCTCTGTGTTCCTGAGTTGTTGTTGTTTTTTTTGTTGATCTTTCATTTGAGCCTTCATGATTGTTTTTGTCTTAAGTTTTTCCTGTTTCCCATTGGTCACCGTTGTCTCTCTAATTTTCAAGTGCTCCCTGCAGGTTGGGAGTATAAATAGAAAACAGAACAAGACGCTGAACGTTACAAAGATGTTTCTATTTCTGCCAGATTCATCTCCTTGTTTATTGCTGCCTTCACAAAGAAAAAACCCTCAGATCTGGCTCAGAAATTAAGCTCTTTGCACTGACGCAACAATAAGTCACAGAATGAAATGTAAAAACTGAAAGCAAACACAAACGTACATGCAAGATGTACATTATTCCTCAGAATTTTTCCCTCTTTTTGGAACCAGGGAAGAAGAACAAGCTGCGTGTTTACTACCTGTCCTGGCTCAGGAACAGGATATTACACAATGACCCCGAAGTGGAGAAGAAGCAGGGTTGGATCACCGTTGGAGACCTGGAGGGCTGCGTGCACTACAAAGTCGGTAAGAAAAGAAAACTCAGTCACGTGTGCTGTGAGGGCATGAACCTGTGAACACACCACATTACGGGGACTCGCCTCCAAAATGGATTTCTTCCATTAGCAAATGCAAAGTTTCCAAAGCATCCAGGTACATACACATTCAGTCACACTAAGGCTGGGAATCCTCCACATGTTTGTCTCATATCTGACTCGTTTTTAATTTGTTCTGCCCTGTTCTGCAGTGAAGTATGAGAGGATCAAATTCTTGGTGATTGCTCTGAAGAACTCAGTGGAGATCTACGCCTGGGCACCCAAACCTTACCACAAGTTCATGGCCTTCAAGGTAAGATGCATCAGGATGTGCCTGAGACCTGACGGTTGTGCTCATCCTTCATTTGTCCGAGGTTAAAACCTCGCTGAGATACTGGATGGAGAGAAAAAGAGAATACCTGGCACGGAAAATCAGTAAATCAATAGCAGAAAAAAAACAGAGTGCCGACACATGTGAACCTGCTGTTTGGGAAACACATGCCGAACAATGTGAAGAACGAAAAATAGATTAGTAAATAAATCAGCTAACCAGACAATAAACTAACAAATAAAAAACTGATGTTGTCCTTTTGAAAAACACTGCATTAGAATAAAACATGATAAAAGCATGATAAAACATGATACCTGATAAATGCCCTTGATTTGTCAGTCTGTGAACAGACTTAAGTAAATTTAATTTTGATGTCAACACCGGATTTTCTCGCCACAGATCTGACCTTACATGGTTCAATAACACATGGGCCTCGTTGGGCTACTGAAGATACTGTTTTAATTATCACTAGTTTTTTGTGGTTAAAGAGTATGTGTGTCTTGTTGGCAGAGTTGAAGGTTTTTAAGCTGCTAACCAATTTTTAATTAGTTTAATTAGTTGTGCCTCAGATGTTAAATTAGCCCCTTGTTCTCTTTCACGCTGTCTGTCAGTCGTTCACTGACCTGCAGCATCGCCCCCTGCTGGTTGACCTGACTGTGGAGGAGGGGCAGAGGTTGAAGGTCATCTACGGCTCCAGTGTGGGCTTCCACGTGATTGACGTGGACTCTGGCAATCCCTACGACATCTACATCCCCTCACATGTAAGGGTGTGTGTGTTTGTTTGTGTGTGTGTGTGTGTGTGTGTGTGTGTGTGTGTGTGCTGTGTGTGTGTACGTGCTTGTGTGTCTCTATGTGAGAGTGTGTGTGTCAGTGACAGCATTGACAACAGTCTAAAGCGGGTCTCTCAAAACCAACACACACACACAAAAACATAAATCCATACTTTTACCGACAGTGGACTGTCAGACTGAACCACTATTTCTAGCCATTTTGAAAAAGTCTGGCGCAGCAGCAGTGGGTTTGATGCTCCACGTACCAATGCCAAGCAGGATCAGAACCAAACTCTAAACCACTGGCGCTTCACGGTCACAAATGAGCCCACCATGCTTCCAGCTGCACTGGGAGCTTCTGTCTTATTCACTGAGCATCAAAAGGATTGAACCCACATCCACAGAACTTCCGAACGGTCCTATTGCAGTTATTCGGTCATAGAAACTCGACCTCCGATTCTTAGAGTCCTTAAGTCTTTCCTCGGGGTCTTGGACTTGATAATCCACCACAGATTGAACCCACAACCTCAGAACTTCATGGTGGTCTTCTTACACCCGGGCCATTTCATCAGACACTTGTGAACGGCATGTTTGAGTCTTTAGGTGTTGGACTTCAAAATTTAGTGACGCTAATAGATATCAAACCTGTCCCAGCACTCCTCTATTACCCTGAGCTGGTTGTAAAAAGACAATTGACCAATGGTTGTTTACTTTAGGTGTTGTAGTTTGTTGCTGTGCCTTAGGACTGAGCCATGACTTCAAATCACTTAATATGTGCTGCATTTTTGGCTTTAATTTTGTCAACTCGTTGATTGCATCGAATTTTGAAGTCCAATGTCCATAGGAAAGATGTCTAAGACAGAGAAAGTGTCTCTGTTCGGAGATTACAGAAGTCTCTGTAAGAGGCCTATTCTGGAGTTCTGAGGTCTTTGGCTTGATCCTCAGGCTCTATTGTGAATTTTGAAATCTATTACCCAAGTAAACTTTCAAAGATTTTGGGAAATAGGGGTCCTCTGTCTGACCAAAGTCTTAGAGGACTGCTTGGGAGATCTGAGGTTGTGAGTTTGATCCTTAGGGGCCTCAGTGAATTTTGAAGTCCAACGCCGAACATGAAGACTGAGCTCAGACAGGAGCTCCTGGCACCAGGGGGGCTTGGTGGCATCATGGGTTTGTCTGTGACCCAAAGGCTCAGATGATGCTGTGTCTGGATTGGATAATGCCCAGTGTCGGTACTGGGAGCATCAAAACCCTGTCCCGCTGCACAACAGGGTGCGGGAAGGGGGTTTCCCCCAACCTCCAAAGAAACAGTAGCAGTGGAAAGCCATTAGTGGGGCGAACATGCTACCACAACATGAAGACGGAAGAGTTTAGTAAGGATGTGTACGGTTATTTCTTTTTTATTTCTATAATATATTTATAGTATAAGGTGTAATTTTATATAAAGTAATGTTTCGTACCGCCACCATCATGACTGAATGAACTAAGAGCTAATAGCTGAGGTGTTGAGAGGATGAATGAAGAAATGGATGAGTTAGTGAGAGAGTGCTTCTGTGCGAGAATGGATGAGTGATGGAGTGTGTGAGTCAGTGTCCTCCTCTAACCCTGGTCTGGTTACAGTCAGAGATGGATGGAGGAAGGAGACGGTAACCACAGCAACCGCCTCATATTGCTTTTGGCAGTCATGAATCACGCTGTGCTCATGTCTGTTTCCATGGCGATTGCGTGGCTGAGGAGCGGGAGACTCTATTGTTGCAGCAGTTTCTTCTCTCTCAGGGCGGGGGAAGGAGGGGTTAAGGGGGTGGGGGTCCAGAGCACCCTCTGTAGGCTCACGGCAGCTCCTAACCCCCTGCCCACACCCCCTCCAACCCCCTCCCCTCCCGTGTGTCGCCCCGGCAGATTCAGGGTCAGGTGACCCCGCACGCCATCGTGGTTCTGCCCAAGACGGATGGCATGGAGATGCTGCTGTGCTACGAGGACGAGGGCGTCTACGTCAACACCTACGGACGCATCACCAAAGACGTGGTGCTGCAGTGGGGCGAGATGCCCACCTCCGTCGGTACGTCAACCAATCAGCTCGCTTCTCCCTGACCCCTGACCTCTGACCTCTATAGGCGGTCTCAGCAGATCATCTTTCACCCTCACTATCTACCACACTACCCTTCTCCGTTCAAAGCAACACTCCTCTCTCTCCTCCCGCCTCTTTACTTTCAGTTGCACCTGTAAACAAGAAGCCAAGGCTGTAGTTTCACCTGTTTCTACGACTGTTTAAAGGAATACAACCAGTTTTTGGAGAATGAAGTAACCGACTGCTCAACTTTATTATGAATGATGAGAACGTACAGTGTAGACGCCAAAGTCATGCGCAACATGCTAACACTTTCAGACCGATATCACTTAATATGTGCCACATTTTTGGCTTTAATTTTTTCGAACCAGTGGCACAAAGCACCTTGAAATTGGGAGGAACAAATGACTTAAAAAATAATATGAAAATATCCTCTGGATAAGAGATAAAATAATTTTTATTTTATATATCACACCAGCTCTTCACAGGTTTATGCATATCTAAAAAAAATGCACATAAATTGGAAAAATACCTGAAGACAATACCCAGAGGAACACTCAATAATCAAATAGACGTTGTAACCAGCTTTGTTCAATTATTGTAATCAATTTAAAAACTTAACTGAAGCGAAGCGAGTTATTGGAGCCGAATTCACTGCTGTAACCCAGCATTCGTTCCTCGGTAGTTTTTCTTTATAATGAGCACACCCCAGCTGTGTTTGTCACCGGCGAAGCCTGAGAGGGATCAAACCTCCGTTGCTGCAGCAGCGACTGTGGGGTGGATAGTGGGTGTGAACTGTGTTTTACATCCTCCTGGTGAAGCGCCTCCCTGGCTACCCGGTCGCTAGTTATCTTGCTCGCAAACGTGCTGACAAAGCCAGCCAAAGTGAACTGAATAATAAATACCTCTATAGCACATTTATTTGATTGACGCACAGAACAAAAGGAAAAAAGCAGATTTCAACTACGAAACTATATATTCTCCATAAAATGCAGGCTTTATAACAAAAAAACAACCCATTCCGACTAGTGTCTACATGCACTTTGACCACAATGATGTAGTAGAGGCACACAAGCGTTTCACTGTCTTTATTCTCATCATGTAACAGATAAGTTGACCGCAGGTGTGACAACCCAAAAACTCCCCGTATCCCTTTAATGTCAAGTGTTGAACATTCATCCAATGCATGAGTTGACGACAACAACACGTCCCACAGAGCATTACCTCGACCCTCTGCCCCACTACAGCTATACACTGCGCTCTCACACTTTCCTTTTTTTCACATGCAGTTTATCTCTGCACATTTTTCTGAGCGTTGTGGGGGGGGGGGCTCATATGTTTGTTTGTGTTGAGTTCTGTCCTTTTGTTCCGTGTGAGTGTTAACAATTGAGATATTTCAAAAAAGGAATTTCTCATCCATTCTTACTTTCATCCTTGATTGCGTGAGCTCTATAGCAATTTAGCTGGGCTAAAAGTGAGATGAAAGCTCTGTGCTAGTTCACAGCAGAGTTCAGGGCGTCAAAATCAGTTTATTATTTATTAGTACACTCAGTCAAAGCACAGAAAGAGGAAACGGGACGTGGCAGAGCCGAGCACATCAAGGATGGATCTCGGATCCGACGATCCGAGTTGATCAGATCCTCTGTGTTTTCCATTGGGCCTTCACTCTCTGATTCTCAGATGTCAGTGTACAATATCCTGGTTGATTAAACCTGTATGTTTGACTGAACGTGTCTCTGTCCCGAAGCACCGCGGGTTTTGTGTCGTGTTCTGTGTGTGGACATCATCTCCTGTTGACATGTTTGTTTGTACTTTAATGTCACCAGACCAGAGTTTCTCACAGCCAAGCCCGGCCTCAGGCCCCCCGTCCCCGTCCCCGCCCCCTGCCCCCCGCCCCAAAAGCTCCCAGACAAAACGCGAAAAGAAAAAAAAACCCCATGCACCGTAGCGTTTTACCGTGTAAACACGCTGTAGTGATGAGCTACTGGTTGATCCCTGTCCTCGGCAGGTGGGATCAAAAAAAAAGGTGCAAACACCTGAAGCAACTTGAAACTGAAATCATGCTGCCCCAGAGCAAGCAGGAGAGAGAAGGCTTTTTTTTTTTTTTTTTTTTGATTTTCCAATTCCTAAAAGTAGATGAGACCTGCCCCTGGGCTTATTTTCATCAAATACAGCTCGCCGGCAAAGTTCAGACCACCAGTGACACTCAAATAAAAACTAATTCAAAATCCAAACAATCAAAATCGATTTAAAAACATAAATAAATAAAAACAAACACCCCAGCAAGCAGCCTTGTCTGCCGTCCCGCATTACCTGTTGCTTTGACGGCCTCTTTCCCAACGCCAGGCTCCTTCTCAAACCAAGAGCTCGGAGGTCACGATTGTTTGGACCCCTCAGAAACTGCTGCAATAATTTCCTCCCGGAGGCGAGGCGGAGGAGGCCTCGACGTGTGATTGGCTTGGGTGTGAGACAGGTGCTGAGTCCTCTCCTTTACACCCCCCACCCCACCCCCCCGTATGTGTGTGCGTGTGTGTTCTGGGTGTGCCCCCCCCCCCCCCGCAGCCTACATCCACTCCAACCAGATCATGGGCTGGGGAGAGAAGGCCATTGAGATCCGCTCCGTGGAGACGGGACACCTCGACGGAGTTTTCATGCACAAGCGAGCTCAGCGACTGAAGTTCCTGTCGGAGAGGAACGACAAGGTGAGTCGCCGACAGGTCTGCCGGAAGTAATGCTGTTACGCACCTCAGGCAGGTGTTGAAGCTGACGCTGTCCCCTGTCCTCCTCATATCCCGGTCCTGCAGGTTTTCTTTGCCTCAGTTCGCTCTGGCGGCAGCAGCCAGGTCTTCTTCATGACCCTAAACAGAAGCTCCATGATGAACTGGTAACCCTTCTCCTTTGGCCAGCAGACCCTCCTCCTCTTCTTCACTCTGAACATCGCCCACCGCCAGGAGGGAGGGACTGAGGATGACGGGAGGACGATTTGTTTGTGTGTGTGTGTGTGTGTGTTTGTCTTTATGTGTGGGTGTTTGTGGAGGATAAACAATGAGCTGCGGAATGGATGACTGAGCGACTGCAGGAGGAGTTAAACCACAGGAGTGTGCCCCTCCCAGCCCTATATAGAACCAACCCACCTGTAGGGGGCGCTGTAGGTGTCATGAATGGCTTCACTGCCCTCTGAGCAAAGGTGGCTCCGCATACTGAAGCCTCCACCTTCCCTGTGGACCATTGGATCGGGATGATAACCGCTCTTGAGGCTTTAAAGAACACTTTCATCATTCTGAGTAGCCTTTGACTTTCCCGATTTAATCTGGGGGGGGGGGCTGTGGAGTTCTTTGTGTAGCACATTAATGATTTTCTTACAGGGTGTTCACACTGCGAGTACATCGGTAGAACCATTGCTCTGTTCTGCTCGTCAGTGCTGATGCAGGCTTTGTTGCTTCAGCGAATCAGACGCAATTTACTGCAGCCGTGTTGCTACAGTGAGTAAACGCTCACTGGCTTTTAAGTTTCGTGTCCGTAGAGGAAGTAAAACTCGGGGTTGTCTTCAACCCAAGCAGTGGATTTAACAGTTCCGGAGACGTGCATGACTCAAGCCTCTCAAAGTAAAAGTCGCTCAGCACTGAATCAGAATCCCTCCGCAGGCGACTCAGAGCTCATCCACACTAAGCCGGCTGAAGGATTTCCCTTCAATTCGGCCCCATCTCCACACTGAGCCAATGTTTTTCTCGAGCGGATAAATCAGTGAGTTCCAACCGAGCGTCGCACTGTGGACGGGCACGGGTGGGCTTTCGGGGATATCACTGGGGACTGTCTGGTAGCAAAGTTGAGAAGCAGCTGCTGACTGGATGTCAGCTTTGATGCACACTTTTCTCGTGTTTGTTTGGGTTTTTTTTTTTATTGTTACTGAGACAACAAGTAGAGATCACTGTGTGATTTGGGGTTAAAAGCTGACAATTGGGACGATTTTGGTCCCAGATCTCACTGTGAGACGCAAAGATGCCAAAGATCCGGCGTCAGATACCCGACAGCTTCAGAGGCTTTTCCCACCGAGGTCCAGTCCAGAAGATGGCTGCCGTGACCCACGTTTACAGAGCGACCGACCGACCGACTCGTGGAATGAAATCACACAAAATACGCTGGTGATCGAGCTGAATGTTACTGCTAAAGACATATCTATTCCATTGCTGTGGCCACATCATGAATATTGTTGCGCTGCTTTTTTAAAGAAATAAAGCAGTTCAGGTGGTCGGCGTGAGTCAATCACCTGTGAATCAGTCTCCTCTGATCAACACCAGACATTCGACAAGCCGATCAACAGTCGGACACCGGTTGTGACCAAGACTTTATTAGACTCATCTCGCACAGTTTATATGCACCTTATGAAAAGATTTTGCTGTTTTTTTTCCTATTATTCAGGCATTTAAGTTTGGCCAGAGGTCTTCACCACCGGGGACGAAAGTGACGATTCCAAAACCCCCTGGCTCAGTGTGGAACAAAGTCTGAACCAGCCTTCAGCTTCTCTGAGCCAAAAGCCAAAATGTTGAACTTGGCCTATGATGTTGCTTGTCGCTGTCATCACCTAAACCACCTCTCATAGCAATGGTTGGCCGACGGCGTTTTTTTTTTTTTTTCCAGACTAACATCTTGTAGCAGAAACTTAAAACGGCTCCTTTTTTTTTCCTTGGTGAAGCCAAAACACAGCGGAGGGAAGCAGAGAGGCAGTGACCTTGAAAAGCTCGGCGGTGGCCCCCAATCACACCCCCCCCCTCAGTGGGAAGTGAACAGACCTGCTGTGACTTGATAACGGTGATGCTCACAGTGTGAACACTCGTTTCGAGTGCTGCTGCTGCTGCCGCTGCTGCTGAAAACAACTTCTGTGTCTTTTCCCCATTAGGAGAAAAAAATAATACAAACGGGAGGCATTTTGCACTTGTCATTGCAGATGCTGCACAGTCATCTTCAGCTGCTGTGGCTACCGTGTCCTGGTATATTTCTGTAAGTAGGGGAAGGAAGGCTGTAGATATCTTATTACTGCTGCAACAGTGACACAAAAACAAAATCTCCACATCATTTTCTCACAGGAAGAACCTGGTCGTAGTGTAGTCTCCAACTTCTGGAAGTGTTCGCTTCCGCTGCTCCTTGTTCTCCCCATCTCTTACTGTTATGTGTGCACCACACTTGTGTAAATACTCACTTCAATGTTAAGGACAGACTTTGCAAAACAGGTGAGAACGCTGAAGAAAAAAAAACCAACGGTCTTGCTTTTCTTTTTTACATACCTCTGTAACTCTGTATGTTCTATAGTTTGTTTTCTTTTGTCAGAGCGACGAGGCGAGTGACCGACTTGCGCAGTTTTTTTTAAATTTCATTTTGGGCTAAAGTTCCGAGTTTACTCTTTTTCTCTGTAGGTTCAACCCTGTTTATTCAGTTGTACATTTTGCATGGTGACACACACGTTTTTACCTGTCGTCGCTTGTTCCGAGTCGTAGGTTTTAAGGCAGTACACTGGCAGGTGTGTGACTTTGGAAGCTGGATGGCGGGTGACGAACGTTGTATGTGAGCCTCAAAGCATTTTACTCACAGCACTGAGCTGTAAATTGAAAAGGTTTGAAATATTCACTTTCCATAGCATCTGGAATTTTTTCTTCTACTACCACTTCACATTTTCCCTTAAATTTATATTTTAGGCATTTTATTTTGATGCTCATACCCAGAGCAGCAGGACAGGGGGCCTAGTGTCTCTGATTGACATTTTCTCCTCTTCTGGGGTGGGGGGGCTGACCCTTTGACAGTGATTAAAGAATGTGATCATGCTACGCAAGAGGAAAGTGGTTTGCCTTTTTTCTTGATCTTCTTTTGTTGTTTGTTGATCTTAGAGGGTGCGATAGGTGTAAGCGATGCCGCGTTAAGGCCAGCTGAAGCCTTTTGCATGTGCAGGGTGTTAACTTCAATCAACACCCTGTGAATAAAGGTCAGGAGGCAGGGTCAGTTCGAGAAACCATAGATTAAAAAAGATATATATAGTGTAAGAATTTTCGTTATGATGATATCTTACTGATCATTTTAGGGAAAGACAAAAAAAAAATTATGTTCACTTAATAAAGCTTAGTTGTCTTTCTACAGAATAGAGAACATAGCTATAAGAATTTCTAAAAAAAAAAATAAAAAATACAATGTTTTTATTGTGGTATTATTTGTATTTGTATTTCAATTTTTGTACGTATCAAGACTGTGAACGTATGTACGGCTGTCGGCCTGTGAGTGTGCGCGTGCGTGCGTGTATGTGTGTTTTGAGTGTGTAGGTGAGCAGATGTGCACACAGGTGTGTGACATGCATGTGAGCGTATGTTTTCACCTCGTCTGAATCACTGGAATTGGTCAAATAGACAACCTCGATCTGGTCACACACATCTGTGCCGTTGGAAAAAAAATTGTACAATAAATGTCCTCTCCCTGTACAGCAACAGCACCGGCTCCGCTCTCTTTCTTCTCCTCTGGTTTTTAAAGTCATTAAACCATAAGGTCTTGATGAACGGCCTCAGGATGAAAAAGAATCCTGCTGACTATTGATTGCTCGCACTCATCAATAAAGTCTTGCCAAGGATCAATGCAGAGTTCTTTTGTTAAAGCAGCCACAAAGTTTTTCCACAATTTAAGTGATGTTTGTTGCATAGAATGAAAAATATTAAAAAGAAAACTTTCAAGAAACCAAAAAAAAAAATCTCTTAAACTTTTATTTGCTCTATTAAAAAAAATACGTCATCATCTGTCCTGGATTCTTTGATTTTATTCATATCTGATTTTGACAGAATCTCTGATTAGAGTTTGTGCTTGACATTACTGAATTGATTGACAGATTAGTCAATTAGTCAATTATTTGTTTGAAAGCAAAATGATCAAATATCTTCTGGTTATGGGAAAGATTAGCTTAGCTAGATCAGCTCCTTTTGTTTGTCTGGCTTTTTAAGACATCGTGGACACTGGTAACTAGTGAATTATTGTTTTGAGGTAACAAAAAATTAAAAATCAATTGATAATTATATGTAAATAATGAAAGTAGTCATTGTTTGCAACCCTACTAGACCTTTCAAACTTTTCTCTGCACTTTTTCCTGGACAGTTTTCAATTCAGGTGACTCAAAGTCAGACTTTTCCACCACAACACCGCAAAAAGTATTTTCATAATTTTCCCTCAGTGTTTCACCCGCCAGGCTCCAATGGAGAAGATTTACAGGCCAAAACCATGGAAATATTATCCAAAACAAACATACACAACAGTGGTTGGAGGAGAGTGGGGACTTCATTATTTCTAGGAAACTGTGTTTGCTGTTGCTGTGTTTTGGTTTTTTACAAATGTATCTTTTTATCTTTTCAATTACTCACACATTAAAACTCAGTTTTCAGTTTTGAGGTACCTGAACGTCACACAATCTATTTAATGAGACTTGATTACAAATCCCGGGGAAACATTTCCCTTCTTTCTTTTTACTTCATTTGTCTGACAGCTGTTGTTACTAGTTACAGCAAAACGATCAATTGAACTCTCAAAACTATATAAAATAGTTCAAATTATCTTTCATTTTAGTGCATCGATAACAATGATCGATTAGTAGAATCTATAATTGGAGCTGCAACCATTAATCAATCAATCAATGATTTAATAATAGTTAATTCATGGAAACGTCTGTTTCTTTTGTCCATCCGACGTTCCGAGCCTCGACAGGATTATAAATAAACCACAGTTATTTCCGAAAAGAGGCGAGCAGCGAACCTCCTCATGCGAGGGACTGGACCCGTCAAACGTCTGGTATTTGTCCGTGAGCTGCGTCGGAGGAGGCGGCGCCCTGACGCTCCTCGGGCCCCGGGAGACGCCTCCCGGCTCGGTCGGGCCTCGGAGCCCTCTGGACGCCCCGTATATGGGAACCGGCGAGCTGCCGGGTTGCCAGGTCGGCCTCAGACCTGGCAACCCTTTCTGCCGGGCGGCTACCGGAACAGAGAAACGCCCCCCGCCCCCCCTCGCCCCCCCCCCCCCTCCTCTACGGATGCTGCAGTAAAGTTGGCCGCGCCTGCGCACTGTCGGTCCTCTTTTTCTTGGAAGGTAAGTGTGGCATGGCGCGTGTTTCTGCCTTGAGGGGGATAAACGGAGGACTTTGCTGTTTTTTAAGTGAACTCTTAACGGATTCAGAGGTACTAAAGCGGTCGTGGAGCGGTTTGGGAGGCCGTGGAAGTAGTTAGGTATTTCCTGGGGGGCCGTAGTCGGCGGCAGGGCAGGGGCAGGGTGTGGGTATCCGTGTTCGAGCTAACGTTACCAGGCTGAATCAAAGGGACATGCGGCCTGCGGCGGCGCGGTCGGTGGAAGTCGCTTGTCATTCTCAGCGCCAACGTCCGCCTCTTTATACCGAGCTCCACTTCTCCCCGACGGTTTAATCTCGATCATCCAGGTCTTATAACGCTATACACGCGAGGATGTTGTCGACCGAGCGTCAATCTCGGTTTTATTTGGACGGAGCTGAATGGACGTGCTAGCGTGACCAGCCGCGTTTAGCATCGCATTAGCTAACACTTCAGGACAACGGTGGTCGCTGATGGTGGAGCAACAACGCATGTCGGTCGCTCAAAAAACCTCCCGACATATTAAATCTGTCATGATAATGGCGTCGACTTAACTAAAGATGACTGAATCCGAAAACCCAAAGCTCATTTTAGCTAATCGTAGCCAAGTTGTTAGCAGGCTTTGTACCGTTATCTGGCGCTGTTGCACTTGTAAACTCCAGGCCGGCTAACTTGTAACAGTTGGCGCTAATGTGTCGTTAAAGCCATCCTTAAAATCGGCCGTTTAACCAGCTCCCCGAGTTAATGTTAAATAATCTTAAAGGCGTAGCCGCCTGTCGTGTCAGCTAATTATAGCTAATGTTAGTTTTAATGTGTTCTGAAGTTAATGTTTGCTAACCGAGTCGTGGCGCAGCCGTCCAGCCTCGTGTTGAGCCGGGACGTTTTTTTTTTCGTGCTTCCACATTTCGGTGTAGCCCTAGAATTTGAGTTTTATTCTCTAGAAATATTTATATATTTTTTTTAAATTCCTCATTTGACTCAATCGTCGGGACACATCGTGAGGACACCAGCCCCCCCCCTCCCCAGATCTCGCGATATCGATTAACAAACGCCGAGCTCAGTGGGGCCCTGGAAAGGCTGCAGCAGTCCCGAGCAGAGCCGGGGAAAGGGCCTTCAAACTCTTCATTTAACCCGCTGAATTTAAGCCCAACTTGGGATTTAAAACGATATTTCCGTGCGGACATTACGTGTCAGCCTCTGTACCCATCTTAACTCAATAACACATTTATCAATATTGGGGTTTCCTGAGGGTTTTAAACAAATAAGTTGCAGAATGCGTTATTCTGATTCATTAGTTGGTCTCTGTCAAATTTCTTAAAACATTATCTAATTTCATGTACAGTAAGTTCTTAATTGGCAGCCCAGGTTGCCTTTTTGGTTATCATCATGTAAACACCGCAAATGGCCCTGTAACCTGGTAGTGGTATAATTTCATATTATTTTCTAAAACTCTAAAAAGACCAGACCTAACAATGCATCAGTGGGCCTCAATGCCTTCTGAAATCCCTTCAGTGTCCACAGACCGTAGAGATGAATCTTTGAAATTGGTTTGCAACGTTTCAATCAAAAAAGCTCAGTAAATGATTTAAATCGTTTTTTGGCAAATTAAATACTAAAAGGAATAAATGGTGTATTCGTTGGAATATTTTGTCTGGAATTCATAAGGACACTTATGTTGCCGATAATTAAACATTTTTACGTGTTAGCAAGGCAATTCATCTGTAAATGTCCTCCGCAGCGCCCCTGACCCATCGCACCATGGCAGATCCCGATCTTGACTTCACGACTGGCGAGTCTGGCGCCTCCGCCACCTACCCTATGCAGTGCTCTGCTCTGCGTAAGAATGGCTATGTGGTGCTGAAGGGACGTCCTTGCAAAATTGTGGAGATGTCCACCTCCAAGACCGGCAAGCACGGGCATGCTAAGGTAAAATTATCCTCAGAGCAGGATTATATGGCCCCTTTAAACTGAGAAATGTAAGTTGGCAGTGCAGAGTTTTAAATGGAATTTGGAGGGGGAGAAAAAAAACTCGACTCCTGTCAGAGATGTGCCCCTTGGCAGAGACCTGGGGCTCAGCTCAGTCCTTAAGCATCTCAGGTTTCAGACAGTCTGAAGTATTGGCTCTACACCTTTTTCTTTAAACACCGGGGTGCTCCTAAAGGTACTTTGACCTCTTGTGTGGCCCAGTTGCAGTAATGGGGGGACAAAACAAGTCTGTACACTTTCAAAGATGTCACCTCTGATTTGGTGACTAAAACAAAAAAGAATTTAAAATATCAGACTCCCTTGATTACCAAATTTGAGGGAGCATTCTTATTTGATTTGACATGGTTTAACAGAGTTCCTTAAAACTACACTTTAACTTAAAATAAATCCTCATTCTCCTGTTTTAAACATTAAAGTGGGCACCAATATCAAGTCTCGACATCCCTGTGTATTAAACCAAACTTTCCTCTGCAGGTTAACCTTGTTGGTATCGACATCTTCACCAACAAGAAGTATGAAGATATGTGCCCCTCCACCCACAACATGGATGTTCCCTCAATCAAGAGGATAGACTACCAGGTACGCGGGCAGTCCGCAACATCGCTGGAGCTTTCTATCACACAAGTGTCCTAGTGGTTAACTCAAAGAATGCAAAACTCAATTAGAAAGGACATGTGACAGCGGTCATCTGGGCCCACTGAAATGCTCAGTCAGGTTTATTTTCTTGAGCTTGACTCTCAAGGGCACTGGTGACGATGGCTTAACTGTGTTCAAATAATACATCACAGCAGCTAAAACGTCTCTTTAACTGATCTAATACCCACCTGACTGTCTTATAGGCAAACATGGTGTTCTCGAGCCTGCTCTCGCCGCAGTGCTTCAAAACTACATCTAACTGATAACATATTGGCTGCTAACACTTCTGTTGGATCAGACACTGTGCTGGCACCTTTTTCAGCATATCTATGCCACTGTATCAGAGCGTAGCAGCCACGGGCGTACAGAAATGGTATTATCATGCCGGTCATACAGACCTCTTGGGTTACAGATATCGTCAGCTGGTCACTTGTGTTGGGGTCTTTGGGTTTTATGTTGGAAGACTGCTCGGGTCTCATGTTTTTTTAAATTTAGAAATCTGTCTTGTCGGGTCCAAGGTTCAGAGCTATACTGACTAGGGCTGCAACTACTTTAATTGTCGATTAATCTGCGAATCATTTCCTCAGTTTTTTAAAAACTAAAAGATTCCACTTTGCAGTGATATACAAAGGAAGACTAGGAGCAGGAAATGGCAGGTTTTTTGGTATTTTTACTGAATTGACAAATGATTGTTTCAGATTATCAGTTATCTGTCAATTAACTAATCATTGTAGCTCAGCCCCTGATCTACTCAAGCTGCTGTGTATCCCCACAGTATCGGTGTACTTTTCTCAATTCACATCCTTTTATTAGCTTAATTACATGACTCAAGCAACCGCCTACATAAGACTTAGTTTAAACACGAAACCAAGGTTAATTCAGCATCTTTTACTGGTTCCTGAGCTTTAAAGTTATAGTCTCAGAGCCTTTTTGAAGATGGACATTCTGTAGTATACACAGTAAAGTAGAAGAATTGCTAGGAATCAGGGAGAGAGCAAAGCTCTTATATCTGCTGTAGTTGCTTTGTGATAACTGTTAAAATGTCTGATGCCCCCTACACCGAAGTTGTTTCACTCAGGAAAACCACAAACTCCTGTAATAAATTGGCCCAAGAGTGGCATCAAAACCTCAATCAGTCAAACACTGAGTATCATATGCTTAACAGAAGCACTGTTTATGGCAGAGCTCTTGCAAGGAGCTGGATTAATTAAGCATAGCCCCCCCCCAAAAAAAAAACAAACAAAAAAACAAACAAACAAAAAAAAAACTCAAGCACCTCTCAGACTCTGCAAATTGTTCAACTGCTTAACTTGGTCACCTTTTTTTCTTCTTCTCGGACTCGTTTGTATTTGGGGGCCGCTGCTTTTTTTTTTTTTTTTTTTTGTTCATCCCTTCCTTGCTGCAACAAGATCAGAGGTACACACTTATGAAGATGTAGGTTTGGTTTTGAGTTTTCTCAGATCCATGTTACACATTTTGAATTCTTCCCGCCCTTCCAGTCTGTAGTTGGACTCATTTTCTACACGTATTCACCATCATGGTGAACTAGCCTTATGTAAAACATCTCAGCTTGTTTCCCCCGGCTTTGGGTCTGTCGCTTGAGTAATAGCCCTAATGCCACTTTGATTTGCCGTGTCATTCATATACCAAAAGCACCAATGTTAATCTCTATCGTTTTCATTTTTGTCATCGGTATGCCAGACACATTGATGTGCAATAACTCAGTGTTTTCAGCACAGTAGAAGAAACATTGGGGGCTAATGAGAGGACCATGAGGTCCCTTGGTTACCTCGAAGTGGCACAGAAAGAAACCTAATGTCCCAGATCATCATCCTGAGTTTAAACTTATCTGGACAGACGGGCTGGTCCACGTATTCCTATGAGCTATAATATAAAAAGGAATAAAAACAAATATATCTAAGAGGCTACTTATTCCGTGTAGGGTTCCAATTGATGTAAGCATGTGGAATATGTTGGTTTTGGTCATTTTACTGCAAATTAGCGAAGCCACTGCTGCTCTACAATCTATCTGAGCTCTGAGAACAGAACAGGTATTGATTTTGACTGCTGGAAGACAATGTCCACTAATGTGGCCAGTATCTTGTCATTATAAGGTCAACGCTGTGCTTACATTGCGGTCCATTCGGTGCTGGTGGTTGACGACTGTTTTCTGATGTCTTCATCTTCCCAGTTGGTTAACATCAACGAGAACTACATGTCCTTGATGAGCGACAACGGTGACATCAGGGAGGACCTGCGTGTCCCTGAGAATGAAGTTGGCAAGGAAATCGAGGCAAAGTTCGATGCAGGCGATGAATTCATGGTAAGTGTCAGAGGTCGGGGCTTTTAAATTCTTAGCTGCGGATCTTTTTTGTAAATGTGTCAATTTCCAACAGTCACAAGTCTTATTCCCTGGGCTGTCGCTCATTTCATTTATTTTTGAGTTATTTTTTTCGTGGTCACGTAGGCAGCTGACACCTGAAACTAGGAGATGTAAATGATGATATGGTAAATTCTCAACATTGTTGGCAGTAGAAGCAGAAATGTGTCGGCCACGTGTCCATAATTTTAAACAATTTCCACACTCTACTAAGGGCACTGGGATGCAGGGTCCTGAATTAGAGCAGAGTGTTGCCCCTCTGGGTTGGGGGGGGGGGTGAATGTGAGGAGCGCAGGCTGCATGTGTAAAGTTTCAGATGATTGACTTGGACATGTTGTTCACGTCTCTCCCCGCAGGTCACCGTGATTTCTGCCATGGGGGAGGAATGTGCTGTCGCTACCAAGGTCTTGGCCAGCAAATAGGGAGACGGACTTTGCTGCCGAGGCAACAAGCACCACCCACAACCAGTCTCTTGCATTCTCATTGGTTCTGTCACCAAAGCGTCGGCCTTCACAGACAACCTCAATCATTCTGTTGTGATTTCTCTCATCATTGATCTTTTATTTTCTCCCCTTCTCGTTTCTCTTTTCCATTGCTGTTGGGAATGTTCCACTGCAGCTCGCTGCGTGGTCCTCTGCCTGATCACTGAGGTTTTGTTTGGTAACAATCTACTTTATATAAAACAACTTCAAAAATAATGATCAGTTGCTCATTCCTGCTTATTTTTGCCTTCAAAGTGTTGGTTTTGCCACTCACATTCCTGAATGTTTAAATAACAACGGGATTCAGCTTTTGTATGATTATTTTTTATATTCTTTAGATTGAATATAGCAGGTTTAAAGCCTTTTAGAGGGAAGGGAGCGGGAGGGTGGCAGTTTTTGAGTTGTTAAAGCAGTGGGAGGGAGGGTTGCCCCCTGTAGATACTAAATTCTGGTTTAGGTTGTCCCTCTAGCAGCCATACCGCTTTCCAGCATGGCCTTTGCTCTGGTTCCTGAGTGGATTGGGTGCGACAAGGTCAGCTTTTCTTGTTTTTCCTCCTAACCGCTGGGATTGGTGGTGGCGGCTAGCACTTAGGAGCACTTGAGGTCCACCCCAGCATGTCAAAGCTCTAAAACCCAAGAAAAGTTGTTGTGTTTTTTTTCCTCCCCCCCCCCAAGAACAGAAACAAACTTCAGTGATTTACCCTCGTGATGCCAGTCTCTTGTCTGTGTAGAAGTCTGAGGGGCGTGAGGGTCCTGTGCGCTCACACCTCTCGTTCACCGGGGCTGTGGAGGGCTTGCCCACCCCCCATCCTGCCCCGCCGCCCCGGCCATCCCCCAGTACAAAAGGAGTGTTCTATTTTGTTTTTGAGAGGCGTGAGTGTGTAGCGGTGTGGGCCTCCGAAATGTTTGGAGGCAGTTTGCAGTGAGGTGTGTTTCTTTTGAGGGACTCAATCGGGTTGGGGAGGGTGGTAGAGTTGCAAACTTTTTTGTTCACTCGAGGCCTTTGTCACCTGACTGGAGATGGCAAAAATAAAACGATGAAACAAATGGACAAAAACCGCAAACCATGTCTGTCTGGTTTTGTTTCCAAAAAAAAAAAAATAAAAAATTAATAAACCTGCTATTCAGAGGGTGTTAAGAAATTGAAGAATAGGGAAAAAATAGGACTTCAGGTAGAAGCATCAAAGTCTACATTATTACTAATTTAAAAATCAACCCTTTACAACAAGGTGTTTTCTACTGTTTTAAGTGCTGGTCCATTTTTAAACCACTTAAAAAAAAAAATCCTCAATGCAGAAGCATGTTTATAAATGCGTCAGTGATATTTCGCCCAAAACAGAAGTAAGATTTAGATGTTCCCTTTTTTACTGATCAACTGAGGTTGAATGTGGTGCTGGGGGGGGTAACTCATTAAAGTTCCAGTGGGTTGGATGTGTGATATTGATAACCGTTCTCTGCAAATTGACCAGAACACCTGTCAGATAAAGTGGGGTCCCTGGGGGCCATAAAATGTCCTTTTCCCAAAGTCTGCTGGTTTAACTCATCTCTGTTGGTATAACATGGGCGCCTGAAATTCTGCACTTCCCTCGAGGTGCAGATAAAGACGAGACTCCCATTTCCGTTGAGCTTCCTGCTGCACATACACAAATATAATACAGGGCACCGCAGCACAAACAAAACTAAAGGAAATGTGCTGGTTTTCTCTGAGCCGCTCAGCTGAAAGTCATTAAAACTTATATTAAGTTGATGCAGGTTTTCTGAGATTCCCAATGGGGATGACAGTCAAGAAATTAGATAACGTATGTTTAGGAGAAGCATCTAAAAACAAGAAAACCACATCAAGTTATTTCACTGTTTTAATTAGGGGAATTGACCGTTTTTTGGAATCTGTCCATTCAAGTGACTTGACCATTACTACCAAACAAACGCTAAAATAGGCCATAACACTAATAGATGTCGGTTCACGCAGGCAGCAGTCAACCACAGCCAGTGTCTTTTTCTTGCAGCGGGAGTTCCCATAACCGTCCTGTGTTTTGAATGGGGCACTTGAGCCCATTTGAGAGGCTCTGGGGGCTGTTTTGGGGCAAAAATGACAAACCCTTGCTGTTGTGTGTTGTGTAGACATATTAAAATAAAGTGTAGCAGAAACAGATGTCAGATTAGACTCCATCGACAGGCGTTAAACATTTAAGTGCCTCTCTGCAGTCATTCAGTAGAGGCCCTGGCTCCCTTGTGGCCAGGCCGCTCCTGTTTCTGGGTAGCGACAACACCCTGAAATCCAGACGAGTAAAACAGTGGAAACCTAAAATGGATGCTCGGGGAGACGGCGCGCTCCCTAGACTTGTCCCTACAGAATCTTTTGTTGTGCATCTGCATTTGAAGCCATGGCAGCGGGCACACTAACAAGACACACCCTGCCTGGGTGTCTCAAACTGTATTGCGAGGGTGATTCATCTGCTTGTGCCTGCCTGCATTTCTGCACACTGAGCCGCCACATGGCAGCACTGGAAAAAAAGGGTGCTCGTTTTTTCTAATTTTTTTCTAATTATTCCTGTCTCTCTCTGTCCGGCCCGTCATGGCTCCTCTGACTCATCAGGAGGGATTTTATTCTCTCTGTGGTCGCAGCTGAATGAACCGCGGCTGGCAGGGATTGTGCGTGTGTTTTTGTATTTGTGTGTGTGTGTGTGTGTGTGTGTGTGAGCGAGAGAGAGAGGTGTGTGTGCCAATGATTAACCAGGCTCAGCAGGTTTTATTATCAGGGTGTATTTGAGCTACAGTTGACCTTAGGACTTGCATCATCCGACGCAGCCTGGCTGCTGAAACAACGGGCAAAAACCTCTGTCAAGCAGTTTTGTTTTTTTTTACACCAAACTCGATTCAAAAATTGTGACATTCTAAACGTAGCTGCTTGCATCACGCTTTCAGTGGAAAGAGTGGAGTTAGAAGAGCTGGGTCGGAGTGAAACCAGAGCTCCGCGGTGCCAGCGTTGTGCAGACGGCTCGTTGAATCGAGCCGTTTTTCCAGATTCCAGTGGAAACGTTTATTTCTGCAGTGACACTGGCTTTACCATATATGGTAAGGGCGTTCCAGACAGCGCGTCTTACGTCAGGCCTGCGTCACGTCCGCTTCTCCCTTTCCCGTCCGATCCCTTAACATGGCGCCGGTGAGTTCGACCAGCTTCTCCGGAATCTACTCGATTTGACGTTAATTCTCCTGTTTTCCTGCGCTTTTCGGTGTATTCAAGCAGAGAACCGAATAAAGCGTTGCATTGTGCTTATGTGTGTTTGAAAATATATCAAATGACTCTTTACTAACTTTAGCTTTAGCTCGTAACAGACTTGACGTATGCTTACACGTGTTCCTTTCATTTGTCTGGAAGGAAACTAGACTCCGTAGAAAAAAAATGAATTTTATATGAAATCGGTGGTTTTCTCTGTGAAATCTTTGAAAACTGTTCGTTACGGCCAGTGTATATGTAGGTTAAAATCCATTGTTTAGTTCGGCATAACTTTTTATGAGCTAAGAGTTAAATAGCTCCAGAAAATTACACTTTATAGGCAGATGTCTCAAATATTATATAGTCCCTCCCAATTAGAGAGGCGAGCGTTTTTCCTAGGCTTCAGCGTCAGCTAGGTTATGCTACGATTATATGTATTCTGTTGTTTAATAATCAGTTTTACTAAGAAGAAAGTAATGGGTTGCCACATGTCACTGTTTGTCCACCTAGTTTTGGGACAAAAATTTAGCCAGCAATGAAATAAAAATTGTTCCTTGGTGAGTAGCTAGATTTTCACTTGGAACATGATTAACAATGGTGCTAATTTTCTCGGTAAAAGTCCCTTTTTCAGGTTAAAAATCGGAAAATATATTTCAAATAATTTGAATCATTTGATTTGTCTGGCAACTCCTTTTAGGTTTTAGTATGTTATGCTCTTAAACGATAAAATGGGTTAAATACCTTTTTACTTTACTATATATATATATATATATATAAAGAATCTGTTGAAACACATTTTTTTCCTGAAATTGATTAGAAAATGTTTCATTAAGGTAAACTACTGAATAGATGGACTAATAAGATACTAAATGAGTTGAGAAATATCAATGAATGAATGAATGGATGAATGACAATAAAGATGCAGTTAGAACTTATTTAGAACATGTATGATGGTCAGTCCTATTGTCAAAGAGAGATGTCTTCATATTTACCACAGTTTAATAAATTTTTTGTCATTTTTTGCTAACAGTAGAAAAAAGATGTGATGAATGAAAGTTAAAATAGTGACTTTAGAGGCGAAGAGACGGCTTTGGCCTAACATAGCGCATAGTCTCTTGTCCTGACACTGGTGTTTTTTCACCTCAGATCAAACAGAAGAGGCCAACTGTTGGCAAAAAGTCCAAAAAGGGAGCTGCATGGAAGTTCACCCTGGACCTGACCCACCCTGTGGAGGACGGGATCCTGGACTCCGCTAACTTTGTGAGTCTTCTTTGCAGTCGTCGGGTCATTTTCACACTTGAAAACCGGGAATTTTGGAATAAGGGGGAACTATGTAAAAACCCTCTTGACACATTTGTCTTGCAGCTATAATCATAAGTACTATTTATAAACATTGCCTGTCCCATAAGGAAATTATTAAAAGGTCAATTAAGTTATGTTTACGAGCAGCTAACCCTGTGTCTGGACTAGGGCTCCCTTCCCTAGCTCCAAATTTACTAGGGCTCTCTTCCCTAGTGCATCACTATGCTCTGTTCGATAGGAAACCTTCCTCAAAGAGAGGATAAAGGTCAATGGAAAGACGGGGAACCTGGGTAACGTCGTCCAGGTCGGCCGCATGAAGAACAAGATCAACGTAACATCTGAAAAGCAGTTCTCCAAAAGGTGAGACAACACCTGTGCTACACAGGAATTATTTTTTCTTTATCACAATGTTGATTAAAAAACAAAAAAATGCACATTTTATCACACTCATAAAAGCACAATGAACTAAATCGACCTACTCTCTTCCCGCCAGGTACCTGAAGTACCTGACCAAGAAGTACCTGAAGAAGAACAACCTTCGTGACTGGCTCAGGGTGGTGGCGTCGGACAAGGAGACGTACGAGCTGCGCTACTTCCAGATCAGTCAGGACGACGAGGAGTCCGAGGCCGACGAGTAAAACGGCCGGCGGCAGAGCGCCACAGCTGGCCGTGTGTCAGCAGCTGGAGCGAGGCAAGAGAATAAATATGGGGAGAAAGAACTTTTTCTGTCTTGGGTTCTTTTATTTTTAATACTCGGCATGTATACACACTCGGTTGAATCAACATCTTAGCTTCAACAAATCTCAAGATCATAACCTTCATGAATGTATAATTTACTGCAGGGCTGTTGTATTAGACTGCATCAGCTTTAGTCTGGTGTACAAAATAAAGTGGGAACTGACTGACTGATTATCTACATATGGAAAAGTACTGATGCTTGTATATATTCCTGAAGAAGGTTGAGGAGCAGTACACTTGAGTCCCCTCTAGGCGGCGTAACACACTTGGTGGTTGGTTTTTATGATCAACCTGAACTGATCCATATTCATAAGAACTAAAGCACAAATAACGACTGCATAACATTCAGCTTTGAGTTATTTTCGGTCATTGACCCCACAGGGAAATTAGTGTTGCAGCCAGTGAAACACGGGATGATCAGGACTCAAACGTAAGAAACAACCATTATGAAATACATAAAATGTTAGAAAAAACTGTTAAACAACAGCTAAGGTCAGGCAAAACACAAATGTCTTTTAAATAGATTCAGTTGTATAAATTTTAACAGGCTGGATTCTATAAATGTTTAGTCTGATCTAACTTCCCTGGAAGTTCATTAGCTTTAAGAATTATTTATCCTGGAATCAATGGACTGAAAATTCAGATACACGTTTTAGCTTAAAAATGAAAATGAAAGAAACAAAATTTTCTCATAATCGACAATGAGTATAAAATCTCTCTACTGTATAAAATCAGGCTGGCATGAAGAGACGACGTCCAGGTTTTTTGGGGGGGGGGTTTCTCTCCTGTATGAGTTGCTTCAGGCTGCCAACAAAAACCTTTATTCTCTCGTGTTTGTGTGTGTGTGTGTCTGGACCAACTCCCGTCCACTCATCTGTTGTGTATAAAGCACGTAGCCTCAGGAATGCGTCCACCTTCAGCTGCTCTGCAGTTGATGGCGGCCGACGGCATCTCAAGCTTTTATATAAGGACTCACGGAGTCACTGGGTTTAACAACGTGCAGGCGCTTTCACAGACACTCGGCAGTTTACAGTCACATGGAAAAAAAATGGCATCAAAAAAAGCAATGTTTTTTTCCTTTTCTTTTAAACTGCATTTTACTGCTACAGGGGGAAAATTCTTACAGCTTGACTTCATTGCATTTTCATATTTTAATCTAAATTGAAGCTTTATTGTCTCTAGAGATTTAGGGCACTTTGTGCCAATCAGGCTCTTCGAAGCTTTGCTGAGGAGAAACTGAAACAGATTTTCCTTTTTTTGTAACTTAAAGAGATACATGGTTTCAACCCCCCTCACTTGCTGATAGATGGGTCTAACGTATTTTAACAGCATCTGTATGTTTGACCTGAAGTGTTAACATACAGTTTTAATTTGGATTTTTAATGGCAAACTCCTTGATAACATCGCAGCTTCATAAATCCCAGTGGGAGGCTCCTCCACAGCTGGGACGGTGCTGGGACCAGTTCCCAAAACAAAAGCCTCTGGTGCTGAGATGTCTTGTATCATCAGGAAAGCTTTTTAGCAGAATGAGCCTTATTCTGGTCCTTGGATCTGCTGACTTCAAACTGAGAAATGCTGCGGGTGACATGAGGGTACAGTGACGATGTAAACATGTAGAGGCTTTTAATGGGACCCGGGTCAACAGGAAGCCCTATGGATCACAGTTTTAGGGTTTTGAAGTTTGACTTCAAGGCTAAAATTAACAATAAAAGCCTTTATTCTGTTTTCTATTATTCATCATCAAAAACATCAGTAGCTTGAGCTTCATGCCAGCGTAGTTGAAACAAGCAGAACTTTAAATTCCCCTAGTTTGAAAGTGTTTTGGATTTAGATACCATCTAAGGGGAAATTTAGTGGAAATAACAGAGGGAAAGATTTATGATTGAATGTAAATATGGGAGGACTTGGTTACAGGAGGGAGGGAAATATCATTTTGACCCGATGGATTCAGGGGAAGGCGCAGCTTACCAGGTTTAACGGATCTGGATCTGGACCCGGACCCGGAAACCGGACCCGTGTACTAGCTGATAGTCAACCAATCAGAATATCCGGTAAAACACTATTCCCAGCATTATAACCCATGCCAGGTTTATGATGAAGATGACGAATACTGTGCCAAAATGTGCCGGGTCCATTCCACGGTGTGTGCTCTGATCTCTGTGCAACCATGTCTGCAGGTAACGCTGCAAACTGACTCTCGGTGTCAGATGATCTACGGATCACAGCCTCAATGCAGCTTGTACAGGAACACACAACCTCCTAACAAACAGTGTGTGCACGCTGGAGAGGTGAGCGCGCGTGCGTGTGTGTGTGTTTGCGTGTGTGTGTGTCAGAGCACAGGCCGAAGCTGCAGGAGCGTCAGATTGTCTTTTATCTGAAGTGTTGGGTTTGCACCTGCTGATCTGGGGTCGTCCGTGTTACCTGGACTCTGGATTTAGTAGAAAGTGTAGGATGTAGGATCCACTGTTTATCCTGTTTGACCCCATTAGAGGGAATAAAGTGAGGCTCTCTCAGCCTCTACAGCCTCAGTTTTACCCAGTTTTAATCTAGAGTCCCCTAATGTCATGTAAAAATAAAAATAACACACTGATGTGCACCTTTAAAACTAAATTTATCATATTTCCCTTTAACAGTCAGGATAAACTGACTGACTGTTGTGATGCAGTCATGTATTTTTGCTCCTGTGCCCCCCCCCCCACTTGAGTCCTCCATCTTCCTTTAAGATGACACAGCTGTCAGGAAAGACTAAAAAATACAACCTGAGGGAGTTAAAGCTGGAGCTCATGGGTCATTCTCTCCCAACGTACTGCTCCATGTATGAGGGAATAAAGCTGCCTGCATTTTGTTTCCACTATAACGAAACAAATCTGACGTGAAAACATACAACAGCTCAGGTACAGAAACACAGTCAGTGGTATTAAGTAGCATCACACAGTAAAGTGACTGTATTTATAGAGTTTGTAGTTTATAGAATGTGCATCAAGTTAGACTAAATATATAGAATTGATAATAATAGACACACGGTAATAAAAAGCCACTAAATGGTGGGAAATAATCTCAAAGCAGCAGCAGAGCATAAAACTACGAAACTGAATAAATTAAAAATCCAAATTTAATAAGACTTGGGCTTAAAAAAATTAATAATAATTACATTTAAGATCTTTTTAATTAATCAGATGTTGAGTTTTATTATAATCAAGTTTTAAAGGTGCCTTGTAGGAAATTATAACAGCACCCATGCTTGCGTGTCACCAAATCCATCTCAATGACAACTGGGCAAACTCCGTGCACTGATGAAGACTATGACACAGCCGAAAACTGGTAAAATGCCAGTAAGGGGACCTTGAGTTGGGCTTTTGTTTTGTTCAAACTGCTTTGCTCTTTTTAAAGACATGTTTGGGTTTCATTAATGTAAAGCAGGTGGATATTCAGAGCCAAACTCCTGTGGGTAGAAATGTTTGATGGCTAAGATCATTTTCCATTACATGTCTGATCCCGAAACACAGACACACACCTGGCCAGTTCCCACCTCTGCATACAAACAGGAGGAAAACGTCACCTGTGGCAGCTGCAGCACAAAGTTCACTCACACACACACACACACACCTTCACAGCAGCTATTATATCCTCCCTCTGATGAATGAAAGGTGACAGCTACACACACACACGCACACACACACATCCCTGCTCCATCTCAGATGTTGAATATTTTAACAGCCTGGTCACATGGTGCCGGGTCTGAGCCGTCTCCTCTCGCCACCATTTCCCGCAGGTCCACAGAGGAACACCGGACTCGCACCGCTCCTCAGGACCCGGAACCACGCACGACAGGTGAGTGTCATCACCTGTCCGCTCAGGTGTGCATCTCTAAACTGCATGTTGGGTGGTTTTTGAATCCTCAAGCATCCACAGGCCAACAAGTTGTCTGTGCCCCTCACTCCGACTAGATCCAACTGGCCGGCGTTCACCCGCTGTTGGTTTCAGTTCAGGTGTCGATCTCGCTCGTCCTTCTCCCATGTGAAGCGGTAGTTTCAGGTTTATACAGGCGATGGTTCGAGTCTGTGCATGGCTCGGGTTCTGGTTCCATGAGTGGAACCTTTTCCGTTGTGAAAGCAGATCCTCAGCCTTCATTAATGTTTCAGGGAAGGGGTCTCGCTCTAGTGAGTGAGGGGAACAGCTGATGGTTTCCCTTCGTCACCTGCTGGCTCACATCCACGGGTTCACACAGGTGTACAGGGCTGATTTTGGCTTTTTATTAAAGAGTGGATAATGTATTTGCCTCTCAGTGCTAATGAAGGTATAACTCTTGAGTATCTAGTCAGTAGACCTTTTCTCTGATACCCAAAAGGATCGGTTAATTGCAAATTGAAAAAAGGCTTATTTTCTCATGTACATGCAGTTTGTCTCTCTGTTTTAGTTTCTTCATCCAATCCTTGATTTCCTCCTTTACCCCTGTTACACTGGAGGTGAATGGAAATTCATTATTGCTCCCCACAGCCTTGAAAAATGACATCAGGACGACTTCCTGCCGATGTCCACCGACGAGGACATCGGTGCTAAAAATACACCTGCCCGGTTTTTCTGAGGCGCCAAACTAGGGCTGCAGCAAATGATAATTTTCATCATCGATTAATCTGCCAATTCTTTTATCAGATAATTAATCAGATGTTCCGTCTATAAACTGTCTAATGGTCGGATGTCTCGAAAGTAACCTGCTTAACAGTGATATAAAACAGGAAAATGGAAAATCCCTATATTGGAGGAGCAAAAAAAAAAAAAGCACTATTTTGGGGCATTTTTGCTTGAAAAATGATTCAAATTATTAACTGGTTATTAAAATGCTCATAAACTGATGTTCTGCTGATTAATTGATTAATCAACTCATTCTTTTTTTCTGCTCTACATCCACATGTCCCATATTATATTTTGAAACTCTGAAACTCTGCTCACTTAAAAAAAGAAAAAAAATCCCCTTTGAGGCAGGAGGAAAAATAATAAGTCTCTTGTGAATATTTTTAATTTTCTAGGTTCTTTTGACATAGAAATTGCAAAAGTTGGAGAGAAATGTTGCCCATTAATATTTTCAACTGAGAACACGATATCTACTTCAGAACCCCCCACACTCCGAGATATTTTACTTAAAATATTTTAGGCCACATCAGTGAAGAATCCTAAATCACGTTTCACCAGTTTTTACAGTGTCTGTGTCAAAGCACATCGAGGAAGAGGACGGCTGATGAAGAGGCTCACGATGAGGTTGAAGGATTGATCGAGGGAGCGACAGGAAAACAGGAAGGAGGAGTGAGAAACAGGCCGGCATAAACAAGGAAACAAACGGGTGCCGAGATGGCGGCGTGGCTGGGCCGTCTGTCCCTGGGCGACGCCTGGTACAACATGTGCTCCCGTCTGCTGCGAACCAAACCCGTGGGCCCCATGGCCCCCGGCTCTGACGACCTCACCGAGCTGGCGGAGGGGTCGACGGTTGGGCTGGCCAGGGTCCTGACCACCATGGACCTGGTCTCGCTCGGCGTGGGCAGCTGCGTCGGCACAGGGATGTACGTGGTCGCCGGACTGGTCGCCAAGGCTGTGGCAGGCCCGGGGGTCATCCTGTCCTTCATCATCGCGGCGGTGGCGTCCATACTGTCAGGTGAGACGCCACGAGGTGAACCCGACCCCCAGCGTACAACTCTGTGTCAACAGTTTGCGTTTGCGTGCGTTTTCCTTCAGGCGTGTGCTACGCGGAGTTCGGCGTCCGCGTCCCCAAAACCACCGGCTCGGCCTACACCTACAGCTACGTGACGGTGGGGGAGTTCGTGGCGTTTCTCATCGGCTGGAACCTGATCCTGGAGTACCTGATCGGCACTGCGGCAGGGGCCTCGGCCCTCAGCAGCATGTTCGACTCGCTGGCCAATCACAGCATCAGCAGCTACATGATAACGCACCTGGGCACGCTCCGGGGGCTCGGTACGGTCGTTGCTCCTGTTTTGAGAACAGCGGAACGCACTAACACACACCTGTCTCTTTCCGTGCTTCGTTGTCGGTGCACCGAGCGCTATTGTGTGTCTCTTTTCCAGGCCAGGGCGAGGACACGTACCCGGACCTGCTGGCCCTGTTCATCGTCCTGCTGGTGACGGCGATCATCGCCCTCGGCGTGCGTAACTCTGTGGGCTTCAACAACATCCTCAATGTGGTCAACCTTGCGGTGTGGGTCTTCATGATCGTCGCCGGTCTCTTCTTTCTCTCTGCTGGCAACTGGGAGGGCGGCAGGTTCCTGCCCTACGGTTGGTCGGGGGTGAGCTACTCAACCAATGCGATGGAGCGTGTTGGCGACGCCCGCTCGAATGCCTAAGCTGAACTGAGAGCAAAACTGCAAACAACGGAATCACTGGGTCGATTAAAGTCACCTGAAGGAAATAAATGATGTCCTGTTTCCGTTCAGGTGATGAAAGGTGCAGCGACCTGTTTCTACGCCTTCATCGGCTTCGACATTATCGCGACCACGGGGGAGGAAGCGAAGGACCCGAACACCTCCATCCCTTACGCCATCACCACCTCGCTGGTCACCTGCCTCACCGCCTACGTGTCGGTCAGTGCGTGATTTGAGGCTCGGGTCTTAGTTTCTGAGCTTTCCTCCTCTGCACTTGTCAGATTTAATGGGTCTGTCCTCCGTACAGGTGAGTGTGATCCTGACTCTCATGGTCCCCTACAACCTGATCGACGGCTCGGCTCCTCTCATGGAGATGTTTGCGTTGCACGGCTTCCTGTGGGGGAAGTACACCGTGGCGGCGGGCTCCATAGCCGGGCTCACCGTCTCCCTGCTGGGCTCTCTGTTCCCCATGCCCCGGGTCATCTATGCCATGGCCCGGGACGGGCTGCTGTTCAGGTGAGAGGGGGCGCGGGATGCACGCCGACGCCCTTTGAATTTGTTCCCACGGCTGATTAACTCCACGCTGGATGTGTTGTAGGTTCCTGTCACACGTGTCGGCGCTCACACACACCCCCACGGTGGCCTGTCTGATGTCGGGGGGCTTGGCGGCGATCCTCGCGCTTCTGGTGAGCCTCAGGGACCTGATCGAGATGATGTCCATCGGCACCCTCCTGGCCTACACTCTGGTCAGCGTGTGTGTGCTCTTACTGCGTTACCAGCCCGACGAGCTGACCGATCCCGGGGAGGACGAGGGCGGAGCCGCGCCCCCAAAAGACAGCTGGACGCCAATCGGAGGCTCGGGCGGCGACGGGCCTTCGTCCTACCACGACAGCGGGGCTGACAGAGAGGGAGACCAGTCCGATTTCCACATGGGCCCCGCCTTGTTGGTGAAAAGTCTCCTGGGAGGTCACTACCATGCCCTGTGGCTGTGGCTGGGCATGCCCGACGCGTCGGCCCGGCCCACGCCCGCCACTGGCCGCACAGTGACCCGGTGCACCCTGCTCCTCTTCCTCATGTCCTTCCTCCTGTGGTCCACCGTCATATTTGGCGTCGAGCAGGGGGCGGGGGCCGGTGCAGTCTTTTCGGGGCTGATGGCTGCAACGTTGGCGTGCTCCATGGCCAAGCTGTTGATTACAATCATACAGCAGCCAGAGAGCACGCGGCGCCTGCCCTATATGGCGCCGTGTGTGCCCTTTGTCCCCGCGGCGGCCATATTGGTCAACAGCTACCTCATGCTCAAGCTGTCTCCACTCACCTGGGCCAGGTTCGCAATCTGGTGCCTCATTGGTGAGTTCAAACATCCTTGATTATAGATTTCAAATGCAATATGATGAAACTAATGATGCATGATATAAAGAAATAATGGATGAAGAGACAATAAATTCAGTTCTGTTATTGTCTTTGATTTTTTTTCAATCTTTTTTTTTTTTTTTTTTTTTTTTTGCCTGGTATAGTTTGAGTTATTTTCCACCTTTTAATCAAATGTTTTTCACTGAATCTGATTTACTCAATATGATAAGAATAGTGTTCAGTAAATCATATTGTAAAGTTATGTTTAATTATCAGGAGTAAATTAAACAATGTAATAATATTTGATTATCACGAGGGAAATTCATCCTTTAGTAGAGTTATGTGTCGCTACGCGTTCGTCCATAGTTACCAGTGGCTACAGTAGAAAATCAGTGCCCTGAAGCAGCTTGAATAATCACAGCATTAAAATTCAAGGCATTTTCGACAGTTTCGGTGTGATTTTTACGGAAGTCGCTTCTCTCTCGTGGACGAGGCAAGAACGTGAGACGCTGCATCGTGACACAACAAGGGTTCCTCTCGGTAGATGTCTCTGAGACGGTGTCTTGTGCGTTTTGTCAGATGGGTTCGGTTTCTTTAAGAATAAGACCAGTAACATGAGGCCTTGAATACTGACTTTGTTTTCTGTTAGATCTGGTCAACAGATGATGAGGCCCCTCTGGAATTCGTGAGGGTTGATGAGTCCCAGGCGGACGGTTCTCCCCGCATACGCGTGTCTCTACCTGTCCGCGAGTTCTCGCAATCCCAGTTAACCGTGCCGCCTGTCCATCCTCAGGTCTGCTGATCTACGGCGGCTACGGGGTGTGGCACAGCACGCTGGAGCTGGACGCCCGTGAGCAGCGGGCGCACGCCAGCTCCTACCAGCGCTATGACGACCACCTGGACGACACCTTCTCTCCCGACGATGACCTTTACCCCGGGGAGCGGGACGAGAGACCCTACCGCGGCTGGTCCGCCCCGGAGGAGAGGGGGCACCGGTACCGCCAGGGGAACGAGCACGAGGAGCGAGAGGGGGAGCGGTATGAGGACAGCGGCGACCAGTGTGGATACCAGTCTGGAGGGGGCGGGTCCAGGGGAAGGACCAATCCCGGTTTCGATGCAGGCGAAGAGGACAACTGAAAACAGGGGGTGTCATGAGATTCTGACTCAGCTTAGTGTCGTCGCGCAAAGTAAAACCGAGCTGAACGCATAAAAGAACTAATGAAAATACCCCAACCTTAAGACATACTACTATATATATTATGAGACGTTAAATAAATAATCTCCCAGCATTTTTAGGATTTTAATCGATATTTAGATGTGCGGATGCGGGACGAGACCGGGGACAACAAAACACGATCAGGACATCCCGGCTCCTGACTGAGCCCTTTGGTTGTCCGATGACAACGTTAGTGACCCCACACAGAGGCTCAGGTCAGGGGCCAGGCTCCTGTCTCCTGGGGCCCATTTGGGACACTGTTGGGACACTAGGAACTGGGGGTCCTCTGCTTCTTTGCCATCGGTCTTTACGTGGTTTCTGTTTTTGCTGCCGGCCTCTGATGAAGTGTAGGAGTCGTGAGGGGTGTCCTGGTCTACAATGCATTCGTTTGATCCCCGTTCATCATTCTCAGTTTTTTTTTTCCCGACTGAAATTTTAGAACAGAAAGAGTGTGTGTGTGTGTGTGTGTGTGTGTGTGTGTGTGTGTTTGTGTGTGTGTGTTCTGTCTTTGTGAAGCCTCTTCTCTGAGCAGAGGCTGCAGCTGAAACGCCTCCACCGACATTTTCAAGAGGCAGAAATAATCTCATTGGTTGCATCAAACCTCAGTGGAACCAACGACCTTCGGTTTTCATTTGAAATCCTGGAGGTCATCGAGTTTCAGTCCCCTGTCAAATAACTGCAAGCAAAATGGGTAGTTTGGCTCCACCCCCTGGGGGATTATCGTCACCAATCAGATTTCTTCTGTCACCAGGGTGGGAAAGTTCAACCCAGCAGCGTTTAAACCGGTTTCCTCGTCAGATGAAAAATCTTGACGCAGCGTTTTTTTTTTTCCCTCTTTTTTTTTCACTTCCACTTCCTGTGGCTTTTTCGCCGTCTCTCAGATTCCCCGAACTCTGGGAGACTCCGGACACCATGCGGCCAGTTTGACGTTCCTCTGGTTTTATTTCATGTGCTTCAGTCCTCGTCCTTCCGGCGCGTTGTCGCCTCTGAATGTCTTTTGATGCCGAGTTTTCTGAAACCCTGAGTTATTTTATTATTGTTTTTTTTCCCGTTTTGGTTGAACGGTTTCGGAACGTTGTATTTCTAAACGTTTCAGGAATAAATGTCTCCTTTTTCTGAGTGAAATGATTTTCTTGAGATTCTTTATCAGAAAAAATGATTTAAAAATTTTATTAATTGTAGAATCAGCTGAAAAATCTTACAATACAGCTACAGAGTCAACACATATTGATTTTAGTATAGTTATGAGTTTTTTTGTTTAAAAAAATTGCAGTTATTCATACACTAGACAACTTGTTTGCATGGAATTAATGAAGACAGGTAAACTCTGCTCAACAAAAAAACCAAAACAAAACCTGACTTCTCTGTGTTTCAGGTTCTGTTCTGGTAACTCGTTCATGCCATTAAAAGTATAAGAACCACCAACAAAAAAAATTAAAGTTAGAAGCTCTAAATTGATGACGGCTCATCATCAAACACAAGCAACAGTTTCCTTTATACAAATTCATGTAAAAAAAAATATGAAAAAACAACAAAATGAAAAAAAACTAAGAGAACAGTGAAATACTGTAGGTCTGTTCTAAGAGATGGATTTCACCACAGATAAATGTATGTTGCTGACTGCTCTAACTCTCTCAGGATGTGACTTACTTGAGTTATGAGGCAATGAAAACTAAGGTCACGGTTAGTTGAACAGGAAAGAAAAGAAAATCACACTTTGTAAACCTCTCTTCCTGTCTGTGGGGGTGTGGAAAAAAACTTGGTTTAAATCATTTTAAAGAACCTTTTTCTTTTCAGCTCCACAAATATTTTGCGAAGGCTCTTTCATCGCTCATGTCCCTGAAACCGGGGACCGGAGACCTTCGTCATCACACCCTTGCGCTCTTGGCGTGGTTGGCAGGGGGGTCCACCGGCGTGGCCGTACCCCGCTGCCTGGAGTAGTAGAAGCTGTTCTCCCTGCCCGGGGCCCTGACGTCGGTGCCGTGGCAGCACAGGATGGTGGAGCCGCCCACGAGGCAGAGGGCGGAGCCCACCCAGCCGGCGTAGAGGGAGAAACCGAAGGACATCAGGCCCTCGTTCTGGTGAACGCCAACGGGGAACCAGGCCGTCGACACGATGCCACACACGGCTGGGGGAGACATAAAAGACAGGAGAGACGCGGGAGACGTCGCATTAAAAGACGGACGGAAAAATTATGGGGGAAAAAAAAGAGACGTCCTTCATCCGGAGGTGCCTTCGTGTCTAAAACACTGGTGGCGTAGTGTTTTCTATCCATCTGGCTGTCGGTCCCCGAGGGTCCTGACAGGAACTGCCCGTCTCATCCCACAGGAAGCAGGCCAGTCGCACTGATGACCCCGGTCAGGATGAGGCCCCAGCCCCCAGCCCGTGGACCCTGACCCTCCTTCCACCCCCTCCTCCCTCCTGCAGCAGCCGGCACGGAACCCGAGGACAGTACATCCTAAAACCGCTGTCCTCTGAAACCGAAATGCTCCCCCTGGACCAAAACTATGACATGTAGAGTTTTTGTCTGATTGTAGCATCTTTACAGCGCGAATGAATGACTGAATGACTGAACCTCTGCTAACCTCTGACCTTTAACCTCTCAGCTTGCTCCAGAGATGTACAGGTGTACTCCAGCGTGCGGTTACAGATTCCAACCAGAAATGAGCTATGAATTGTTTCCTTTCAACTGGGGATTAGGTCCCACTTTAAAACTGCTATGGTGACTGTGGGTTACAGTATCCTTATGTACGTGTGTGTGTGTGTGTGTGTGTGTGTGTGTGTGTGTGTGTGTGTGTGTGTGTGTGTGTGTGTGTGTCCTCACCCATGAGGAGGAAGAGGACGCCCCCCACCCGGGCGCGGCGTCGCTTGACGGCCGAGGTGTCGCTCTGCAGCCGGACACAGGGCATCGACATGAGCACGAGCAGCATGGAGGGGAGGCCGAGGAGGCACGAGCAGATCATCAGAGCACGGGACGTCTGGATGTAGGCTGGGGGTGGGGTGGGGTGGGGTGTGGTGGGGTGGGGGGGGGTGGGGGTGGGGGGGGTGGGGGGGGTTCATAACTGAAGCATCTGTTTGGTTTAAAAGTTTCAACACCGCTTGGCTCTGGCTCTCTCCCTCTCTCATACATGTACAGTTAGGAATGCTCACACACGCACACACACACACATAAACACACACATCGTCTCTTTGAGAGAGAGAGAAGGTGATTTTTTTTTGAGGTAGAAAATTAAAAACATAGAAAATGTAGAAAAGTAACTGAACCTGGTGGAAAAGATGCGTTTTCAGTGAACCTGATGATCATGCCTGACCCCATTTTAAAGAAAAGTAACCAGCTGGGGTTCACGTAGCTACTGTTCACACACACACACATACACACACACACTGATGCACACAGCCCATAGCAGTAAAAAACACAGCATGGGAAAATTAAAGGGTAATATTAAACATCAAAGCCATTCATTTGCCAGGAGGTTATTAAAATTATGCATGAGCACCTACGCACCATCCATCCCTCATCCATCCATCCATCCATCCATCTATCCACCCCCCCCTCTCTGTCTCTGTCTCACCGGGCAGCGTGAGGATCTGGTTGAGGGCCACGCAGTGGTAGAGCGCCGGGGAGATGACGCACTCCGCCCAGAGGCCCCGCGAGCCCAGCTCGTCCATGCGCACGCAGGTGGCCACCGTGTAGTCGCAGGTCCGGACCCAGTCGTTGGTGGCCGTGGCGACGATGAGCCCGACCCAGCCCGCGCAGCTCGCCGCGCCGCCGCTGAGCTGCCTGCACATGTGCGCCATGTGGAGTGGCCGTGCGTTTTTACGCGCTCCAAAAGAAAAGGACAGAAAGAAAATCACTCCGTTCTGACACTTAGGAAGGACTCTGGGTCATCTAATTTTCAGTCTGCAGGAATTCAAATGTCCCTCTTCCCTCTGTTTTATATCTGATTTTTAAAAAATATCCTTAAACCCTTTCTAAAAGTTCGGAATCAGTCAGTGATCCCGCTGCGTCCCCTCAGCGCGTCCAAGGCTGATGCACAGGAAAATGCCCAGAATGGGATTTATGGCTGGGTGTGGTGCAAAAACAAACCCTGCGGTCCAAAAGCTTAAGCCAACCGGAGCGCGTCTGAGACCCTAACCTAAACCAGACACGGGGGGGCGGCCTGAGCCAGGAAAACAACAGCCTACTGGATCCATCAGAAAAAACCGTGCATCAGGTGAGGGGCAGATTTGGGTCATCTGGCGGGGGCGTGGCCCAAACCTGAGCTCCTGCATCTTAAAAGAAAAAAAAAGCATCAGGAAGGAAGTTTGAGACACGAATTCAAAATCAGTTGACAGCATATTTTAAAAATACAGATTTCCTCTCCATGTATCACTCACCTGTCTGGCTGTGGCCCTCTGCTGCCCCCCCCACATCCTCTATCCCCCCAACCTCGACGTTTCCATTCAAACAATAACAACAAACCCACATTTTTGATGAATTATTCATTTATTAAATAATTTCAAGCAGGATACCATAAAAATGTGACGATTAAAGACACCAGTCTCTACCCTGATAGTGACTTCTTTTTTTTTTTTTTTAAATCCACAGACATGTTTTTGTCCAGAATATAGTGATATAAAACATTAAACTTTCATTAATCACTTACAAAGTCTACGTATTGTTATTATTTCATTGTTTTTTTTTGTTTTTTTTTTCCTTTTACACACAACTGGTTATGTTAGCTACTGGATAGATTTTGTCGTTGACGTCACGTTCTAAAAAAACTAAATAGACAAATTTTATATATTAAATGTTCAAAATCCTTCGTGAAATAGCTTCAAATGTACACTCTCCAGTGGCATGTAAAATATACACAAAGTTACAAAAATGACCCCCCCCCCCAAGTCTCCTGCTACAGTCAGAGGGGCCCGAAACGCAGCGAGTTCCCTCTGGACTCTGGCGTCTTCATGCTTCCAGGCACCTCCTCTGCTCCGGTCTGCTAAGGCCACACCTCGATTTATAATCTCATAAATTACCGTGAATCTCTTTTTGTGACTTTGCTCTGTCGTCCTTGGTGTCAGCTTCTGTTTTCCCGACCTCTCTCCTTTGTCTTTTGGAACTCTCCCCTTCCTCCTTTCTTCCCCCACGTCTTTATTGCCTGTTTTTCCATCCGACCCCCCCCCCCCCCCGTTTTTTTCCCTTTCCTTGCTCTCATTGGTTTTTCAGTGCGTTGATGTGGGCGCAGATCTTGAGAGCCGGTCCCAGTTTGATGTTCATGCTGGTCATCAGGTGGTCCTCCGTCAGCAGCAGCAGGGCCTGGCCGTCGATCTCCTGCAGCCGGAAGGCCTCTGCCACGTCGCTGCAGCCTGCACATGGAAACAAAAAAACAGCAGTTAAAAAAATCCTCTAAACCACTTAAAACTCCCAGCATGCACTGGGCGAGAGGTGGGGGCACCACTTTGGCAGGTGTACTTCAGCGTACTTTTGGTCCGGGTCCGTTTTTCCCGGTACGGCCTTAAAGGTGCAGCACACAGTAATATATTAGACAACAACTTTTAATTTTATATTGAATAATCAATGGATTATTTTCTCAATTCATCCATTAGTTTGTGAAAACAGTTTGTGTAGCACAGTGGAAATTAAATTTTTAGTTTGTCTTAAAGTGCTTGTGGATGCATTTTTCTGTGCTGATTTAAGTATAAGAAAATTATTAATTTGATGGAAAAAAATAAATATATACTGTATATATATGTGTGTGTGTGTATATATATATATATATATATATATATGGAAATTGACCCCAGTCTCCAAAGGCCGTCGTCTTTGCTATGATATGTGATGTTTCTTTTAAAATTTTTTTTTTTCCCTCCTGTGAACTTTGCCCGAAGCCAAACAAGACGTTGAAAAACAAACGCTCCGTGTGGAGGAAGCACAGAGAGACTCATCACTTAAGCTTATTACAGTTTAAATATCTCCGGTGGTATTGTTTATCCTCAAATGCTGTTATGGAAAATATTCTTTGATATTTCGTTAGCAAATAGATTTACACATATTATTTCAATCTAGAAAGTCTCAACCATGAAATTAACTTCCCACTTGAGTGGACTTTTATGGAGCTTTTGAAATTTTATTCTACTTAGTTTTAAAGGCTGATTTCATTCATTCTACCTGGGCTTTTATTTAATGAACATCATTTTCAAAATAACATTTAAGCACCGCAGAATCTTAAACATAACTGTGAAGCACACTGATGCTTGTGTTCAGTCTACGAAGCCTAAAACGACTTCTGAACGACACCAGGGTCTCACCAGAAGGTGAGAACGAGCCCTCTGCCGGCGGCTGACGATCAGGACATTCGAGGCGTTTGAGTAAATCATGGCGAGGACCTCAACGGAGGCCACCGCTTCCAGAGAAGCTGAACGATGTCTTGTGTGTGTTTGTGTGTGTTGAGACTAACTCAGACACCTGTTGACATTTACCAGGCAGCGTGTGAATGAAGGCGGTCACTTCCTCCACGCTCCATTGAGAGGGGGCGGGTTTGAACGTGGTTGTGGGCATGGAGCTGGTCCTGGCGGGCGCGGACGCCCTCCTCGCTCTCCGGGCAGCCCGGCGCTCCATCCTCACCGCCATGGCAACGGCGGGGTCTTCCTCTCCCCCGTCGTCGTCGTCATCGTCTTCTTCCTCCTCCTCCTCCTCCCCTCCTCCCTCCATGTCCTCCTCATCCTCCTCCTCCTCTTCTTCCACCCCCGCCGCCGCCATCGCCTTTTCCTTGCCCTCCTTGTCACGCCGACCGGCGCTCCACAGATCACGAGGCTACACGGAGACGAGTGGAAAAAGAGGGAAATAAACAGGTGAGAACAGGTAAAACAGGTGAGTTCCTCCGTCACTACACACACTGCTTTTTTTTCATGATCTGAAATGTAAATAGTGAGTGAAGCTGTTAAAAAAACGTAGTGAAGAAAATGGAGCAGAAGTAGAATATCATGAAAATACTCGAGTAAAAGTACCTCAGTGTGGCGCTTTAGTACAGTACTTGAGTAAATGTACATAGTTACTCTCCATCTCTGAATAAGCCGCCCTCACTAATTCGACTTTCTGGGAAGAAAAAGGCTGAGAAAGTAAACCGCTGTAGTTCTTCTAACGGCCACCAGTGGTCGTCTGTGTTTTCATTCACTTGACGTCCATTAAAACCCCAAATCAGGACAGTTTCCACGGTTGCGCCCGCTGGCTAAACCCACGTTCTTTCTGATCCAGGACACGTCTAGGATTTCAGCGCCGGGGGAAATGTTTAGCAGACAACAGCATTTCATTGATCAAATTAACTGTTCAGATATATTGTCTGGAAATTCTCTTTTTGAGACATGAGAGTCTAGAAGCTGCTTCAGAGATTATACATATATACCTCAGCTTCTCATGTCGGTTTTAAAATGTTGAGTTTCATTAAGAATTTATCATGTCTCTTCGAGGCCTATTTACACCAAAAACCTGACCTCTTTGCCCCAAAATCTGTATTTTATAAGACTTTAGAAACCACACAAAAACAGAAAACTGCTGCCTCAAAAGCAACCCTTTAAACTATTTTCATCCAAACCAGAACTAGAACGGGAAGTTTCTCCCGGTGTTTTTACACGTCTTTCCCACTGTGATGTTCAGCCAACAATCGCATCCCCAACAGGTGTGTGATAGTCAGCGGATTCATTTGGAGTTAAGTTATTCCTCTTTTTCACGTTACTGCGAACTTCTAGTGTAATATTAAGTGAATGGCGTGAAGTAAACTCCAGCTTTTTGGTGAGCTGAGCTGCATCCAGCCCCGGTGTATTGTGTTTTGAACTGGTGATTAGTTCAGTGTCCCTACCAGCCGCAGTAGCAGAGGCTTCCCGGGGACGGACTCCGCCCGGTTGAGGGCCGGCCGGGGCCTCTCCGACCGGCTGCCTGCACTCAGGGCCCGCAGACGCTTCGTCAGACGGACGTTGAACCTGAGAGAGAGACAGAGAGAGGGAGAGAGAGACAGAGAGAGGGAGAGACGAGAGGAGACGTGGTTCGCATTTCTTCATTCTGCCTCAATGATTCACACTCATTTCTGCGTTTAACACCTGTGTGTCTCCACACCACATCCTGGCAGTGCAGCCACTGTGAAAGCAACACTCGTCAACGCACGCAACGCTCACTCGGCCTCTCCGAGAAGCGGCGTGTTGCGCTCACATGACGCCGGAGCCGCCCTCTTCCTCCCCTTTTCTTCTTCTTTTGTTCTTTTTTCTCGCCTTTTTGAGCCAATGAAATCAGGTCTCACCCGCGCGCACAGGAAGTGGAGCAGAAGCGCTTGGACCGCATGAAGTTGTGCGCGTGGCCCCTCTTCCCGCAGAACTGGCAGTGCAGCACCGCTCGGTCCCTGTGACCCGACCCTGCGTGGGACACACAGACATGTTCACCGTTTATCAGAGAGCAGCCGAAGGTCATTGGATATTTAACAGTAGGAGGAGGATTGACCTCTGACCCCATAATATTTCAGGTCCAGTCTTTTGGGCTTTGATGCAACACAGGAAAAGTGTCCAGATGTTCCTTAGAGACTTGACTATGGCTTAAACTAACAGATATTTTCATTATCAATTCACCAGCATCATTGATTAATGTCTGAAAATAGTTAAGATTGTCTGAAGACCGAGTTAATGTCTTAACCAACAGTCCAAACTTCCCAAAGTTTTCTGTCATAGCAGACAAAAAAAGGAAACAAATCTGAGAACGTTTTGTGCTTTTGCTTGAAAACTAACTCGCGGGATTGATCGATTATTGACTCATTACTGTGGAATTGAGATTTGTCGCCGCCGGGAAGCAACACATCTAAAGATCATTTTCCAAATCCAACCCTCAGTTCTATGACTGTTCAGCTCAGTGTGCAGTGGAAATCAACCGGTTGAATCTGTCCTCAGACCAGTGAGACGTCAACAGAAGTGATTTGCCAATTGTTCTGATAATCACTTACGAAAAGCATTTTCTGATTCCAGCCTCTAAAATGTGACAATTTGCCTCTTTTCTCTGTTGTATTTTTGACTTTTTTGCATTTACTCCCAATTTTCTGACTTTTTTTAATCGACAAAACAATTAATCGATTATTTGAAAAACTAGTCAGCAGAGCAGTCGGTCCTGAAACCAAACAATTGTCACGGGTTTGTCACCACACTGAAGCAGCTGAAGCTCTTGGTGCATTAAAGGACACACGCATCCTGGGACAGGACGCGCTGCTAAAAAATCGACATTTTCAGTGACAGAAATTATATCTTTGGTCTTTTTTTTCTTTGTCAGACTGTCCATGAATGCACCACAGTCCTTGAATGCACCAAAGCGGAAGGCTTCCTGGTCTAGATGGTGGTTCCCAAACCCGGGGATGTTGTTGAGTGTTTCCTTTTTCTAGTTTTACCTCTCAATGCCTCCGAACATCATTTAAATAAAGTAAACTTTAAGGGGATAATGTGTCCTGGCTAACTGCTCCAAGAAGCCTTACTGGTCCCGGGGTCGTCCGTGTCTCCTCCCTCCTCCTCGTCCGAATCGGTGGAGTGCTCGGCCTGTGTCGTCGGTTCGGTCGCAGGCAGCGGCGTCCTGCCGTTGGTCCCGTTCACTTCCTGCGGCTTGACCACCTGCTCCGGGACCAGCAGGGACGAGCGGTTCACCTGTGCAGCGACAAGGCTCTTAAACACACTGAAACCATCCCCGGCTGTTGCATTATATATCAACAGTTAATCCTATCAATAGTTAATCCTGTGTTTGTGTGTGTGTGTGTGTGTGTGTGAGATCCAACAGAGGACCTCATCATTAACAATAAAATCATATTCCCTCTCTTCTGTTTAAGAGTGAAAATGACACAAAATCTAATTTCACAAATCCAACAAATCCAGTTGTATATTAGGGAAAAAAAAATCACCTTCATACTATTCTGCTTATTTTCATTGCACAGGAAATATGTATTAAAAATAGAAAATAATTATTTTGACTTTCCTCCCTCTTAGTCATTTTTCATAGGAAGAGCAAACCGGAACCAACCGGCAAGTTCAGGCTCAGTTATCAGTTATTCCCTCGGCATCAGCGACGGGACTGTGATGATCCGGAGCCGCAGCAGCTTCATGAAGCTCAAACCAGAACTACTGATCTGCGACAGACAGCGACTTCACTATAAATAGCTCCTGACTACTCACACCAAACCAGGGCTGGTAGCCGGGCGTTTTTCACACCTGCAGTAAAAAATCTGGCGGATTTCAGCGCTGGAGTCTGCTGCCGTGCGCTTGTCTGAGTTTTTAACACTATGATTATCATTAATTATCATTACTACTGCGCCCAGTACTGATTTTTGGTGGTGCCAGGAATTTTAATAACATAATTGTGCACGTTAAAAAAAAAACAAAAACAAAACAGTGAGATTATGGTTTACGGAAAATGGAAATAGAATCTGTCTGTGGCATTTTCTAAACACGAACTTTATTTCTTGTCATCAGTGTGAGATAAAACACTACATGTCCTCAGCTAGTATTTGTGTGTTTGTGTGTGTGTCCGTACAGGAAATGGCTGGAGCCCCTCCTGGATGACAAACCCCTCGACCAGGTGGGTCAGAACCTGCCGTCCCTCGGGCCATGCCCTCGGCTCCCAGGGGCCGCTCAGCGATTGGCCGAAGCGCTCTGACTCGTCTTCCGATTGGTCGAGGGGCTCGGACTCGGCCTTGGCCTCGGCCTCCGTCTCGGCCGGGTGCCGCGACTCCCCCCCGACCGCTTTGCCAACCTCTTTCTCGGGCTCGTGCTGCGACAGGCCGAGGTCGGCCGTGTGGGCCGTGTGGGCAGGGAGCAGCGGGGGAGGGTTTTCCACCGAGGGGGTGACGAGGGGCGAGGAGGGGGGGGACTGAGAGGAGAGGCTGGACAGCGCTGGACGGAGCAGAGACAGTGAGAACATTGATTAGTTGTTTTAAATAAAATGTTCAAAATAATCAAACAAATAATCTTCAACAATTTTTGAATATTATTTTGAGCGCGAGTGAAGAAGGAGGAGCATTTTTAATCTTAAAGACTGAAGGATTTATTGATTAATCGGCCAATAATCGACTCTTTGTTAGCGTCTCAACTCAGCCCACAGAGTTGGTGTGTTGATAGATGTGTGTTGGACAGTACCTGACTGGTTGTCAGACTGGGTGGACATGTTCTCACAGAAGTCCTCCTGACCGACGGCCTGGAGGTCTGGATTAGACTCTGGCAGTTTCTGGCTCTGGACAGACACCTCGGGGACCGGAGCCGGCGCTGGAGTTGGCGCTGGGGCCGGCGCTGGGGCCGGCGCTGGGGCCGGCGCTGGGGCCGGTGCTGGGGCCGGCGCTGGGGTCGGCGCTGGGATGGGGGCCGAGGTCTGGGCTGGAACCGTGGCCGACGTGAGACCTGGGACGGTTTTCAACTCCATGCCGGAGTCGGGCGTCGGGGACGGATCTGTGCTCCTGCGCCGATGGAGGACATTGCTGGTCGGCTTCTCGGATTGGTCCATGGCGGTCTCTGCTTCCTCCTCTTCCTCCATCTGCTTCTCCTCGCTGTCCTCTGGCCTCTCCCTGTCCCCCTGGCCTTCCTCCGTCACCTCCATTTGCTCCTCCTCCCTGGCCGTCTCGACCTCGTGCTCTCTCTGACTGGCCTCCTTCTCCGTTATGAGCCTCTGTTTCTCCTCCTTCGCTTTCTCTCTTTGGTCGTCTTTTTCCACCCTCATGTCTTTACCAACGCCCGCCTCATCCCTGACTCCTTGTTTTACTCCTCGTCCTCTCTCTCTCTGCTCTTCGCTCTCCTTCGCCTCCCCTCTCTGGACCACAGTCTGTGACGGAAGCCCGGCCTGGCTTGGAGGCGAGGCCGGACTCAGGGGAGATGGAGGCGAGGGCAGGGGGGAGGTTGTTTTTGGCAACGACGGGTTGAGGGGAAGAGGAAGCGTGTCTTCGCTGCTCAAAGTCCTCTTTGATTGGCTGGAAAGCTCAGGTGGCTCGGCGACTGAAGGCGGCGGCTGTACCGAGGCATGGGCGTACGTTCCCGGTTGAGGCTGCCGGCCCGAGGACAGGGCGATGATTTGCAGCTGCCTCGCTGCGGATGGCGAGCGCTCGAAGTGGGAGGAAACAGGCACGGGACGGGCCGCAGGTAGTGAACTGTGCTGGGATGCGCTGGTACTGAGTACAGTTTGTGACGGCGGGCAGCTCTTCAGCCCGGCTGGCGGCCTGCCGACGGCAGCGGCCTGGCCAGAGGGAGCGGCGGCGAGCGGCTGGAGGGCGGAGGTGTGTCGAGGCAACGCTGCCCGGTGACCGTTTGGGGAGAGAAGCCTGGGCCTCAGAGGGACGGCTCGAACCGGGGAGTAGAGAGCTGAAGGAGGAGGAGGAGGAGGAGAGACAGCGTGAAAGGAAAACGGTTTTAAAAAGCCAGAAACACAGAACTCAAACAGTAGGTGACGTACTGGTCCAGGACCAGCAACCAGCAACCAGCAACTGGTTTCCCAGGAGTGACTTGGAGTGTGGGTGAGGAAACCGGTGAATTTTAGCTTTAACACTTTAAAACTAATTCAGAATTTATTTCCCCCAAACTACACAATAATAACACTACAATACCTGATTGACTGAAGTTCTGTAATTGTTTTCAAAGCCTGATGACTAATGCTAGAATTATGAGGCTGATATCAATGCAATGATATTGATACATTGGCCCATATTTGTTTTTTAACATATCACAGAATTTTTAAACCAGTTTTTATATAATTAGTTAGACGAAGTGTTACCAAAACATAAAATCCTCAATGGATAGTGAAGTTTCTAATAATTAATGAATAATGAATGGATATTTACTTGGGATCCTATCAAGGAAATTCCTGATTTTTCCATAAGACTATGTGTGTGTGTATCTGTATTTATGTTATGTTTTGCAGCATTTCCTTATCATTTTCTGTTTTTTGTAAAATTGACATTCCTTCTATTTTTCTAATCTTTCCATAACTGGCGGCTTTTGTGTCTAAATTTGTCATTTTCACTGCGAAGAGAGAGGAGAAACATGCCGATTTCCTTTTCTTCGTCACCTTCCAGTTTTATGGTTTTTATCTATTTCATTCAGCAAAATATCTGTAAACTGTGTCCTCTGAGTGTCAAGTCACTGAAAAGATAAAATATTACTCGTCTCATCTAGTCACAGAGGAGCCCTGTGTCAGTGTTCCTCCCGGGACCTACTCGGGGGTGGGACGGAGAGGTGGCGGCTGGGCGTTGTTGGGCTCTCTGTTGCCGTGGTGCTGGGCTGCGGTCGCGGCCTGAGAGGGGGGAAGAGCTGGGCGTGAGGTCGGGAGAGGGGAGGCGGGGCTGAGGACGGGGGCTTGAGACGCAGAGTGGGCGGGATGGTGAGGGCCCCGGGGGGAGGAGGCCTCAGGGTGAGACTCTGGAGCTGGAAGGGAGACAGGAGAGAGAGAGACAGAGAGAGACACGGTTATATAGATCTCAAACACTATCAATAAAAGCTATTGTTTTGCAAAATTACCATGGTAAATCCACCACCATTACAATTATAAACAGTTTATGTGAAGCGTGAAGCAGTCGACTGAAAGTCATACACGGGCAAAGGAAAAGTCACATTTGCTCAGTGGCTCACCTGAGCTGAAGCAGGGTTAGAGGATGGGGAGGAAGAGGAGGAAGAGGAGGAAGAGGAGGAAGAGGAGCAGTGGGCAGGTCGCATAGCAGACGTAAGAATCAGCTGCAGGAAGAAAAGGAGAGAAGGGAAAGAAGGAGAGAACAAACGGGAAAATAAACTGAAGAGAGTGGGGATTAAAGCACAGAGCCTATTCACAGTCAAGCACTGAAGATGAATGTGAGCGTGTGTGTGAGAGAGACTTGGCCCAAGGACTTAAGACTTTTGAGGTTTTGTTTTTATTGCTTTGACATGTTTTACTATGTTTGTAACGTAGTAGCACGGACGATTTAACGACAATACACGACATTAATGTCACATTCTTTCGTTCTGTTTATACCACCGTGCCTGAAGCTGCCTCCAAGTCGTGTTAAAACTACTGAGAATTAACAATTTCACACAATATCCACTCAAATTCGGGTTAAATTACATGGAGTTTGGTTGGCGCTTGACATCCATATTTCCTTGTTTTCGGGGATCTCTGCTTTAGCAGGTGCTGAGTCAGATGTATCAGCGTTTTCAGAAAAATCCGTCTCCCAGTCGTTAATGTGACTCTGACATGAACACGGAATATACCCTCAATATTCCTGGGAACGTTGAGTAATTGTGGGAAAAGTTGCACATCAATAGGGAAGAGTCTCTTATGGGAATGGTAGATTTTGTTTCATATGTCAGGACTCAATTCATAGAAAAAGACAATCCTACCTGATTATTTTATCCACACTGATTTTCCAGAACACATCATTTAGAAAGAGAACAGTGTAAAATTGTAATAGTCTCCAAGCTGCACCCAGTTCTAGTTGTGTTTTTGAAAATGTCTGCTCAGTATTCAGATTTTCTCTGAGTAAGCTCATAGCGTCTGTATTTCCTACGTAACATGAATGTATCATGAAACGCTGACCTTTGCACCTGCTGATGGCTCATTTTAATACTGGTAATCTCTCCCGCTGCACGTCGCCAGCGTCGGAAACCAGGTTACACCCAGGAATCTATGTAAATGTGTGTGTGTGAGAGAGATAGAGAGAGAGTATGCGTGATTACCATCTGAGCTCTAAGCAGCACCTGGTCTTGGCCAGACCCTTTGAGACCTTTCCCTAGGAGCAGTGTCTGCTGGGATACCCTCTGCCTGACAGGTGAGGGGCTCTGATTGGCTCGCACAAGGCCGGGTGTGCCCACCGGGTGGCCCTGCGGTACCTGGGAACAAAGAGGGGGGGTTGAGGAAGAGCTACGAAGCAAGAGTGTTTTCGCCACGTTTCCTGGGAGACAGGCACCCGCCCAGCTGGACAGTGGCGTGTGCTATGCTCGAACATTTCCTGCAGCATAATCCACTTCTCCACAGCGACGCTGAATGGATGAAGTAGAAAGTTTAGCAATTTTATTAGAAAAGGAACAACTGAAACTTTAGGATGGACAACGGAGTTGTGGTTGATGCTGCAGGAATCGTTTCAAGAGATTTTCTGCGGACGGTCCTGGTGCATTTTCAAGTCCAAAGCTGAGCACAGCGGCCATCCACCACCGGAGACACGAGACACTCTAAAGCTTTCAGAGACAGTTGGAGGGAACATTTGATGCTCAAAAACTCAGAATCCTTTAATAACATTAAAAGAAAAAGTTGGTTACGGGGTGAAAAGTAAGAGTTGTGATTTTAAGCGGCACTAAGACATCTCTGTCTGCGAGGACTAGACTTTACCTTGTACATAAAGGCCTCCTTGGTGATAAAAGACACGTAGTAACACCTGTACCTTAGCTGAAGGTTGCGTGTATGTGTGGCTCCCAGCTTAGCTAAAACTTTTATACACAAAGCAAAGTAAACAAACAAACCCAGAGAAGAGACGTGCGTGTGCCGAAGATGTGAAACGTACTCAGATAAAAGCCGACGGGGAGGAAACCGTAACGCCAGATGCTCAGACAGCAGCAGAGGCTTGGTGGGTGGGGGGTAAGAGTTAGCTCTCAGATTAACCTGCTCACGCTGCTGCTGGGGGCAGGTTTACAGGTCTCACCTATGTGGTACATCCTCTAGTCTGTCAGCGCAGCTCACATCAAAAGTACATCATAATATTTACATCATTTATACGTAAGAACTGTTATGTGTATGTCCAACAAAAGTCCATACACTTTTTTTTTTAAATTCAGATGTGTTTTTAGGTTTTCAGGCTTCATGTTAAGCTGTAATCCGGGTGTATGTACTTCAAAAGGTCGCCGGTGAACGGGATTAAGGTTCAGAATAATCTGAAGTGGTGGGGTTTTAATCCCAGCGCCACAAAAAAAAAATACCCAGAGATGCTACATTGCACAGTCTGAGGTTTTTGGGTTTTTTGTAATACTAGTTTCCATAGTCATCTTGTTTTGATACTTTCTACAAGCTTTTCCAACACACGTTAAATTTTTTAAAAAATGACGAGATTAAAAATTTGCAGTCAAGTAAAATGAAAAAGATGTAAAACTGGTAAATCTGTACAATGACCTGAAGTTTGAGGGGAAGTCATTGTAACTGGTGAAGAACCTGTACAGCATACAACCCCCCCCCCCACATCCCACTGTGAAACCACAATGTGTCATCTTGACATTTGACACATTAACTTCTGTACAGATAACAACAAGCCTCTGAAAGAAAATAAATGTATTTAAAGTGATATCTGGGGTCTTTGGATCACGTGGTAACAAGTGTATGTCCTCTAGAGCTAAGCTCAGTTCTGTGTGTTTGTGTGTGTGTGTGTACGTGTGCATGTCCATTACCTGTCTGCCAGGTGGACTGGCCGGCGTGTGAAAAGGCGTGATCGGTGTGGACGTCGGCGTGGACACGGGCCTCGTGTTCCCATTGGTCAGGCTGACCGAGGTCTTGGTTGCCATGGCGGAACTGCTGTGCACCACAGAAGAAGAAGAGACGAGGGGGGAGGCTGTGCTGGCCACAGCGAGGGAGGAGGAGGAGGAGGGAGAGGAGGAGGGGGAGGACGGAAGGAGGAGAGAGGAGGCGGCGGGGGTTTGCGTGGTTGGCGACGTCTTGGAGACGCCAGCCGGGGAGGGGAGGATCGCGAGGAGTACGGAGAGAGCGGGGTCAGGGGAGGTGAGGGCTTAGGGGAGCAGGGACAAGGATGTGGGGAGACGCTGCTGCCTTGGGGCCGTGGGCCGCCGCGGAGACGGAAGGAGCAGGGGTGAGAGGGGGAGGAGGGGAGGAGGTGGTTGGTGTCAGTGCGGGTGCGGGGGAGTCCAGGAGCATGGGGTTGGGGGTGAGCCGAGGAGGGGTGGGGGTGGGGGTGGTGGAGGTGGAGGAGTCGGGCGTGGTGGTGGCGGCGGCGGCGGAGGTCTGAGGGCTGGTTCCATTGGTGGTCTCTCCCTGGTCTGACGGGGTCTGACGAACCAGCTCCCGGTCCATCCTTCAACACTGTAGCACACTGGGACGGATGCGTGGATGGATGGATGGATGGACAGAGAGATAGAGAAAGAGGAGCCATAATGAGAACTTTTACTTTTTCAGAGAAAAGTATTTTTTTTGTTGTTTTAATAATTAAAGGCCTTTAGTTGTAATGGAGGTTTTCACACTGTTGTATTAGTACTTTCACTTCAGTAAATGCTCTGAACTCTTCAGCAGTTTCCCTAAGGCCTAATTCTACCCCAGTTGTCTCTGTCTACTCTCTATATGCACTCTGTGTGTGTGTGTGTGTATATATATATATATATATATATATATATACACACACACACACACACACACACACAATATGTATGTATATAAAACTTTGTTGTTCTCGGGATCCAGTTTGTCGTACTCTGTACAGATCATTAGGCCTTTTGAGGTAAATTAACGAATGTGATCTTGGGCTTTACAGTATGAGAAGAATCCGTGTTGACTTGATGGTGATCAGGAATCAGTCTGGTCCTGCCACAGCTGATCTAAGTTGATAGGCTGAGTCCAGTGTTTTTACAGCCTGTATTTTCCCAACAAAATCTTTTTTTTTCTCCACCAGGATTCAAAGTTCACACCAATGCAGAGAAACAGCGTTTAGACAATTCATGTTGGAATAAACAGTTAAACCATCATGGATCTTTCTTCAGGCATCGATGCACCTTCTCTGCTCACCTTTCCAACAGGTGAGCTTCAGACAACGCGTAATTTACAGAGAATTAAAACTAACACTTTATTTTACAGGTCTCTTATGTCCTCATAATTTCCAAGAACTTTCCTCGAGAGAACAGTGTGATCTGGTTCTACTATTGAAGGAGATGTAAAGTAATTAAGAAAGTTATTTTAGTCAGAGTGTAGTCAGTTGTGTTGAATTTATGAGCCGCTGGAGTTTTCGTTAATACTTTGATTTACAGCATTTCTCAAAAGTTTCCCCGGGAACAATTGCGCAATTTGATTTTAATTCCAGGACAATGAGAGCCCAAATTCTCAGGCTTTTATTTTAGTCCCTTCAGTTACTTGTGTTGACCTTATATTTGACTTCCAGAGAATTTTGTTTCTTACTCATTTATTTATTATCGTAATATTGTCTGTTTGCGGAGACGTTTCACATTTTACAGGTGTATCTCACCTGTTTTCCTCCTCTGTTTTACCCGCAGTCAGCTCCGGATTATTTAGTTCTTTCCAGGAAACTTCTCAGGAGAACATTTGGAAATAAACCGGAATATTAACAGACCTGTAAAACAAAACGTGACCCAGTTTTCTTGAAAGAGTTTCTCTGTTTACTAAAACTTTCAGAAATCTATTGAACAACTGACCACGAATAATCTAAGCTGGTTAAAACAGTTTAGACTTTCTTTTTTTTGTCTTGGGGGGATTCGAGGGACTTTGAATCACGACTACAGTCCGACCGGACTGAACCCCGATCCACAGCCGAGGGTGAGAACCAAACCCGAGACACAAACCCATGGCGAGTTTCCTGGGCGCAGATGGCGATGGAGGGATGAGGCGATGATGTGACATCGCTCGTCGAGGTGAGGCTCCTAGACCCCTGACATCGTCACATAA
>CM029125.1:19501807-19684453 GCA_016859345.1 Istiophorus platypterus
ATCATTATCCTGTAGGATGTTTGGTGAACTGTGGCTATAAAGGGAAGAACGTGGACTGCAACAAAACTAGGACAGGCTGTGGCATTATTACCATGATTGATTGCTATTAAGTGACCAAGAACCCCCCCCCCCCAAACCACCACCACTGCACCTACCAGTACACCGGCACCACCAGTCTGGACAGTTTACACCAGGCAGGTTGGGTCCATGGATTCATGCTGTTGACTCCAGATTCTGACACGACCATCTGCTGCCTCAGCAGACTCCAGATCCATCAGACCCCAGTCTATGGCTTTCCAATCTTCAAATGTTCTCCCCTGACCTCTAAGATCTCTCATCATCATGAAATCCTGCTCACTGGATGTTTTTTGTTTGTTTTTTGTTTGTTTCTAGCTCCATTCTGAGTAAAAACTCTGGAGACTGTTGTGTACGAAAACCCTGAGACAAGACAGATGACTTCCATACATTAATCATAACTTTATCCGGGGGTTCCTTATTCATTTTTGCTTTTCAGGAAACTTTTTCCCCCTTCATTTTGGTAGTTTATTTTACTGTAAACTCTTATTTTGAAAGTCTGAACCAGAGCAGTTGCTCCAATCTGTTTAACTTGACTCTGGAGTTGATAAGGTCCAAGCTCCATAGCAACCAAATCACCTGGACAGAAAAGTTGGGAATTTTGGGGTTTTTTATTTTTTGAATGGAACAGGACGCCAGAGGAGGATGACGCGTCTCTTCCGCAGAGGGAGCCTCGAGACAGAAGCTTCACCGTGAAGTAAAAATGCCAGCGACAAGAGTCATCAAGCCGAAACCAGTGGAGGCGACGACAAAACCCGTCGAGAAAACCAAACCGGTGAAGACAAAAGCGGCGGACGCGGCAGGACGTGAACTCAAGGCGCCCACTGTGCGTAAAGGCCGCGCGTCGAGCTGCCCGAGATGCCCGCAGCGGGACAGGTGCGAGAGGGCGGGGGCCACCGGGGTGCAGGGCCCTGCCTCCAAGACCAGGTGCGAGAGGAGGGCCAGGTCTACTTCTGCTGCTCCCAGGCCGACCGCACACTGTCCCAGAGCCAACCCGGACCAGAGGAGGGTCCCCGGCTCCTGGAAACCCGCCGCTGATCACCCGAAGCGCCGTGAAACGGCCGCCTGTCCGGGTCCGCCGGAGCAGAGGGGGCACCGGGAGCAGAGGGGCGTCGGGGCCGCAGCAAGGTACGCAAGTCAGAGGTGAGAGAGGAGAGATGACACAGAGAAAAGCTAAGGAGCCAAGGAAGGAGAGTATCTGTAGACCCCCCAGCTCTGATGGGGACACTGGTTTGTAATATGACAGATTTTAGTTGTACTTTATTCTCTGAAAGCTGTTTCGCTTCAAACCATCAGACTTTTTGCCTGCGTGGTACATACAGGCTAGTATAAGTCCCCTAAAGGTGATTGACAAGCAAATGTGAACAGCTAAACAGTCTGAGATCAATGCAAAAAAACGGAATAAAATGAAATGGATAAAAACAGTAAGTTAGATAAATGACAATAACATAAAGAAGTAAAAATGGAGAAAACGCGTTTAAATTCAGTAATACAGTTTTTAAAAAATGGCCATAAAACATAAAAGTTCTTCACTTGTCCATCTGCAGGTAAAAGTACCAGATGAATCTCTGATACAAGGCTGCACACACAGGCATCTTTTACAGCCAGAACCTCTGTGAAGTTGTTATTGGATGTGATGTGATTTCTTTTTATTTCCTACGTGGGTCATTTTCTGTTTAAAAAAAAAAAACAAAACAAAACGGCGCAACAGGAGATGAGCGTCTCTACAAAAATGGCCTCTTGAATTTTTCCTGGAAGTCTGTGAAACGTCAGTGTGACGCGGGCCCCTCGGCGGCCTGGTGGCCCCTCCCTGAGGGGCAAGCGGGGCCAGGTGTCTGGAGGCGAGAGCGGTCGGACGGCTCCTGCTCTAAAAGGCAGGTGTGGTCCTGATCGCCGCGGCCGTCTGTGGCCATCTGTTGCGGTGGATTAATCCCACTCGCTTCACCACCCACTGGGCACGACAGCAGGTCAGCTGCTGCAAACCTGCACATCAGTGTGAACATTCGGAGGCTGCAGGTGATTCCCTACACAGTTGTAGGCATATTTATTGTTGTCTCCCTTGAATGACATTTGTCCCCAGAGGGAGTTGTTCCCTAAAAGACAACAATAAGACCCAAGTAGTTAAAAATTAAGAAATTTCTCTCCTCTAGGTTGTTTTTTTTCCCCTCCTGAGGAGGTGGAGCCAGCAGAGCATTAGCTCAGCACCTGGAACGTTCATGTTCACGTCTTCATCAGAGAGCACAAAACGGACTGTGTGTGTGTTTGTTTTTTTTTTCCTGTTTCAGCTACAAAGCTTTCACCGTCATCCCCCCGGACCCCAAGAGGAGAAGAGAGATCCAGAAAAGTGAGTCGCCAACGCTGTGTGTTGTCATTTGCGCGTGCTGTGTGGTTTCTTTTGTTGATCGGTGTCTTGATTTGTGATTGGTTGGGCAGAGGCGGCGGCAGAGCTTGCTGCGTTGGAGGAGCTCCGGCTGAGCAGGGCGATGGCGTACGTGTCCATCGATCCCAGCAGTGTCGGTGAGACAAGAACACACACACAACCACACACACAACCCCATACACGTAAGGAAAGCTCTGTAATGTGCTGTTTAATGTGTCTGTCTGTGTGTGTTCATAGGAGGATGTATGAGTCTGGAGGAAGTGCGGTTGAAGCAGCAGCAGGAAATGATGCAAGCAAAGAGGAAACCGAAACCGGTCTGATGACTCCTTTTAAGTTTAAGTAATGTTTTAAATCAAGTTTGGAACACTAAGAGATAATCAAAAAAAAATTCATATAGAAATATGTCATAAGAGCTTTTACGAGGCACCACAAATAACTGCTGTAATCAGATCTAATTACTTTTAATATCTACAACAAAAAAATAGACAAATCATATACCTTTTAACATAATATAGCGGAGAAATTAAATTTAAATTAACAAATAGTTAGTCTGTGCACCATGATACTTTTTTCAAGCCATTTTATTAAAAAATGAAAACGAACTGTATTCGTTCAGCACCTTCAGTACAGGTTAGTGCAGATCGAAGTGTTTTGCGAATGACTGACACGCTGATGATAAGACAGTAAATGACTTTTAGTCTAATGCACAGGGGAAATAAAAATGAAAATATAATGATAAAAGCCATAAAAACAGATTTTAAAAAGCCTAGTTTCTAAGGTGTTTTGTTGAGCCATTTAATTAAAAAACTAACGCCGACACGTAGGAATTTTCCTTCACATCTTTCCTTGACGCCAGGACGTGGACGCGTGTTAATGGGAGAATTGATTGTGTGGTTGTTTTGTGCTTAGTCGTTTCAGATGAAGAAGCAGGTGGTGGAGCAAATGCCTGTCCTGACGAGTTGAGCATCACCTTTAATCTGCATCATAATCCCAGATTTACAGAAGAGATCCACACAGAACCTCCTCTGTAAAATCTTCAGATTTTATAAGAATGTTGCTGATCTATATTCAGTGACATCCTTATTGAAGCCATGGTAAATATTTCATATTCTTATGACTTTATGTTTTGTACAAAGTTGTTTTGTTCCTGGTCTATTTCAGTGTTTTGTTCCTGGTCTATTTCAGTGTTTTGTTCCATGTCATACACAAACACATACATCTCAAAGGTTCATTCAGCCAAATTATGAAGACACATTTTTTTCACCCGACTAACTCAGTTGAGCCATTAACATTATACACGGTTACATTCATTTGGCAGCCACATTATATCCGACGCAGCTCACATGATATAACACACAAGATTTAGAAAACACATTTAGATCAGCTCCACCATTAATCCCTCGCGACATCAATTAAATTTAATGATAGTAAAGGTCGACTTTATAGCTCTAGATGGAGCCTTCTGCAGCTGTTGACATGGCTCTTGGGAAATGTAGTAATTAGCGACATGTGATGTTAAGTTCTAGTGGTTTTATTTTCATGGAGGAGACCTCTGTGTTTTCTGAAGCAGGTTTGGTTGAATTGAAATTAGCATTCCAGGTAAAAAAAAAAAAAAGAAATAGGACTGTACACCTGTGTAAGTCTCTTGTATTTTTTTTTAAGGCGTAGGCCATGAACGCATCACGCGGTTCTTCTCCGTTGCATAAGTCGCGCGTTAGGGGAGATGACTGGGAGAAATGTAAAGTGATGCAAATGGGCTGCAACTGTGAATGATTCTGTATCTGCTCCACACTCAGTGTGGTTTCACCTGTGCTAGGCCGGAAATGGGTAATAAAAGGAACTTTGATAACCCCCTTTTGTGTGTGTGTGTGTGTGTGTGTGTGTGTGTGTGTGTGTTTATGTTTGGGTTTGTATCACTCATGTTAATCTCCCAGGATAAAAAAAAAAAAAATGCTGGGTCAGTTCTACTTTTCAGAACCCGACTTCAGCCTAACATCTTTTTAACATTTAACAAAATGCTGATCACACATTTTTAGTTTATCACCACAGGCTCCCCATCACTTTTAGTATTTGTTTTAAAGTTTCACTACCAACACAAAAGGCTTTTCTATCATTTTTTTCTACAATGTCCTTTCGGTCTCTTATACCTATATTTTCCCTTATTTTCCTTGGCCTGTGAGGCTCTGTGCGATTTATGTCAATCATTTTTTTCCCAAAACACCTGGAGGTTGCAGCTTTTAGTCAAAAGCTTTTTTATTTGTGCAGTGGAGATCACTGACAAAGGTACACCCGAAAAACTCCAAAGCCGGTTGTCCTTTCGCGGGCCAGGGACCATCCACTGCGATTTACAGTGTGAGATATCAGTTGCTTGTTTATAATAATGTTCACAAAAAAACCTTCAACAAACCTTAATGCGTGATTCATTTTCGGACTGTGGTACAGGAGCGACGAGGTTTCCCCGTCAGAATTTCCTACATATGTCTGGAAATGACAATAAGAGCTGAACTTGAAAACCTCGAACCTTGATCTTGATGATAAAAATTAAATAAACTGAGTCAAAAATAACAAAAAAAAATACAGGAATCAGCCTGTGAAATAGAAAATGAAATATATAAAATATAGCTCTTAGACAGACTCATCTGGGTCTGGGTCAGACATGTAGTGTCCCGGTCAAGGTTGACGTCTCCAGAGGCAAAACAAAAACGTCAGTTCCAGCGTGTAGTTCCGTCCTCCGCCGACAGAGGGCGTGCTCCGCTCGCTTCAGAGGCCGGCCGAGGCGCACGGGGCGGGCGGCGACCCCACGAGCGTGTGGCTGGAAATCATGGCCGACCTGTGTCTGCAGAACATCTGGATCCCTCTAGAGCCAGGGCGGGACCAAGGGGGGCCGAGGCACCATGGGGGCCGAGGCGGGGGCCGCGGCGCCACGGGGCCCGCGGTGCCACGGGGGCCGAGGTGGGGCCCGAGGCACCACGAAGCCCGCGGCGCCACGGGGGCTCAGGCGGGGCCCCCAGCACCACGGGGCCCATGGCACCACAGGGCCTGCGGCACCACGAGGGCCGAGGTGGGGGCCGCGGCACCACGGGGCCCACAGCACCACGGAGGCCGAGGTGGGGCCCGAGGCACCACAGGGGCCAAGGTGGGGGCCTTGGCACCACGGGGCCTGCGGCACCATGGGGGCCGAGGCGGGGGCCTTGGCACCACGGGGCCCCGGCACCACGGACACGTCTCACCTCGTCTTTGTCACGTCACCTTATTCATAAAAGGGATGATACACGTACACACGTCAAAGGACGCGGAGCTAAATGTCAGCGACGCGCCGCATAATTAAAATGTCACGTTGGGTGAGTGGAAAAACAAATGCGCACGCGCAAGAGCTGTAGTTGTCCTGCGTCGCCATGATTGTAGTCCTTCCGGAGACGCCATTCTGTGACGACGATGCTACATTCACGGGGTTATCGTAATCCGACGTTTCGTTGCCGAGTGCTCCAGAGGTGAGCCTGTTATTATGGCTGTTAGTCTGTTAAAGTGGCTCTTTAACGCTGGCAAATATATTTGTGTTATATCTGCTTCTGTTTAATGAAAGAACTAGGATATGATTATTTCAAATGTTTACCTCAAGTCTCTGAGGTGCCTAATGTAATCGTTGACTTTTCGCATCTAGGTTTGACTAAAATCCGTAGTGATCTTCAAATTTCTTTACACAAAAACAAACAACAACAACAACAACAAAAATTAATAATAAAAGTCACATATCAACACCTCAGTTATAGATGAAAATGCCTAGAAGATTGCTACACCATAAAACTGATGATTCTGACTGTGCGGTATTTGTTCTTTTTTCCATTATTATTATTTACATATTTTTAAAATTGATTGTTATTGAAGTATACCTCTGCTGTGACATTCTTTAAAACACCTATAATATATATATGGATTACATTGTTTTTTTTGTGTACTGTTGTTAGTTCTGTGTTCTGTAAAGTAAAAAAAAGTGAAGTATAACAGAAAAATGTGCGATGGATTAAATATCCGCGAACCTCTAACCTAGAACATTTCCCCTTTTACTGAGTCGATTTTCACTTTATCTGCGCGTTCGCGTACGCTGTCGGTCGTAACGTCCATATTTCCGACGGGGCCGGAAGGCGGCGTGATTCGGTGGCTGCTGAGCTGATCTTTGTGCGAACGGAGCGAAGCGGTCGCAGTTGGCAACGGACCGCAAACACGCAGGGAAAGACGCGGACGGCGGCGGCGGAGACAGCGTTAGGGCCCGAGAAACCACACGGGCGGCGACTACACGGCGACGGCGACGGCCTTAAAATGGTAAGACGACAAATAACGGAGAGTTGCGAACGCAGGCTGGTGGCGCTAAGAGCTAGCTGGCTAATGCTAAGCGGTTAGCCAACTGTTTTCCTGACTCATTATTGAGGAGACCGAGAAGCTAGGCTGCCATTTTACACCAGCAACACGGGCAGTTGGTCTCTCCTGCCCGCTCCGGTCCGCTCACAGAATGCCGTATTTATGTTCAGTATATCCCACGTATCACTTTCACATCACAACAAACGATTATGTGACCCAGAGAGGGACGGTGGTCGGCTTTAAAGCTAGTCCACCCAGCGACTGCCTAACAAGCTAACTGGCTAATCGAGCCAGAAAAGCTAATGATAGCTCGCAGTGTTGCGTAGCAGCCTCTGGCTCAATTCGCAGCCCGGCGTGGAGAAATCTCAAGAAATATTCAGAGACGTCGTTAACGTGGAGCCTCGTCGTGCTTTGCTAGGTGGCCACCGAGCCGTAGTTTAGCCCACGTCTGCCGGAGCTCGGGTTCAGGCTGCCCGGGTCGGCCCTCTGGCGCTCCGGAGTGAGAGAGAGTGATTTTGGACCTGACACAGGGCTCCCACACTCCTGGAATACCTTGGAGAAGACCTGGAGGGTCGGGATCGTCCGTTTCCAGGTCTGGAGATGTGAGGAAAAATGCTCAGACGGGTTGCGTTTGTTGTTATTGTTGTTGTTGTTGTTGTTATTATCATTATTATTATTATTATTATTATTTTATACGATTTAACTTCTGTCTCCCCTGAAAATCAGGACCCCTCTACTGATAGGAAAATATCATTGATTTTGCTTGTGTAGTTTATTTAATGCAGTTTTTTTTAAGTAAAGAATTTATTAACCATTTGCAATACAGCACTTAAAAGTTCCATTAAGTTTTGTAATGTAAACAAGCCAGTATCTTATATCTCCAGATCAATATTGCTTAATTACAATATCCAAAGTTCATACAAGACTCTCTTGCTCACTATGGACTTTTAGAATTTGTTATTTTATGATATTGGGGAAAGGGAGATATGTTTGGAAAAGGGTTGCCTCCTTATTTGGATTATGTTGCTTGTAAAATTATTTCAGTCTTTTTATTTACTCCAAACGGTCGGCTTCAGTGTGGTTGTTCGCTCAATTTCTCAATGTTCACAGTTGTTCACGGTTAAAATCACATTTACTAAATGTCATTGTGGAACTTTTAAGTGCAGGCATGGTAACGTTTTCAGATGATTAGGAGTCGGACATCTGGATCAAATGCTTTATCTTGGAATTTTTATGCATTCGAAGAGTTTTTTTAATTTAATTTTTAAACACAAATGTTGTCAGTAATGTTCTCTCTGATTGTAACAAACAGAGATATTTGGTATTTAACAGCTCCATATATGTATGCAGTGTTTTCCAAGAGGCTTAGTATAAAACCTGGCACAAATGAAATTAAGGGTTTTCAAAAACGTCTTAGTTAAGATGAGGATTAAAGGAATCATACTACTTTAATATGTTTATTTGTATTTGTTTTCTTGTGTGTTATTCAATCTCTGTAAAAATACAAGAAATTTGAAGAGAAACTCATGCAAGGAAATTGTAAATTTCATCATCCATGAAAGATCTTTTCATGGTCTCTATTGCGAGTTGATGTGAATTTACCTGATGTCAACACTGTCATCTTGCACCATCGAGTTTCTCATCGAGTTCTTCTGACAGCATGATGTTTTTTGTCTTGCCAGCTTCGGTTTCCTTCTGTGTCTACATTGAGTGATGAGGCTTAATTCTATGTTGTGTGGACACATCTTTTCGCCTCAGAATCTACCTGTTGGTTTGTCAGGGCCAATATGTGTGGGGATCCTAGGGTGGGAGTATGTTTGATCTTAATGTCCATTAGTGTCCACTATCTGTCGTAGGATGATAACTGTATATGTTTACCTCGTCGAAGCAGCTATAGACTTGACCATCCTCACAGGCAACAGTCGTTCAGAGGCAACAAAGAAAATGCTTGCATCCCCGCCTCCGTCTATTCGTTTGTATCTTGTGGAGTTTGTCAGTCTGAGGGGAAGCGTGAACGTTCAGGTGAACCTTTTGTAGCCTTAAATAACAACTGCACTGCTTGCTCTTTTTTTTTTTTTTTATGGTTTTTATTAATGTTGTGGAGCTGTTGGTGTATTACATCCAACGTTCTTGTTCTGTGGCTTTGAGGGGAAACGTTGAGTATCCATGTTTGATGTGATGGGAAACATCTATTTAAGGCGATTTCTGCAGGGATGTTTATGCTCCTCGGAGCACGTGCAGCACCTGATATGCCCTTTCGCAACAGCTAACAAGCACATGCAGAGCTTAGTCGTCTGATCCTCGCTCTGCTCGACATCATGCCGGCATGCACCACTGAAATCGCTCTGCATCCGTGTTTGGTGGCGTAAAATGACCGAAGCGTGTCACAGGGCAGCTCTCAAGGCAAAGTGGCAGCACGTAAACATGCTCTTATTAGAGCAGAAACAATTAACAGGACAACAGAAGATTAATCTGCCACAATTCAAGACATTGTTAATCATCTCATTAACTTTATAATCAAAAATTACAGTTCAGTAGTTTCAGTCTGTAATATGTGAATATTTGCTTTTTTAGGTCTTATATAAAAATTTGAATTTTATTAGGTTGTTGTTGTACAAACAACAAAAAAAAGACTGTTAGATATATAAACTCGTGCTCCAAACAATGACACACTGATTGATAAGAAGAATAAGTCTTGCAGCTATGCAGTAATAAAAAGCAAAGAAATTCCAAGGAAATTAATTGGCAACTATTCGATAATCAGTTACCTGTTGAAGTGGTTTAAACTGGTTCAGGCTTCTCCACTGTGTGGACTTACTTGTTTTTGTTGTTGTTTATCACTGTTAACTGAATGTCTTTGGATTTTGGACTGTTGAGTGTACTCCACGAGACATTTTAACCTAAGAAAACATTTTTTGTGCTTTTTGGACATTTTGTAGACAAGCAACTAATCAATTAATGGAAGAAAAAAATGATGGACTAATGCGAAATAAAAATAATCATTAGCTGTAGCCCCAGCTGTTGTTGTTGTTGTTGTTGCAGAAACCAAGATTTAAAGCCATGTCAGCCGTGACATGACGTTACTCCCCTTTCTTTACCCAGCCTGACCTGTCCCGATCTATCTGATTATCATGTACAAGGTGCTCTGAAGTGACAGCAAAGAGGCCAGTGATTGTAAAGTCAAAAAAGCGAAGGGGCCATGAGCCTGTGCTCGGCTGCTCCTCCGAATGCTGAGTGGAGCAACAGAAATCAAAAGCTGCTTACGCTAATGAAATGTCCTCCCTTGCTGCCTGAGCCGGCATATGACCCGTTTTTTTTGTACACGAACGCATGAAAATACACGCCTTCCTAGCACGTCAGTATTCACGAAGTGCTCATCGCCGTTGTTAAGATTCGGCCAAAGCCTTTATCACTCCCTGTGACTGCCCCCGGCTTTTGGTGTTTCTGTTTCGGCCACCAAAACTCGGATTCAAGGAATGAATTGAAATCCTAAAATCAAAGTAACAGACGCGTGTCTCCCTCTGACTCTGCGCTCTTTGACAGCGGCAGGTTCTCGTTTGTGTGTGTGTGTGTCTGGGTGGGTGTGTGTGTGTGTGCGCGCATCTGGGTGTGTGTGTGTGTGTGTGCGCGCTTTTCTGTGGTTTTCATTCCTTGTGTTTTAAATGTAGGGTATTAGGTTGTTGAGTCTGGCCAGGACACACGGTGACCAGGGTAATCTGATTTACCAGGCTGAGCTTTTTTTTCCCACGGACACCGCTCTCCCTCTTTGTTCCGCTCTCTCTCTCTCTCTCTCTCTCTCTACCACTCCCTGCATCCGTCCCCATCAGCAGATCTCTCTCACACACACATGCGACTCAGTGTTCACGAGGTTGTGATAATACCTGCAGCAGAGGCCTGTTCGGTGTGGGAGAGTAGAAACCAGCTGAATGCAGGTGAGGTTCGGCTGCAGTTTGTCTGCTGGCCCTGTCCTGACATAAAATAAACCTGCAGGACTTGTGGAGTCCTCTGGCTGCTGCACACAGCAGGGTAAGAACTCAGTCTGGGGGGGTTGGCATTTTATTTGAATGTAAATAAACATATTTTCATTGGACACTTGCGGCCAAGCAATTTGTTAGAATGAGAATTGTTATAATTTGTTTTCTGCTGGAAGCTGACAGCAGGGTTTTAAACAGCAGGATGGTGAGCTGGTTTCCTCTCGCTGTCCCCAATTAGCCTTTTCCATCTCTCCATGGAGATTCTTTTTTTTTATTATTTTTTATAAATGTTAATGGTGGTTATTTGTTTTTGGTGGCACCAGTAGTTTTTAGTGCTTAAGACTGTGAAATCATTCCTCCTCACAGTGGAGAAAAAACACCTATTGATAACGTTAAATACGACGTCCTCAGGGCGTTTTAGTCACACGGATGTTTTAATGTTTTTAATCTTTAGTGGAGAACAGGCTGAAATGGAAATAAATGCACTTGGAGATTCACCAGTGCAACTTTTTCTCTCCTTGTGCTGATTTCTGAAACTTCAAATGTCCCGATGCCAATTTACAGATCCAATACCAACGTCCCGTTTTCCCTGAGGCCAGGAACTGTGGTGTGAATATAACTGATAGCAAATTTTACAATGACACTGATGATGAAATTGTATTTGGTGTGTACCTGTGCCACATTATTAGGTCACTACATTACTGGTTCATCCCTGATAGGGCCAATGAAAATGCCCTTTATAATCGCACAGAGCCCAAATTGAACATATTCAATTTACTTCATCACATGACAAGAAACAGCATCAAATATCAACATTTGAGAAGCTGGGACTTGCTAATGTTTGTCATTTTTTCCTGAGAATTAATGAAAATAGTAACCAGTTACCAAAATAACAGCTGACTTAATTTTTGGTCTAAACAAATTGACTTTTTTTTTCTTTCTTTTTCTTCTTTTAGCTCTAACCCTCAGTTGTCACCATCTTTATCAGATAATTTGAAGAGATGATGTGTCATGTCCTGTCTACTGGCCAAAGTAATGCCATCATAAACCTGAACAGCCCCGTTGCAGAACTTGTTTACAGCCTCATGGCTGTGGCACATATAGGCTGGTTGTTCCCTGAGAACCACGTGTTCTCTGAAACCAGTCATGACCTTTGAACTCTACCGCCTTGCTGCCATGCGTGAACGGGGGGAGGGGGCTGTTGTCGATGACAAGGCACTGGTTTCCTGTTTCCAGACAAACTTTCTAGTAACTGTACGGCTCAACGAGTTGTCCACATCCTCGTTTTACCCCATGTCACAAAGCTGTGGAACTGATGCTGGGTCGGATACAACAGGGACATGAATCTAATACTCTCTGGTGTGGGAATCTGGAACCTGATCCCAGTGCTGCTGCGAAGGGCACCTTTGTTACCGCCGGCAAATAGAAGCACAGGAGACAGCGAGACTGAATACTTGCTACCTCCTGTAGTCGAATGGCTGCTCAGAGGTATTGTCTGCCCCAGTTGCCATGGCAACTGTTGGAGCACCTCAGGTAGGCAGAGCTGCATATTTCCTGAGTTGAACAAGGACCCGCTGGAGAAGAGCGGAGGCTGAAACGGGTCAAGACTCGGGGCAGACGGGCCCAGCTCGTCATTGATCACTTGATGCGCCGACCAGCATTCTAACCTTAGCAAGCCAGTGCTAAGTTGAAGGTGGGAAATGAAACACCTGAGATCCGGTCGTTAAAGACTTTCTAGGGCACTGGTAGAATTCAGGTGTTGGATCTGTAGAGAGCCCGTACAATTCTTGATTTTTAATAAAGAAAACATCAAATCCGTATCTCAGATGTGTAACATTATTATCCATTAATTACATGTATGACATTAAAACCTGCAGGATTTAATGCATAAGTGAATAGACCTTCCTTATAGACAGCAGTCAGTTTGTGTGCAAACAGGGCCGCAGCTAATTATTATTCAATTATCAATTTAATCTACTGACTATTTTCTGAACCCATTGATTGTTTTGTCTGTAAAATGACTGAAATAACTGTTGACATCTTCAAATTCTCACAAATGAAAAGCTGGAAAAAGAAATTCAGCATTTTACCCTTGAAATAACTATGATATAAAATGGTGTGTGTGTGTGTGTGTGTGTGTATATATATATATATATATATATATATATATGTATATATATATATATATATATATATATGTATATATATGTATATGTATATATATATATGTATATATATATGTATATGTATATATATATATGTATATATATGTATATATATATATGTGTATATATATATATGTGTATATATATATGTATATATATATGTATATATATATGTATATATATATGTATATATATATATATATATATGTATATATATATATGTATATGTATATGTGTATGTATATATATATGTATATATATATACACAGAAACAATGTGTGTGTGTGTGTGTATATATATTGAAAAAATTTGATTATCAAAATAGTTGCCAATTAATTTTCTGTTAATAAACTCAATGATCAAGTAATCATTGTGGCTCTTCATGCTATCACACTCCCTTCACTCTGTTTTTGAGGCCTCAATTAGAAACGCTCAACATTAGCAGAAATGTATTAATGTATTAGAAATGTGTGGTTGTAGTAGCAGTTGGTGACTGGAGATTGCAGCCGCAGTGCTGTGGTCAGTTGGGGGGGGGTCAGTGACTGATGAAGGCCTGATCCAAGTCTGGATGGGCCTGGAAGTTACTGCTGTATCGAGGCCTTCCCTCTGCCTCAGTGCCTCCTGCTCGTCGTCATCATCCTCGCCCCTTGGCTGCTGCTCGGAGAGCCAGAGAGGTGCTGCAGTGAATGATTTGAAGAAGTGAAATACACCGGTGTTTGGGAAAATAGTTTTTGTAGAGAGTAATTTAAATTTCTTTTGGAATTTTAAATGTTTGTAAAACAAAACTAGTAATGTGACGATGTCATCTTGGACTCGTGATTGTATTTTTTTTTTATTTTCCGAGAATTTATTGTTAATGAAAACTATTTTTTTGCTCTCAGCTATGGTATGAAATAATATTCAGGTTTCTGTCCGGTGACATGAAGCAGAAAGCGTTTCATTTGTTAGTGCCGGATCACTGAAGCCGTTCAGATGTCACGTGTTCAGCCACTGTCCGGTGGCGGCCAGGACTCCTGTCTACAGTGACAGGAAGTAAACAGAGCAGGTCACCGGGCTTCCTCCCCTCTTCCACTGACAGACGGCTGCACTTGGGTCACGTCCTGAGTCTCTGGCCCTAATAGCTGTGAATGGCCAGAGACGGGCAATGGCGCATGCCTGGCCCCTCTAAATATAGCAGCGCTGCCTACATGTACACAGCAGTTTCTAGACACGCATGCAACCCCCCCAAAAAAAAAAAAAAAAAAAGTTTCTCTGGGCCGGTGTTCACACAGATGATGTTGGCATCAACTTATGTTACCTGGTGAAAGACATCAAATTTAATTTCTGTTGTGGCAGCATCAGCTGATTTGATTTAGTCCTACTACAGCTAATGACAACTTTCTTTATCGGTTAATCTGACATTTGTTTTGAGTATTTTTTGATGAATCAGTTAATTGATTTATTAAATGCCTTAAAATATATAAAATGACCCCTGCTTTTTCTAGCAAGTCAAAAACTCAATGAAATTCAATTTAAAAAGTTTAAAAAAAACTGGAAAGCAGCACAACCCTTCATTTGAGAAGAAAATGTCCCTTGTTTCCCTTGACTACTAGCGGCCTGTTGATCGACTAATTGTTTCATCTTCACTTTGGATCAGAGCATCTGGATGTCACGTTGACTCCCCTGGATTTGACACAGACACATGTGAATCCATGTGGGGTGTTTAGCTATTAAATGATGCCTGAATGTGGCTTTTCATCGCAACATCCGCGTCACATGAGAAATTGATTGATTTTAATGATGTTTGAACCAGAATGGGTTTTCTGCCCTTTTTGTGTTTTCATTTCATGCAGTCTAGTGTGTAGCAGATACAGAGACTTGCTCTGAGCAGTATCTGGTAAGGTGCTTTAAATAGTTATTTTTCATATGTTAATAGTAGATCACTGGTGTTATATTACTCTGTCTCTCTGCTACTTAATTTAGAACAGATTGAAGAGTTTTTCACTCCAACACATTAAAGAGTTTCTTTATTTTCCACTGATCACTGTCGAACAAATCTTTATTCTTTTCTTCAGTTTGGTAAAACAAAATAAAGAGAGAGAAAAAAAACGGAAAAAGTCCAAGGGGGTTAAAAGATTTTATAGGCTAATAATCAGCCTTGTCGTTCATGACCAGTGTGAATGGTCGTTAGTCTGTTCCCTTTCTGTCTACTGTCTTTTTTTTTCTCCCCTTTCCACGGCTTGAGAGATGTTGATGCTGTGAGCTCCGGCGTTTCATTTACCTTCTCCTCGTGTCTTGACAGCGGGGATGAAATTACAGCTTTGGATCCATCAGTTAGCCTTAATGATCAGGCCTCCTCGGGCTGTCATCAGCGTCACTGTTAAACCAGCCGAGTTTCCCTCTTGCCATAGTGTTGCAGTTGTGACTTGGGCTCATATTTAAACGTTTAGATTCGAGCAGAGGGTTTTTTTTTTTTAATATTCATCTCCATGCTTTATTTATGTATGAGTTAAGTTTTTAACACTTGGAAAGTTAACACAAAATCTGAATAAAAATGTTTACACCAAGAACACCTCATAAAACTCAAAGCACGACTTAGAGGTCTGGATGAGGCTTGAAGACAAATGATCAAAAGTAAAACTTAGCCCATATTAATCAAGAAGAAACTTTGTGGACAAGGGAGACTGGGCAGTACCGGTGGAGGAAGTCAGGCTCTGAAGTGGACTAATCTGTCATTAGCTGGCTGACGTCAGGGCGTGGTCAGCACCATGGCTACGGGGATCAGAGCCAGGTGTCGGCAGATAAATCCACATAACCTACCTGGCAAACTAATAACACAGTGCTGCGAAAATTGAGGCTTCTCTCCGAGTGTTTCTGGGATTTGAATTTAATCCTGTGTATCACCAGGCTTTTCCTGATATTTTTACGCAGTTAAATCAAAGATCATCAATCAAAACGTGCCCTGCCTTGTCCTTATTTCCTTCTCAGGTCATCTGGTGAGGCGCGCCGAAGCTTTTAGGTGGAGGAGTGGCAGACAGCGCCACCCAGGTGTGCAGAGTGGGACTACATCCCGTCTCACAACCCGACGACCAGCTTCCCGAAGTGCTGCCGCTGCCGCCACCACCGCCGCCGCCAGATGGACTGCAAACTCTGAGAGAAGAGCAAGCCAGGACCGAAATCAATCGAGGAGAGGAGCCGGGAGGAGAACGCTCACCGGGGAAGGAAAGGGAGGGCACTGGTAGGGAGAGGAGAGGAGAGGACAAGGGCCTCTACAATGTCATCAAACAGGACCCAGAACCCCCACGGACTGAAACAGATAGGCCTGGACCAGATATGGGACGACCTGCGGGCTGGCATCCAGCAGGTGTACACGCGGCAAAGCATGGCCAAGTCACGCTACATGGAACTCTACACGTATCCTGTGAGCTCAGGGAGGGTTGACATCGTGTGGCTGTCGCTGTGGATTTGATTAAAAAAATGTCCCTAGAGCTGAGTCCATTAGTCAACAGACACCTAATTGGCCACAATTTTAATAAAACAGTTGAGTAATTTTTAGGCACAATCCACTGATTCTAACTGTGCTGCTGTCTTTATGACAGTAAAGGGAATATTTCTGGGGTTTGGACTTTTGGTCAAACAGAAATAACCAGTCTCAATATGTTTTGGCTTTGGGAATGGTGATGGACTTTTTGCACACCAAAAAGTGATCCAGAAATTGGCAAATTAACTGAACTATATATAAGTCTAAGCCGTAAGAGCATAATTTAAACAATAATACACATTTATATCATACTTACTCTCTGAATTTTAAAAGTCAAATACAGCAATGGTTACCCAGTGGTGGCACAGCAAATATTTACCATCATTCTACCAGTTGTTTAATTTAGCACCCACCCTTGGTGTGTGTGTGTGTGTGTGTGTGTGTGTGTGTGTGTGTGTGTGTGTGTGTGTGTGTGTGTGTGTGTGTGTGTGTGTGTGTGTGTGTGTGTGCGTGTGTGCGTGCGTGCGTGCGTGCGTGCGTGCGTACACTCTGTAACATGCTAAATGACACTGGCCTGTGACTTCCTCTCCTCTAAAACCAAAACCTGTTTTTACAGCCATGTGCTTAGGTAATGGGTTACAGCAAAAGAACACAAGCTGCCATGAAAACGGGAAGCAGACCTCTGCTTCAAATAATTACTGAGCTGCTTGACAAGCTCTATGCCAAAGAAAGTTTTATCTCGAAAAGAGAGAAGTATTTCAAGTTTTTTTTTTTTGGGGTTTTTTTTTTTTTCTCAGCCGTGGTCACCACTTAGCCATGCTTTAAACAGGAAAACGCCACAGCAGTGACTGAGTGCACGATGCAAGGGGAGGGGATTTTCTCTGAGGATACGTTTTGTTGTTCGACCACCTCGCCTCCTCTTACGCAGCTTTCCAGCACTAGAGAAGTCAGGAGTTCCTTGAAGTACCTAGTGCACCCAGCCATAGTATCTCAAAACTGTTATCCCACCCTGAGAGGCAGAAAGAACAATATTGATTTAAACTATATGCAAGCTAGAATCTGTGAATGACATATTTGCCTTTTAGGGCTTTACCAAGGGTCTGACACTGTAAGAAATCTCTTTAATAGAACAGAGTACATTCCTCAATCACTTCCTCAAGGCAACAAGTCGAATTTGAGCTTTATTTATCCTCTGAGAGCACATTTCTCTGTGTTTGTTCCTTAACCCCCACCTCAGACATGTATATAACTATTGTACCAGTGTCCATCAGTCCAGCCAGGGCAGGGGCTCCGTGCCCCCGGCAAAGCCCTCCAAAAAGTCCACCACTCCAGGTGGGGCTCAGTTTGTAGGCCTGGAGCTCTACAAGCGACTCAAGGAGTTCCTGAAGAACTATTTGACCAGCCTGCTCAAGGTGAGTCCACCTGCACATCTTTGTTTTTAATGTCCTGAAGAAACTCTTAACCCCCAAACCCCTGCATCCAAGAAACTGATGCACCTCCTTCTCCTTCTTCCTCTCCTCCCATCACTTGCTTCCTCCCCGTTTTCCCTTCAGGATGGGGAGGATTTAATGGATGAGTGTGTGCTGAAGTTCTACACCCAGCAGTGGGAGGATTACCGTTTCTCCAGTAAGGTCCTCAACGGAATCTGCGCCTACCTCAACCGCCACTGGGTCAGACGGGAGTGTGATGAGGGACGCAAGGGCATTTATGAGATATACTCTGTAAGTCTAATACATGCAGCGGCCTGTGTTATCAGTGCTCAGCAGACATGTGTGGATAAGGCTGAGTTGGGCAGCTCAGTTTCTCTTAAAGTAGTCAAGACTGTTTAAACTGCAGATGAATTCTTCTTTCAAGCAGGCATCTGCTCACTTCTAGCCTGCGAAAGATGTAGCTTGAGTTTTCATGAGCGAGAGTCTTCATGAGGCCTTTATGCCTCATGTTTGTGTTGATAAAACATCTGCCTCATTGTAAATGCTTCTGCCAGGATTTATTTTCTGAAATGTTGGCGTGCAGAATTTGGTGTGTGGTTTCGACTACAGTCATTACAAGACTTTAAGTCATTTAGTTTGGTTCCCAGGCATCCTGGGGTTGAGACGGACTGTGGTGATCAAAAGGAACAGAGATGAGTAACAGACTGTTGACCTTTTGTTAATCTTCTCGTTTTCCTCCCCTCTACCCCCCCACCCCCACCCCCAATGCTGTTTCTTCCCAGCTGGCACTTGTGACCTGGAGGGAGTGTTTATTCCGACCCCTCAACAAACAGGTGTGTTTCTATTAATAGAAGTGAAGAGAGAAATAACAAAATGGTACAATACAGCGATTAGAGAAAAGCAAACAGTTACCGGTGTACAGCTCTATGTTGTTCATGTCAGTCAAGTTTATAGGCTTTAATCTCACCTGCAAAATTCAGTATTTCTTTATCACATCAGCTTTGTTTTAATTATTGTAGAAATAATGAACATGAAGTAAACTGTCTTTTTCCAGGTAACAAATGCTGTGCTGAAGCTGATAGAGAGAGAGAGGAATGGTGAGACCATCAACACCAGACTCATCAGCGGTGTGGTCCAGTCTTATGGTATGTGTACGAGGAAGAGGAGCATACATGGGAATAACAACATTTCTTTTGTCCGGTTGAATTACTGCCTTAGAAGGAAAATGCGACAATAAGTAAAACATGTCAAAAGAAAATATGATATTTTTATATATTTTTCTCTTGAATCCCATGTAGTTACTGGCAGAATGAACTCAGATTCCAACCCCAGACTTCCTCCCCCAACCACATCAAACCTCTACCAGAACCTGCCTCCTCGCATCTTAACCCTGACAAAACCATTTCAATCTTTCCTTCGTTCACCATCTCAGGCCTAAATGTAAAGCCAGGCTTAAATACAACTGCACGATTTTCTAACTTCATGTTTAAGACCAACTGCCCCCCCTCCGGCCATGAGGGTCCATGTGACATCAGTTATATCCCATGTCCGCAGTGGTAACAAACAGAGACACTTCATTTTCGTCAGAACACCTGCAGTTAACTGAGGGATCAGCAATACAGGACATAAAGAAATAAATAATTCTGTTTGTGACATTTATGAAAAGTTGAAAATATTAAAAATAACTGTGAAAGCAGTATATATATAGTAGGCTGACATGTCAGTCTATTCGCTTGTGACTATAACGTCTCGCCTCTGCCCCTGCAGTTGAGCTGGGCCTGAACGAAGAAGACGCTTTCGCCAAGGGCCCAACGCTGTCCGTCTACAAGGAGTACTTCGAGTGTCAGTTCCTCACCGACACAGAGCGTTTCTACACGCGTGAGAGCACAGAGTTCCTGCAGCAGAACCCCGTCACCGAGTACATGAAGAAGGTAGACAGTTGTCCTGCCATTCTACATACAGCCATGAACGAATGAGGGGCTTCTACAGGCTGGGCGGGATTTTATCAGAATTTTTGTTCGGGTGGCCGACTGTGTCCTTCTAGCGAAATTCCAACAAATGTATACGTAGACTGTATTTGTGTTCCGTCTCATCTGTCGTCCCCCCCCCCCAGGCGGAAGCCCGACTGTTGGAGGAGCAGCGGCGTGTGCAGGTTTACCTCCATGAGTCCACCCAGGACGAGCTGGCCAGGAAGTGCGAGCAGGTCCTCATAGAGAAGCACCTGGAGATCTTCCATACCGAGTTTCAGAACCTTCTGGATGCCGACAAGAATGAAGGTAAACCTGCCATTTCAGATCAGTGTGTCTGTTGCTATATTTCCACTGTGTCAGCTAATGAAGCTCTGGTTGATTTTTAACAGCAACACTGGGCTCCAAGTTGTTTTGTTAATTTTTTTTACACATATTTAAACCTATGATTTGCAAAACCCTTTAATTGCTTCAGATCAATTGTACTGTTGGGTGGAAATTAAGCTAATGAAACTAAAACTAGGATTTAGGATTGTGGTGTGTCTTAATTGGCTGACTCATTAGTGTTTACAACATGAAAATTAGATGAGCAGGAGAAGATATGAAACAGTGATTAAAAACTCATCTTCCTCTGAAATGAACTTGTTTGTACTGTGGCGCTACAGAGTCGTGGTAGTTTTCCCCCTCAGATGATCCTCGGCGCTTTGTGCAGACGGCACATTAATCAGACAACACCCAAAAGTTTAATTTTAGCTGTTATGGCATTAATGTTAATTGGCTACAGATGATTTAATCAGCCGGTGGTGACATTTGTCAGTTAAACTGGGGGAAGTTCCAGTCAGCGCCGGCTAAAAATAAGAATCCTACTGCTGAGATGTTTTCCTCTCTGCTCCCTGCTAATAAAAAAGGAGAGAGGAGAGTGAAAGTTTGGATTAAGAGTTTCTTAGAGTTGGTGAACTTTTCTTCAGGCTAATTGCTAGTAACTAGGGATGGAAGTTTAGTTTGTTGATGTTAACTTGACAGAAAATGGGGCCGAAAGAGACCAAAGTAATGTTTTATTATTTAGTCGTTACTTACTTGTGTTTTCTCACTAACGAAGAAAAAACTTGGACACCAGAAGTGGTGCTGAGTTCTAATTTTAATCTGACAGCGGATCCTCACTTCTCCAGGAAACCAGTTTGTATTTCAACTGTGTTTCGATTTTCCATCAGTGAGTCTTCTAAATGACTGATTGCTGCCCCCCTTCCCTCATCTTGTTCTAGACCTGGGCCGGATGTACAACCTGGTGTCGCGGATCACAGACGGTCTGGGTGAACTGAAGAAACTTCTAGAGACCCACATCCATAACCAGGGCCTTGCTGCCATTGAGAAGTGCGGCGAGGCCGCGCTCAACGTACGGTCCTCTTTCTCGCCTCTGATACCAATCCTCACTAGTTTACTTTGGTCTGTTGGCGGACCCGAAGGTTCCGATCCAAACCTGCTGCAGAGTGGATGTAGACGTTTTAGAGGAAGAATAGGAGTCATTTGATGAAATCGTGTCAACCAAAGAAAAATACAAGTATTAGGGACTTTAACTCTCTTTTCTCTGTTGCAGTTATGTACACAAATGTACAGGAATTTGTTTTGTTGATATCTCTACAAAATAACTTCAAAAAGCCACTTTAAGAACTTACTACATAATGTTACAAAAGTTGGACAGGTGATGTATAACGATGAGCGTAGTCAGAATTTTTTTGCATTCAGACAGCTTTGAGTGCATGAACTCAGCATCATCCTTCTCTGGGTTTATCGCTCTCCTTTCTCACAACAAAGGAAATGATCTCTCTCTTTCAGATCATTTAAAGATTTTAGCATAAGTGTGAAATATTGTGCTGCTGAGGAGGAAGTCAGGAGAGAGTTGGAAAAAGTCTGTAAAGACTTTGTAAGTAGTAAAGGTCTAAAAGCCGTATTAAGCAAGGTGACCATTCTTTAAATGAAGAAAATATAGTAAATTCACATAGATCAATTGTGACTGAACCAAAGTTGTGTACGTTTTATTCCAGGACCCCAAAGTCTACGTCCAGACCACCCTGGATGTCCACAAGAAGTACAACGCCTTGGTCATGTCTGCCTTCAACAACGACGCCGGCTTCGTTGCGGCTCTCGACAAGGTTGGTAATCCTCTTTGGTGCGGGAACGAACCGGGGCAGGAAGATTACAGAGAAACCTAAACTGCTGACTTAGATACCAGACAAGTCACAGTACCTAAAGACTTAACTGTGGGTTTTTCCCTCTTTTCACAGGCATGCGGTCGATTCATCAACAACAACGCTGTCACCAGAATGGCTCAGTCATCCAGTAAATCTCCAGAGCTTCTGGCCAGATACTGCGACTCCTTACTCAAGAAGAGGTGTGTGAAATGTCGTCGTTCTCCGAGGCCTCAAACATTTAAGAAATCTAAACTTTTAAAATAAGATTCTGTAGTTGACAAAACTATATCCAGTCAAGATCCACTTGCACACTAAGTCTGGACTTTCTATAACTGTGACATCTTTATCCTCCAATCTGTTTTTGTTTTCTATTGAGGTTCTATTAGTGTTGAAGTGATTGAAATCTTACCTTTGCTTTTTTTGTGTGTTTTCTCTTTAGCTCCAAAAACCCAGAGGAGGCCGAACTGGAGGACACACTCAACCAAGTGGTAGGAACCTTCTGATCCGTATATTTACAGAACTGAACCAGGAATAGAGAGAATTGTATTTTGTTTTTATAGCAGAGAGCAGTCGTCAGCTCTCTACAGATTTATAGAACATGCTCACAAATGGATCTCAGCACAACTAATTAAACCATATAAACTTGTAAAAGTGTAATTGTGGATTTACTTTTATATAAGTTTTATATAAGTTTTTATTGCAACAACTTGTTTTTTTTCCACTTGCGGTGCGGTCACATCTGAAAATGGGTTAGAGGTGACTGCTGGTTAACATGTTGTCTTAACAGGCCACGTTAACAGTCACTTTTTGATACTTGTTCCGTTCTCTGACAACAGCAACAGAAAAACATAAATGGGAACAGCTTTATTTATATTAGATTACTGTATATATGAGCAAAGGGTGTAGGAGAAAAGCAAACTAAGACCTGGTTCAGCCACATACCAGGTTCTGCATCTAAAAGCAAACTTTAATTATTCAAGTGCAGTTACATTTCACAAGACGTTTGCACCCATGTGAGGAAAAGTCAGAGGCAGTGAAATATCAGCACTAATAGATGTCAGGCTGCAGCACAAGGACAGGGCGTCTCTGTGTCAGATACAGGGTGGACACCTACGATGTCCCGCTGAGCGTGTTAGCATCACCTCAAGGTGCCTCCCTGTGTTTCCTCCTCCAGATGGTTGTGTTCAAGTACATCGAAGACAAAGACGTTTTCCAGAAGTTCTACGCCAAGATGCTGGCAAAACGTCTGGTCCATCAGAACAGCGCCAGCGACGACGCAGAAGCCAGCATGATATCCAAACTCAAGGTCTAACTCAGGCCAGCCGGCGCTAAATCGCAGGCCGAAATCACATCCGCAGCAACACTGAACGTTTGACTTCATACCGGTAGAATCCGAGCCTCTGACCGGATCTGGTTTTGTGTTTGTCCTCCTGCAGCAAGCGTGTGGCTTCGAATACACGTCCAAACTGCAGCGAATGTTCCAGGACATCGGAGTCAGTAAAGATCTGAACGAGCAGTTCAAGAAACACCTGACCAACTCTGAGCCTCTGGACTGTAAGAAGACACACACTCCCCTCGCATGTCCTCTGGTTTCTGTCCAGTGCTCTCAGATAACGGCTCTCATCCTTCTGCTGGTTGTCACCTGCTGATCCCTGATCTGTTCTTCAGATGAGACCAAGCTTTTAAATGGACAGGGACTTGTTTTCACTTTAGGTTGTTGATGATTTAAGATGGGAAAAAAACCCACATTAAAATCAAATCTTAGTTTTGTTGAGACCACAGAAACTCACTTTGGAAGTAACACACATTCAGGCCTTGAGGATTCATCACTTGAAAAAACTTTGATACATCTGTTCCTAGAACTGTCACTGTCGTCTTTAAAGAAAGAAGTGAGAGGATAAGAATCTGAGTATATGGGAGGATTATTGTGATTTGTGTAAAACAGAGTAACAGGATTCTCTGTTTGTTTATAAAGACTTTACATTTTTTGCTGTTTTAATTAAATTTTAAATTTTAAAATTTTTCATTTTTAATTATAAAACCCAGAGCACAATTTAAATGTGCCAAACTCTACAGGAGTTTAATCTGAGGGAAACTACACTGATCTCTGGTGTATGAATGCAGATAAAACCCACATGTAATGAAGTGAAACTGATTTTTTTTTTTTCCCTTGCATGTTAAAGTGGACTTCAGTATCCAGGTTCTGAGCTCCGGGTCCTGGCCTTTCCAGCAGTCCTGTACCTTTGCTCTGCCCTCTGAGGTAAAAATGAAATGTAGAATCAAGTCATTTTTTTGCCCTTTTTATTAAATTGTCACTTGCAAAGAGGTTTTCAGGCTCAGGTGCATCTGAAATCTTCTGTTTCGGCTTTAAATATTTAAAAAAAATGAAATGAGTTTTAGTGGGTGAAACTTGACTCAGACCTGATTAAGTCTTCAGCAGAAAATATATTAAAGATTAAATGATTAGACCTGGATTTGGGTCAGCAAGTAGAAATCACAGCCACAGTTGATTTTTCTCTAGAAATGTAAATTGGCCATAAACATTTCGCTTCTGGGGCTCACAATGAGCCGCGTTGTTGAGCGTGCGAGCAGCTTTATCCTCCGAATCACGGAGGATAAACTTTCGCCAGAAACGTCCTTAGATTCAATCTCACACAAGAGCCGCTGTAGTTTTGTCTGGAGAAGGACTGTCCATTCAGGGCAGGAAAAAAAAAAACAAACAAAAAAAAAATTGTTTGCTTTTAAATCTTTAAGCCCTTTTACTGAAGCCTGACTTCTGCCGCTTCCTCTCTCTGTGCAGCTGGAGCGAAGCTATCAGCGCTTCACGGCGTTTTACGCCAGCAGACACAGTGGCAGGAAGCTGACCTGGCTCTACCAGCTGTCCAAGGGAGAGCTGGTCACCAACTGCTTCAAGAACAGGTAGGCAGAACATCTTGGGGGTGGAGTCGGGGTTTATGCCTTTATTACAGCATCACGTCAAACCGTTGACTCTGCCTGGTCCGATCAGCTGATGTTTGACTAGTGACTGTGTTTCAAGCCGCTGTTGTTAAAACTCAGCAGCCCGGTTTGAACCCTGAACCAGAGCTTGTGTGAATTTGAGGCTGTTCCTGGATCCCTCAACACTTCATCTGTTATCAGGCGTGGTTGGCAGAGACTCATGCTCCGACCAGCCCTCGGAGTCTGTTCGATACCGAGCCTGTTGTTGTGTCTGTTTCCAGGTACACGCTGCAGGCCTCCACCTTCCAGATGGCCATCCTGCTGCAGTACAACACCGAGGACAGTTACACCGTCCAGCAGCTCACTGACAGCACACAGATCAAAACCGTGAGCACGGACAAATTAAACAACTACTCCTCACTATAACAATGAAGACTGGAGGATCCATTTAACCTTTTTTAGATTAAACACATGGTGACTTATAAGACTGTTTTAGTCTTCTAGAAAGTATAACACAGGAACTTTACTTGGAAGTTTGTTTTAACTAGAAAGTTTGATTTCCCTCCTAAAGCAACAGTTTCTTTTATTTCAGGATATTCTGGTTCAAGTTCTGCAAATTTTGTTAAAGTCAAAGCTGCTGGTGAGTGAAACAAACATCTCTGTGTTTTTTCGGTATCTTATTTTCTTGTTAAAGTCATTTACATGAGTCTGTTCAGACTTAAACTTGTCTCAATCGAGACACACAACTCCTGACAAGTGTGTGCGTTTCAGTTTGAACACCAGGGGCGTCATACAACAGGTTTATGTCACTTTGGACTTAAAAAATAAATAAAATCACATTTTATTTTCAGTTTCAGTAATAGATGGGGAGGTGACGTCACATCTCTGTCAAAAAGTAATTGTTATAACACCATTCAACCAGGAAGTCTGTTACTGTACTTTAGTCTGTGTGTGATTGTGCGCTGGATTTGGCTCCGTGTTTGTTGTTGTGTTAATAGAGTTTTAATGTGGAGGAAGGAAAGTGGAGAACTTTTCCAGAACAGTTTGTCGTCTCAGGTCTATGAGACGAGGAGGCAGGGGGGCGGGTTTGGGTCTGAGTATGAGTCATTGTCACAAAAAATCAAAACGACCTCTGATTGATGGTCGACATAGTCCGTCTTTCTGATGTCCGTCTGTCTGTCAGGTGCTGGAGGACGAAAACGCCAACGTGGACGAGGTGGAGTTCAAACCAGACACCGTCATTAAACTCTTCCTCGGATACAAGAAGTGAGAAACCGATTCAACGTTGGAGAAACCTAAATGTTTTGGTTCGACAGCAGAGTTTTAAGCCATGTGTGTTTCTGTCTTGTCTTTGTTTCCTCTGCAGTAAGAAGCTGAGGGTGAACATCAACGTCCCCATGAAGACGGAGCAGAAACAGGAACAGGAGACGACTCACAAGAACATCGAGGAGGATCGAAAGCTCCTCATCCAGGTGCCTCCTCACACATTTTACATTTGTTTTAAGAGGGGAGAAAAAAAAGGGTGAATCTGTTGCTTGATTTTTATGTGCAACACGTCACCGAATAAATTCTGACAACATGCGTGTCTGTAGGCTGCAATAGTGAGGATCATGAAGATGAGGAAGGTTCTCAAGCACCAGCAGCTCTTGGCTGAAGTCCTGAACCAGCTGTCGTCCCGATTCAAGCCCAGAGTCCCCGTCATCAAGGTAACACACACAGTGTCGTAGGTAAACATTAGGTTTTATGACTCAACTGCATGAAAACATCTAGTTTGGTGGGTGTTTTAAAAATGTATATTTGTCAACAAAATCTCATAAAAAGACCAAAACAATGAATGTTCCATGTCTCTGCCAATAAGCTCGCACTAAATTATATTCATATATAGTTTGATTGAGCCTTTATTTTCTGACCTACAGTCCAAAGATTTTGAGTTTAAGGCAGAAAATCTTCATGACACATTTGCTTCAATGACTCAAATTGTGGGTGAATCCACCGCTGAAAATAGTCCGAAACTTTAAGACACCAACATGTAGTGTTCTTTTTTTTTTTTTTTTGTCTTTTTGTGATCCGTGACGTTAACCAGCCTGTTTGTCAGAGACATGTATTGATTCTGGAGTTTTGTCTCCTTCTTGTGGACAGAAATGCATCGACATCCTGATAGAGAAGGAGTACCTGGAGCGAGTGGACGGGGAGAAGGACACATACAGCTACCTGGCCTGAACGCCCCCCTCCCTCCCCCCTCCTCCCTTCCCACTCGCCCGCCGGCTCTCCTCGATTTTATTTTTATTTGTTATCTTTTTTTTTTTTTTTCCTTCTTCTCCATGTCTGAGTAATAAAGTGTGGATCCCTCTGAGCAGCGGACATGTTGTGAGTGTGTCGCCGACCATGTGACTGCCCCGATATGACATCCATCAGCGTGTTGGGGGGGGGCAGGAGGAGGGCGGGTGTGAACTTTCTGCTCTGCCTCCGAGGAACGAACGCCCGCCCCTCCTGTTGAGACTGTGACACCCCCTCAAATACACACACACCTACATGCTGGCCTGTCCCGTCCCATCTGTAGGACTCAAACACACTTCCTTGTTGTCATATTGTAAATAACCACAGACTCTAAGAGGAAAAAAATAAAACAAACCCTACTCCCTTCTTTACATAGCGCAAACGTAATGAATTAGCCTACAGCCAATCAGAGGAGAGTCGCATCCAAAGGTTTCTGCATGCTACTGCCTACCTGCACCACAGTGACCACGAAAAAGATAAAGAGTAAAGATAAAAAGTCGAGTCACTGGGCGGCCGCCGCACGACAACGAAGTCCGTGCCGCTCACGAGTTAGGAGTCTGTGACCGAAGCGCAGGAGGAGACGGGGGCGGCGGCGGCGAGTTTAGGGCCTCTGTCTGGGTTTGGCTTGAGGTCGGTTGGGTTCATGCAGGAGGCCTGTTCAATTACTGGACGGTGGACATTTGTATAGTGTGGTTCATTTTCTAAATGTGTGATAAATAAAAACAAGGAAAGATTTCTCTAAAAACGTTGGCCTTCACTTTTTCCAGCCGAAGAGACGCCGACGGCCGTGATGTCCAGCTCGGCCTCTCCGGTCGCATCTGCTCACGCTGACCGACGGTTTGAGTCTTGAAAAAACAAATGTAGCTTTACCCCGGAACTGCTTTCAGCCGGAGAAAAACTGCTGACTTGTTTTGAAAAATGTAATTTTCCAGATCTGACCAACACGAATAACAGTTCACCTCGTGTTTATATGTTGGACTGGGGACAAAAGTTAAAACCAAAACTTTGTGCATGAATAGAGGCCACCAGGGGCGAAGAGGGAGAGACGGTTGCCTCACTTTCTCTAACTCTTAACCAACTCACTCAAACTGCTTGTTTGAGTAAGTTGGTTAAAAGAAATCCAGTTAACCAGCAAACACTTCAGGTGCGAACTGTTGCCAATCAATTTTTTCTGACGAACGACTAATCTCGTCCAGCAACAGGCACCTTCACAAAAATAATCCAAATTAAACATCTGGATCATTCAGAAGTTGCTGTTTAAGAGATGTATTTTGGAGCTCAAAGGATGGAAAGGAAAAAAAAAAACTGTCAATTTTACCATCTGAAGCAAAAGTTTCCAGCTTTTTGAACAAATGGGGGAAAGGAATGAATGTGCCAGAAGTTTCTTTCATGTTTTTTGAAGTTTGGTAGAAAACACATCCAAACTGAAAACTCAAATTCCACTGCAGAAATTCTTTTTAAAATTACAAGGAAATGGGGGAGAAAAAGACCAGATCTGGAACTAATTGATGAAACAACAAATTCTCTGGCTCCAGCCTCTAGGAATAAATAAAATAAATCAGGTTAGCGACAGAGACACTGAAATTAATCTTCCATTCCACAGTTTGTAATTTTAAATTATTGTGATGTTGACAAGGTTTGGTTTTAACATTTGTGCTCCTTTATGTGGGAAACTAAATTCAAAAGTATGAAAACCTCTCTGACCAGATGCCAGTCACCTCAGGATCCTGCTCAAAACAAGCCGTTAGACCACACAGAAAAAACCACAAAAACTCAGCCAACCATTTAGAATATTTTAATCTGCATCACTTTGAACAACAAAAACCCCTGTAAACATTACAAAATCAGCACCTGTGTCATCAGAGGAAAAAGTGGTCCTGGTTCAAGAAGAAGAGTGAGAAGTGGACGCAGGCGGACGTCTGAAACGATAAATAACCTGCAGTTTTGAGGTCAGGGAAGGGCCGGGCACCCAGATCGGTTCTCCATCAAGTTCAACAAAAACAAATACATTATCTGATGTTCAGGGGGATAAAGAAAACCCTTCAGGAACATCTGGATGCCTCAGAGGTGGGTTTGGTTTCTGATTGGCTCTAGCTCTCATTTCTCTACCCCCCCCCCAAGACCCGCTCTCTCTCACTCACACACGAACCTTTGAGATCTGCAAGAGTCGCTGGTTCTTCATCATCCTGCACCCAAACCTTCACTCTGACTCTTTGGGGAAACTCCACAGCAGCTGGTTTCAGATCTGCAACATCTGTTCATGAATGAAAACAGCTGCTGTGGGTGTTTCTCCTTTTCAAAGTGTGAAAGATCAAGAGTCACCAGTTTGCATGATCTTAAAAAACAGCCACATCCATCAAATTCATCAACACTGAAACATGGGAAAGTTCATGTGAATCAGCAGTAAAGGTCTTACATCTCCAACAACTCGCATCAAGAAAATAAAAATGAAAGGGTTCCTACACATTCCTGTCGGCCTTCATTTCACGTGCGATAATTTCATGCATAATCTGACATAAACCTGCTGGGACCCGCCCCTCCCCAGAAGTGACCCCACCTCCCCAAACAGAGCAGAACATATGTAGGAACCCCCCCCCCCAAATCTTGGAGTGAAGCACCAGGGTTTTAGGGGTCAGAGCCCCCCCCCCCAAAGCCTCTTGTCCATCAGCTACAGAAGACAACAAAGCAGCACGGTGGCGGGGGGCATCCCTTTGTCCGTCTCTGAAGGTTGTAATAAATTACAGGTGGCGATGAAGAGGAAGATTTCTGGGGGGGGGGGGGTCAGACGTCAGGCCGAGAGTCGGCGGCACCTTCGCAAGCACCAGAGTTCACATCAGAGGAGGTGGAGGGGTCAGCTCATGCAACGCGTCACGCCGACCAGACGTCACATGGGGGCAGCACCGTAAATCCGAGGGCCTCCGCCCAGCACCGGACCAAAGGGGAGGGGGCAGAGAGAGAGGACCCCCACGTCAGGCAGAGACAAAACAAAAGGAGGAGCCGTGGACGTTAATCAGACCGGGCCGATCTAGACCGTCCAGGACTCCGAGCACAGCAGCAGAGAGCAGGATGCGGCGGCTGGAACCTCGACACCCCCGAGCCTGTTTTAGCACGTTTAGAGAGCTGGGCCCTGGGGCCCCCTGGGGCCCCGGCGTCCCGCTCGGCATGAAGAATGAAAAACTACCGGACGCCTTACGTCACAACCGTTACCGGGTCATTAAAACTGCTGCGTTTGATTCGCCGCAGATAAGGAAAAAAAATAAAGTTGTTACAGGTTTGTTTTTTTGTTGTTTTTTTAAGCAGGTAAAAGCATCAGAGGAAAACACCACTTAACATCAATGTGATCATCTATGTGAATTTGCATATATTAACCATGTTGGATAAATACTTATATAAACACTGATATTAATTTAAGAATCCTTTTTGAATCTTTTTTTAAGAGAAATTAGAGCTGAAACCATTAGTCCATCAGTTGGTTGGTTGATTGATGGAAAATTAACCAGCGACGGTATAAGACATTAGAGATATTAATCCTTGATTTGGCTGAGGATCTTTACAAAGAGCAGACTGGGGAACAGTATCTGGCTCCAGCCTCTTAAGCGTTAAGATCAGCCGCTTTGCTCATAGATCGGACAAAACAACAGGTGAAGACACCTCATAGGAGTCAATTAATCAGAAACGGAACTGACGCATTGATCCGTGATCAAACTTGTGTGTTGCAGCCCTTTAAAAATGACATATTTAGTCTCCAGCCGAGTAACGACCTAAATGTTTACCGCTTCCTTTTCCTCTCCCCAATTATAAAAACGGATGTTTAATGGACCGAGCGGAACGAAGACGTGAACCACCGCTCAAACCCCGGACCCGGACCCGGACCCGGACCCCGGTCGAGACAAAATGGCTCCGGACCAACAGGTTTCCGCGTCGTCACAGGCGGGGACCGACCGGAGGGAGAGAGGAGCTTAGCACCGCCGAGGGAAACCGCGACCGAACGGACGCATCCGAGGAGGACTGGGACGAACGAGGAACGACGACGAGGACACCACCGACACCGACACCGACACCACCACCTCGTCAGCAACGGTCTGGTTTTGGTCGAGTTCGCAGAGGAGGAACCGTCAACTCCACCCAGACACACGTCCGAATGTTTGGGTTTCCGGGTGAAGGTGATGGTGATGGTGGAGGTGGAGGTGGAGGTGGAGGTGGAGGTGAAGGTGAAGGTGATGGTGATGGTGATGGTGATGGTGATGGTGGAGGTGGAGGTGGAGGTGGAGGTGGAGGTGGAGGTGTGCCGCTGGTTTTCTGGCGTCTGTCTGTTGTCGTTGTTATTTTAAATCGATCCTTTCACGTTAGCACCTGAAGCAGAAGCAGCGTCACAAAGCAGAGTCAAGTCCGGCTCCGGGAAACACGAACACAAACGGGGTTAAACCCTGATCCGGTTCAGAGCAGCCGTCGCCTTATTGTAGGGTTTTCACCATAAATACACAGAAAACGTGCGGCGAGCTGCGGGCGCTGTGATGCGTTCGCTGGTGTCACGTAAGTCCCATCATCTGTGTCGGCTTTTCTCTGGTTTAGTTCACTGTAAACTGAATATCTTTGGGTTTTGGACTGTTGGTCAAACCAAACAGGACCAAAGGAGTAAAGGGTTGAAAAGATGAGACCGATAAAATAACCATTAGTCTGCGCGCTCGTCTAAAGCCATAGTTTGGGTTTAACAGATTTTTTCCTCAATATATTTGAACGACACATTACTAATTTTTCCTACTAAATTTCGGAACAAATCATACGGTTTATACGATTAACCTTCAGATGATAATCTTCATAAATATGTTAATGTTTTAATCTCAAATTGTCAGGAAACATTGGAAACTGCCTATTACGACTTCAAGTCTGCAATAACTGATCTTATTGGCCACTAGGGGGCAGCAGAAACAAGCTGCGAACAAAGGCAGACATAACATCAATTTCGCCCCCCACACTGATATGTTGATCTCGTTATAAACTGTTACTTGTTCACACTTCCTGCAGTAACAGAAGACGACAATGATTCATCTGGAGATGGCTCTGTTTTTGGTCTCCACCAGCTCCTGAGGGAAACCTCTGGCTCTTTAGCTGCTAAATGCTCCACCATGTTCACCAGCTGGTCTCTGACTATGTCTGTCTGCTGCTTCGCAGGTGAATGGACAAGTGGCTTTTTTTCTCTGGAAAACACCTGGATGCTGCTGCTGAAAACGACGCCATTAAAGCAATGAGACTAAACCAGAGCAGCAAGGTTCTGATCTGAAACTCCCAGTAAAGCTCAGTAAAGCCAAGTGGATATTTGCAGTGACAATCCTCTAGGTTCGTCACTTCAAATGACAACTGTCACACTGTTATCTGACACATCGAGAATGTAAGAATATCATTTCATATTCTACATCAACCGTCCAAAACCCAGAGATCAAGTTTACCGTCACACAGGACAAAGAAAAGCTGAATATCCAGCGACTTCAATGTTTCATACACAATCAAAACCATCGTCGGCCATTTTTTCCACAGACTGACTAATTGTTCGAACACGTCCGACAACATCAAGTGCTAAAGCTCCATCACACGGCGATCGAAACACGACTGTATCAGCCCAGAGGTCGGTTCCACGACACTGCTTTGTGAACGCCGTCCCGTTTTACAGACAAAGTGATCTGGCGCTCTGAGGGGCGCGGCTGGTTCAGTTCACACTGTATAAAAAAAACAAAGATGGCGACTGACCCGCACGGGGCCTGCGCGCAGACGGGGTACAAACAAGAGTGCAGGCAGTTGTATGAAAGCGGCTGGTGGAGGATTTTGGTCCCTGAAGCTTGAAGTGAAAAAGCCATTTTTAAACACGTAGCCCGTGGGTTTGTCTTCTCTCACTGTAGAACACTTATAGACATAAAGATATATTTAAAAACAAAAACGAAACAAAAAAAACACGATAGTCATCAGTTCATAGGTGATCTGCACCTTCGGCTGAGGGAAGATTTATGTATCCGAAAAGTCCGGCCCCGACAGAAGAGGAAGATTTGTTGACAGCAGAAAATTCACAAAAAAAGAGAAAAAAAAATAGGAAAAAGAAAAGGAGAAACAGATATGAAAAGTTTTTTTTCTCGAAAATACGGCAACAAAATTCTGCTTCAAATATTCCCAGTTTTCCTGAAGCTTTCTAGCGTTGACAAGTCGTCTGGATTTCCTGAAGGTGGGTTTGTTTGTGTTTGTGTGTAAGGCCTTTGTGTCGCTGATCCGCAGGAGGTAGAAGTCAGAGTCAGGCGATCTCCAACTCCCGCTCGATCCCAACGTACTTCAGAGCGTCTGCCTGGCTGTACCTGAGAGACATGGACGGAAAAATGTTGGAGAGGTTAATAAAGTAGGAAAACAACATTAAGGCTTCGCAGCATCATCCTCCCTCCCGTCACCGACCTGTAGTCGAAGAAGAGTTCCTCTCCGGTCTGGATGGCTCTCTTGGCAAAGATCCCTATCCTGTGATCCCCGTTCACCATCATCACTACAGACCCAAAGACAGACATGTTAACAGAAAAAAAAAAAAAGAGCTCATGTACAATGACTTTTCAGCGACGGCTTCATCTTCTGACCTTTTGCATAGCAGTTAGGATTGACAGAGTGGTTGGCAAAGCGGATCTTGTTTCCTTTCCTTGTGGCATCAACAACAAAGTCTGAGGAGGAAAAAAAGAAAACACTTCAAAACCCATGCTGGAGGGATTATGTATGTACTTAAAAAAAGGTTTATCACCTTTATTCTTTAGCTTTCAAAAGCATGAACACCTTAAATTCACTCAAAGATTCCCTTTCAAAATAAAGGCTCCAATGCAGAACTTTCCTTCTATTCTGTAGAGATTCTGACTGACCGTGTGTGTGTGTGCATGTGTTTTACCGTTGTTGAGGTTGAAGAGGAAGCTGCACATGTATTTGTCGTAGACTTTGCCTCTGCGGTCGGCTTCATCCTGAGAGATGATCTGCAGAGGCAGAGGTCGAGCAAGTCACACATTTTCCTCATGCATATTCAAATTTTGACATCTAATACTTTTGTCAGACCTGAATTTCTAAATGAGGCATTAAAAAAAAGACAAAAAACAAACAAAAAAACCAGATTAGATTTCCTCAGCTTTAATTTCTTCCATTTTACACATCTGGTATGTGCAACACTGTGGGGTTTATTTGCTTTTAATGCACTTTGTTTTCCCATTCGAAGAACCTATTTTGGAAGCTTAATCTTAAGCTTGTTTTTTTTAAAAGTTGTAGAAATGCAGTTGAAAGTTAGGATTTGTAACCAAAAATAGATTCTACACAGGTACGCACAGACTGATTTATCAGAAATTAAGACACCGGATGCAAAACTATTCTGGAGCCAGCAGATGTCACATGTCTGGTTTTTCCACCAGCTGATGGACTCACTAAAAATCTCTCCATGTGTAGGAAATGGGGCTTTTGGATAATCTGGACCACCCAGGCCAGTAAGCCTCACATCTCCTTGTAAATTAGGCTTAAGAGGAAAGACTGAAGCCCTACCTCTCCACAGTACTCAGAGATGAACTCGTTCTTCTGGACCGGCTCTTTGATGAAGATGCCCCAACCTGCCACGTCTGACGGGGCCAGGAGGAGGTGCTGAGCAACAGAGGGAGGGGAAGGACAAGGAAAAGGAGGTTGGTGGTCGAGTTAAAATGCGTTTAATGTATAAAACGCACATTTATTTTCTGGATGTCTTGCTCCTTAACGAACAGATGTTCGTTTTTAGTATAACTGAATGTTTAAACATGTTAAATCATTTGCCAAAAACTATCGAGTCAACTCAAAGACCGCGTGTCACCTTCTTGGCTCCCCTCTGGATGGAGCAGTTCTTGCAGGACACATTCTTGCTGTCCCAGTGGTCTGCGGCACCGCAGGTCAGGCAGAGGTCGGGGTCGCACTCCCGCACCGCCAGGTAGCAGGGACACTGCTTGGTGTTACACTGGGCTTTGCACCGACAACCCGGGAAGCGGTTCTGACCTGCATCCGCGACGCGGGGCATTAAAGTGGAAATTAATTAGAGGCAAAGCGGAAAATCTTTGAAATGCCCCCCCCCCCGCGTTTCAAGAAGCTCTAGGATAAAAGACGAATGTTTGTGTTCTTACACTCGGAGCTGCACTGGCAGAACTTTTCGCAGAAGTTTTGAGCAGTGATACAGGGACATGAGGAGTCACACGGTTGTCGTGGGTGGTCACATGGCTGGTAATTATACACATGATTGGACGAGCCGTCTGCACGGGGGTGAAAGAGACAGAGGTCAAATGGGAGGTTTCTCAAATCAATCATTGGCTGGAATTTACAAGGTCAAGGTTTCTTCTTGCTTTAACAGACTGAGTGACCTCTGACCTTTCTTCAGCTGGATCTTCCTGCAGTGCGTGGCCCACAGCCTGTGTTTCCTCTTCTTCTTCCTAGGAGGCGTGTCCTCATCCTCGGCCGGAGCCCGAGCAATGATGCTTGACTCCTTGACCCTGAACTCGTAGACCTGCAGGACGCAGACAAGATAAACCTGAACCATGCCGGGCTGCAAAATTTCTACCTTATGTATCTTTAATATGAAGACGCACACCCTTATACGTTTCCCCTGGCTCACCTGTCTGCAGGTCTTGGTTCCTATGAGTCGTGCGATGGCGCAGTAGTTGTCGTAGTAGGTCCCGATGAGAACCCTGAACAGAGAGGCTTCGGCTCCGCTCCACTCTACCGCCTCGGCCTCACCAGTCAGCTTCATCTTCACTGGAGTCTGACAGCGTGAGTTGCCCTCTGCACACACATGACATAACCATTTAGGGCTTTCCCTCCCCCTCACTGAGGGAGCTTTCCCCCGAGGACAAAGAACCTTTCCGAGGAACCTCGGGAACTGAGCCTTCCCTTCAACCACAGCCCAGTATGGTCATGTGAATGTTAGGAGTTGGTTCGCGGAGAGGAACGACCAGTGGTTTCAGTCGATCGCATGCTCCATGTATGTCTTGATTATTTTGTTTCTATAAATACTCAAATTTTAGGCACAAAAAAAGTGGATGGAAAAATCCCCTGGATGAGCGAACAAACTCACAACCGAAGCAAGTTCAAAAGACAGAGGGAGAGAAGGGAGGTAACAAAGTGAGGTATTGAGAGTTATAAACTCTTTACTGATAGTTTGATGTGATTACGTTCCAAAGCAGAGAGAAAAAAAAAAAATAATCGAACACAGGTGCTCTGGAGTTTTCAGTTGCCTTGTCCAACTTTAGATTCCGCCTTTCCCTTCAGTCGTTACAGACTTACGCAACAGTAAATACAAAGAACAACAGCACAACAGTGATTGTGAAAACTGCGTTTTCAAATGCTGCCATTGTTTTTCCGTGTCATTGGTCTAATTTAAAACCTTATTAAAACATTTTCAAACCCTCCACATCCTTTTTGAGGAAATCTAAAATCAGTGCTTTTTCAGAGCTCCAGAAACCCTGTAAAACAAAGGATAATGCATTGGGTTTTCCAAGGAACATACAGGGATGTTACACCTTTTTCCCCCCAGTTGTTATAAATAGATTTTATTTAATAAATCTTTGTTTTATAATAAGAGTGAGGAATCAACTGTACCCGAGCTGCTGGTGTTCTCGTCCTTCTTGTCTTCATCATCTTTGTCATTGTCCCGCTCGTCCTCTTTGCTGCCCTCACGGTCGCTGTCCGTGTCCTTGGTTTCCGAGGAGACGGTGGGGGTGCTGGGCCGACTGTTGCTGTTTGGCAGTCGCCCGCGACGCCGCCCCACCGTGCGTTTAGAGGGCGTCTTGGCCCGCTCGGCAACCACACCCGCAGGGTACTCCCTTACCATCCCATCCTGAGTAATGACAGAACAAATGGTGTTGTTTTCATTATCATTTTACCTGCAGATTATTATCTTTTCGATTAATCAATCATTTTGTGTATAAAAGCTCTGAAGATACTAGAAAACGACAATTTTAATTTCTGACAGACCAATGACACATCTTCAAGTGTCTTGTTTTGTCACCATCTATCATGTGTGATGAAGGAAAAGCATCAAATCCTAATTATCTATAATATTTTGTCAATATTTTTCAGTTGTATACATAGAAGGGCTGTTTTCTGTCTCTGAGTGATCAGAGCTCAAAAAGAAATGATCAAAATTAATCACTGCTGACATTAAACAAGGATAGAATTAGACAGTTTGTCGACTCACCTGCACCAGGTACATGTAGCAGTCGATGCCACAGGGCTTACTCTCCACCAGGTTCTCTAAGTTCTTGCGCTTATAGGTGTTTGGAGTTGCATGGAAGGCTAAAAGAAGGAGACGCAAGATGAGACATGTTCACTCCGAGGCGAGGTGTTAATGTTTGAACTCAACATTACTAAAAAAGCATTTGGCAAATACTAGCCCTGAGCTGCCTGTAAAAAAGATTCTAGAACAAAGCTTTTAAATATCTGGTTCAATCTGAAAGTTTAACACATTGTCAGTTTTTATATAGTAGGACCTCTGTCTGTGAAGTGCAAAACTCGGCAGGAGAACAATCATTTTATGTTTTTTTTTTTTTTTTTTGGGGGGGGGGGGTCATAAGAAATGTGCTTTGAAGTGCGTGAAAGTCTAATGCCTGTTCATATTGGCTTAAAAAGGGATCCACCAGCGATCTTGACTGGCTAATACCAGTGTCCCCCCCCAAAGGTCATTAATCTTTGGATAAAACTGCAAGTTGTTTCTCAACTGTAAGTGGAGGCTGAGTTACAATTCACGTTGTGACACAAGTTCACTGCGACAAATGAGCCAAACAACAGGCTTCTGCTCTGTTGACATCTAAGTGAATAATAACTTCTGGTACATAATATGAGAACTCTCTCTGCTGCCTGATTTGACTGAATTTTATAATGCCTATGTAAAAATCTGATCCGTATTAATTTATTGATGTAGAATGGTCACAATACCAATACCAGCATATCAGATCAGTGCATCTTTAAGTTTTAAAGTTAATAAAATCTAATTTTTTCAGATTAAAGTCTCTCGCTGTTGGCTCATTGAGATGTATTCAAAGCCCCACGTCCTGCCCGACTGTCTGGGGAGCGTCGGTACTAACGGTGGAGGAAGCAGTCGTATTTGAAGCAGCGTCTGCAGAACAGTGTATGGAAGGAGTGCAGGCTCTGTTCGCGCTGCACAGAGCGAGCATTGGGACCATCAATGTTCGGTGTGCATTCAGGTGGCAGCGCACCGGGCAGCTGCTGCTCCGTCAACTCTTTGTACCTGAAGACAGACAGACAGACAGACAGACAGACAGACAGACAGACAGACAGACAGACAGAAATCAAAGCTGATGGCCGTCTGTCATGTGTTGAGACAAACTTTACCGGGACACACAAACACACACCAGGGATTCTACAGATTTTCCTTGTCAAAAGAGGATTTTCATCCTGTCAAACAAGCCCATAGAGGGGTTTAAAAACAAGAACATATGAGTGCATTTCATTAATAGATAATGATTCTTCTGATGAAGAATTGAGACAAGAGTAAACAATACTCTATTCCAGAGGAGAGGAAACACCTGCCATCTCTTAATAATGGGATGAGGGGAATTTACGCAGTGTGTAATGTTTTATAAAAAGACAATGATTTGGATAAAAACATCTGCAAATGCTAAGACCTATGTGCCCCAACTCTTACCTGTGAAATAAAGAGATTTAGCATTAACGTTAATAAATTAAACATGTGCAGGCTTTGTTTTGGTCGACTCCAGACTAACTCTACAATTATGAAAACTTGTCCTGAGCTGATTGATGAAATTTTTAGAGACTTTTCCAATGCGATGTGGAAACCCTGATGTGTACATCAGAGCACGCATGCTCTGCTTTAGTCAGCTCATACACACTCTTGTGCCTGTGTTGTCACAATACCAGAGAGGCGGCAACGCCAACTTTTATAGCCACTTAATCAGATACTGTGAAGATTTTCAGTTGAAAGAACCTATACAAGTTTTCAAAATTCCCCCCCAAAATAAATCAAGTTTTTCGCAGGAAGTTAAATGTTTGCTCTAAACGTTTTCAGTAGCTGTGTGGTTACTAGATGCACTTTCATAGTTATGCGGTATTGGTGTTTACCTGTTTTCATTCAGTCTTTAAGAAAACACATTGAAAAGAATACAACCCCAAAGCTGAAATGATCAGTTGTTCAGCAGAATATTGAATCAGCAACCATTTTCAATAATCAATTATTTGTTTCAAGAAACTAAAAGCCAAATATTATGTTGCACTTTCAAATTTATTTCCTTAACATAAAAAACAATCCAGTGCAAATAGGATTTTAAAAAACTTAAGAAAAATTAGCAGTGAATATAAATAATGTAATGTAAATGTTTACAATAACTTAATGCATTATTCTTTGGGTTATTAATTCTTAGTTTTTGTTCTGCAGAAGGTTTCAGTTTATCCCTTTGAAGATGATATGTGTGATATGTGTTTGGCTGCTGGTGTTACTTTGACTGGTTTTGTTATACCTGGAGTTGATCAAAGCCATAAACAGGCTGTTGTATCGTTACTGACCCAGTCCCTCTGTTATCGTAACAAGACCCACTCGCTCACACACACACACAAGCAAACCCACTAACTTCTCTTTGAGCTCCTCAGTGGAGCCCTTGTCGGGAAACATGGAGGAGATGGCTTCAAAAATCTTGTCAGAGGGAAACTTCTTGGTGCTGTCGTTGCTGGTTCGGCCTGGAGACGACACACACGCTTTCCATCAGGTAACAAAACAAAAGCACAACACTGGGCCGGTCACCCAGGTTTCTTGTTTCATTATTTTATTTAGGTTTCTGAGAAGACAACAAAACCTGGACCTTAACAAAAATAAATTATTCCAAGTGCACCGTTGCCCAGATTTGGTCAAAAAAATATCACACATTTGAGGAGAAGCAGATATTTTTCATCAGATAATCAGACGCAACAATATCTAAAATGTCCCCCGTTCATTCAAACATGAGAGGAACGTAAAAAGTGTATATGCAATTGTTTTTGTTTTTTTTAAATTACTTCTCTGTTTTTTCAAGTCTTTTTTTATGCTTGTGGAAGGATCTGGTTTTAGCTCTTGCTATTGAGGGGACGGTGAGAAAAACCCATTTAAGGCGACTGTTTAGAAAAAGCTGAAATAGTTTCAACATTATTGTCCACAACATGAGTGGTTAAAACCATGTTCCACTTAATCAATTCAAAGCCTCCTGGTTTTTAACCTGAAAAAAAAAAACAAAAAAACTCAGACACATATGCTTGAAGCAAAAATATGGTAAATTAAAAGAAAGTGAAAGCGTCTGCGCACTAATCTGAGTGGCAAGCACCAGGTTTACTGCCTAATCTTTTGGTCTTAATGACTTTATTCTGTTTGTCATTGTAATAAACACAGATCAAGCTCTGCGTGAGCCTGGATAATTAACTTGGTGTTTGCAACCGAGACAAGTATGCTTTGGTTTCCCTTAATTGCAAACACACCAGGAGTAAATGTAGGGCAGAATCACCCCGCTACTGGGGCAAAGAGCACGTTCTTTGACCTAGTTTGGTCACAAGAGGATCAAGTGCCAATTCATTTATTACATACCACTCAAGTCTTGTATCAACTGTAATATAAAAAGGCATTAGAACTAGATATTGACACAGGCCTCAAGATTACACAAAATTATTCAAAAAGCTTAGGTATAATGGAAAAAGCCTGTGGGCCACGTTTGTTTCTGTTCTTATTAGTTTAGAGTTAATCAAATAACCCCAAACAACCTGCTACACACTGAACCCAAGGGCCCTGGGGCCTGCAGGGTCTGGGGCATCAGGGTATATAAACAATGCTTTGAACCAGAGCTGCATCCACTTGTAGGGGTCAGCGTTACACTTTGACAGAGGTTTGTTTGTTGAACGCTACCCATTTAGGAACTGCCAGCACTAAAACTCCATCAAAATGACTTTTCCTCCCTTCACTTCTCCTTATCAGGACTTTGTGTAGGCGTTTTCACAGTCGATCAAACGGGAGCGAAACATCGAAAAGGACCGTTTCAAGCAGCCCTAAAAACAACACATGATGATCACCAGTACCTCAGTGTCAGACTTACTCTCGTTATTGATGAGACCATCCTTGCGCGGGTCCTCTGGGAGCTCCTTGCCATCGCACATCTCCATCTTGTCTACCTTGAAGTCCGGTTCCTCCTCCTCCTCATCATCCTCATTGTCGCTGTACTGTGACAGGGCGTTGACCAGCTCCACGAAGATCTCATCGTTGATGAAGCCACACTCTGCACAACACAATATGTGTTTTAAAGGTCTCTTCCTTCACCGTGCAGCGTTTTGGCACATCGATTACCCCTTACCTTCTGAACTTCTTGAACTGCATTTTATCTCCTCACCAACCCTTCAGCCACACCACTACACTGCCTTTTAGACAGTGCTACTTTGAGTCTACCGAGATACTGATATAGGAGTTTTAAACTGCAGAAAAAACTATTTAGTTCCTTAAACTATAGGGAAATTTACCACAAATGAGAACTACTCATCATAATATTTAACACCAAGACAGGGATTTTTTTTACCCTCAGTAAACCGTGTCTGTCCCCTGAACCTCACCTCTGTCTCCATGGACTTTGCCATCATAGTTCTTGATGAGCTCCTCAATGAAGGTGCCATCCTGGTCCAGGATCTCATCTCCCATGTAGGGGATGTTATGAAGCACTGTCTCATCCTCCACCTGGTGCCAAGAATGCAAAACACCCATTAAACACAAAGACAGCTGTGGTTAAAAATCACCCAACTGCTGACAAACGCTGCAAAGTACTGGTAACAACATTGCTGCGACCATCATACAACTAGACACAAATATACTATACATTACGTTTTACACTACGCCCCCCCCCCCCCCCCCACACACACACACACTTCATGCAGCTGCTAGAGGTTCACACATACCATGAAGTTCTGCTGCAGTGGTGACCAGGAGTACATGACCGGGACCGAGGCAACGGCGTTGAGTGTCTTCAGGGGGATGACCTGCCGGGGGAACTCCGAGAAACCGCTGTCCACCGTGCACTGTTCGGGACAACAGGGAAAGGGAACAGTTAGAATAGCTTTTTCACACCTTTTCCACATGCCGGTGCGCTGATAGCAATGTTAATCCGCTGACCTCTCGGGTGCCTCTTAAAGAGCTGACAGACGTCATGATGTGAACAGGCTGGATTCGCCTGGTCTTCCACTCCTGGTTCAAAATGTCAGTCCGCTCCATGATTTTCTGACGATTGGAGTTGAACATGCTCTGGAAGAGTTAAAAATAAATTCAAAATTCACTGTAAAGAACACGTATTGGAATCGGCCAGCTGCCGCAGCTGTCAGTCATTCACCAACGTGACAATCTTCCGAGGGGCCCTCCTAAAACACCGTCCACAATCTGACTGACAAAAGAGGCTCAAAACAAAGTAAACAATAAAAAACGAACCAATGAAAAAAAAAACCCAAAACAAAACACTAATGTGGTGTCAGGTCACCAAATTAGTGATAGTAAATGGCTGTAGCTAAGCTTGTTCTGATTCTCCCCTCAAGATTAGAAGCCAGTCTAAATCTAAATCAAGATAAATAATGCCCTATGAATCTATACTTCTGAGGCAACATTGCTTGACAAGTCTTTTAAAATGCATGGTGAATTTGAAATCTGTGCAAATTCCATCCTTTGCTAATGAAGATCATGGGGCTGAAGGTTCCAGAGCAGCTACTTAATGGACCCTGCGGTGAAGTTCGTTTTCACAAGGTCCCATTTGGCTTTTGGACATGGGGCAGTTTCACATGTGGACACCATGAAGAGCTGCAAGAGCTCACTGCAGTTAGGACGAACATCTTTCCTCAGTTCAGAAATGCCTGTTTCTTTTACTAAGGTTACATAAGAGGCATGTGTAAGTCTCATCATACAACTATGGAGAGAACAGTAGAGAAACTAACCAGCAGCCGCAAAGGCAGAAAATTTATTTGTGAATTAAGATGGAGAAATCATCAAAACAACTATATTTACAGCCTTTTCTGTAATTATGCCCAATACTAGGAACAGTGACAGACCAAAGATTTCAAGGCTATAAAGTAGTCAGCATGTACCAGTATTTTGGCTGGTGATAGCGTCTACTATTCCATGATCGATTCTGTAATTCTGATATTGTTGAATCCTCTAGATGAGCGTTTGCAGATAAAGCGAAGGACTGCGTGTGGACGAACCTTGACCTCGTCGGCTCGTCTGAACCGTTTGAGCTGCCGAAGCCTCATGTACTCAGACTTCACCCTCCGCTTCCAGCAGGCAGGACCTTTCTCCGAGCGCTTCCCAGTGAGCACCATGATCAACCTGCAGCCAAACAGAAGGGGAATGAAGGTTTTAAGAGGACCTATAGTTCCTGACTGGATTGTGGAGGTTAAAAAACAATACGAATGAATAAAATTTTTATATAATTTTTAAAAATTCCATCATCGTGACCACCTTACGGACTGCTTCTGATAAGCTCTTGCTCATCCAACCACTCATGGAGCATATGTGACTTTTGCAATGATAATCATCTTCCACTTGCAGATACACTCCAGTTTACTCCTCAAGGACAAGCTGAACCTAAAAAGCCTGTGTGTGTGTGTGTGTGTGCGTGCAATAGATGTCAATACGCACAATGTGCTACGACGCCTGTATTGTCCTGGTACAATCGATAGAGTGTGTCCTACACAGTAATAGCTTCTTATCACATTTCTTAAAGCACCCTGCTGAAGTTAAATATCTACATAATGGTTTCACACAACCCAACACCAAAACAGAACCACTGTGCAGGAATACATAAAATATATTCCTATTGTTTTTCATCAAATAGGAGAAGCAAGGGAATAGAGTATGTAATTTCAAGCTGCTATCCTTCTGTTTTAATGGCATAGATAAGAAAAATCAGTGATTTATACTATATCTGTGACTTGAATGTACTAAACAAGGCACAAACCAATACACATGTTTACAACTCTGTTTGGGTAAGGAAAATTACCCCATATATCATGTAAAGTACGGTCATTTCCAGAAACGTCTGTTCAACAAAACGTTGAATCTTTTAGACATCTTTCACTCAGATGTGGGCAGGGGACTGACCACAGAACATTTTATAATTAAATTTTTATCAGAACACGTGCCAGCATCAGGGCACACATCAGTGTAGTTATCAAAAGACAGCCCAGATAATCATATTCAACCGCCATTTCATTTTCATTTTGTTTTCTATTTGAAATGGGGGGGCTGGCTAAGAGACCCACAGCAATAATATAAAGCAGCTTCTATTCATTTCTCACCCCTTTGTTTAAGTGTCAACACTGAAGATGGTTCAAGTTGCAGGCGACAGGATTTTCCTGACCCCTTTGCCAAATTTGCTCTTCACTTGTTGGAAGTTGGGCAGGAAATCCATGTGTTCACCCTTTTGTTCTTTCACGACTCTCTGAATAAATAGCTACAGTGGTCTAGAGCAGGCATGTGTAGCCACGAGATCCATCTGCCACCCCGGTAGTCAGCATGAGCTGCTGCCTGCCAGCCGGGCTGGTCTGACTCAAATCTCACACTTTCTATTAAACATGTCAGAGATGGCTGTCATGGAGACATGCTTGTGTGTCATAGCACAAGACATGTAGGGGACTTCACTGGCATGACACATTTTGACATATTTAATCTTCACAGACTGAGTCAAACTGACAGGCATCAAACTATGTAGATAATTTTTAAAAAGTTTCAAGACATTCCTCGGGCCAAGTCAACTGTGTTTTGCTAACAGTTCTCATATTATTCACCTAATAAGATTGTACAGAGATACAATTAAAAACAACAACAACAACGACAACAACAACAACAAAACTCAATAGCACTGCATACAACAGCCTCAAAAATGACAATAAAGTTTAATCAATACCTCTCTAAAACTGTCCCAGAAAAAACGTTAGTTGCAGCCCTGATTATATTAGTGGATTATAAATATGGATGCTCTATCGTATAAGTCTTACTTTAATGTTGCAGCTGGTATCGGTGGAGCTAGTTTGAAATACTTCACATACTGCAGATTAGCTTATTTTTTTGTTGATTACATCTTGTATTAATAAAATGAATTTGCAAAGAAACTAGTTGCTGGAGTTGTCATATAAATGCAGCGACGTAAGAGGTAGAGTGGACGTATAAAGTGACAAAGGACAAGTACCTCGAAATGATCTTCAAGTGTAGTACTCGAGTATACATACTTAGTTACTTACCACAAGAGCTCGTCATATAACTATACGCTTACGAACAATCAGTACAATGTACAGCAACATCCAGAAAAGGGTTAAGACGGGCAACAACCAGAATTGTGGACGACCACTGGGTTAGCTAGCTACTAATAACAACCAAGCCTAAAGCTAACGATAGCTTGCCGATGCCGTGCCAAGTTTGTGCCCCCCCCCCCATGGGTTTCCCCTCGCATACAAACTGTTTCACCATGGTCCAAATTTTAAGGGAAAGCGGCTCTTTCAAAAGCCCTATTGTACACTCTGTCATTAACGTTTTCTTCTCACTTACTACAAAAAAGTTGGGGCGGGGGGGGTCAGCTCTGACAGGGATACAAAATTTGGCACGGCACCCTGGCGAGCTAGCTAACAGTTGGATAGTTAACAAAGATTGAGGCATCCACAAAGCATCAAGAACGAACCCGGGCCATTTGAATCGCAACAAAGGCGCTGGAAATAAAGACTGTGGCACTGACAGCTTCCCTTACCTGCACAGGAGGCTCAGTCCTCATTCAACGGAGTTATTCGGGATCGATATGACAAACACGGGCAAAGTCGTCCTTTGTGTTCGGGATTAGCTGGCTCCGTGTTCCGGCTAGCTGTAAGGTTAGCTCGGCAGGCTAGTTAGCCGTTAGCTCGGGAGGAGAGAGCGATTCACTTTGCGCGACACCGGCTTCACGTACCCAGAGTCGGCAAACAGATGTAGCGGCCGCCCCACCACTTTTGGCCCGGCTTCAGTAGCAAAGACACCGCGTTTGTAGAGAGGAATCGACGCCGTTGAATCTCACCCTGCCAATGATTTTGAAACAATTTCAATGTTTCCGCCTCGGCGCTGCTACGGTTCAAACTGCTCCCGTCTCACACTCACCGCCCACTACGGCTGCAGCAGATGCAAGAGGCGCCAAACGTTTGAGCCAATCGGAGAAGCCGACGTTGGGTTTTCTCAGTGTCGCGACACGCGATGGGTCGGGTCGTATCGCCGCGCTGGCCAATGAGAGTCAGAGCTGCGGCGGGGGCCCCGCAACGGGGACATGTGGACAGGTTCCCTTTGTTCTCTCATCTGTCAACGGAATAAAAATAAAAACACCCGACAGCGTCTTTTGACAGCGACCTTTTTAAGACCAGACGGAATCTTTCGTTTGCCACCAGTGTCGGTGACACATGTCAGTTGTCAGATTCGTGTCGTTGAGCTAAAAAAAAAAATAAATAAAAAAATCGCGCCGACTTATTTGAAGTATTAAATCTATTTATAACTGGTTCTGTGTTCGGTTTATTTTATTGACATCTGGAGCCACATTGTCACTTGCTGTCTTTCAATCGTGCGCTAATAAACCCTGTCACCTCGGCAGCGTCTCAATAAACGCACGCAGCCTCCTCCACCTGCCTCCCGCTCGCTGAGGGTTCAGGTGGCGGTGGGTGGGGGGGGGACATGAGCGATAGGCGCCGTCTCCCCACGTCGCGCCGGACGGATCCGACTCCCAGCGGCTGTCGCTGAGCTGCGTCGGTTCGTCCGGGACACACGCGTCGGAACCGAACCGAGCGGCTTCGTTAAATGAATGAGATTCTGTGGCCACAGACACCAAGGGCAAGGGTCGGCGAGTTTAATAAGCCCCGCCCCCTCCAAGCAGCCATTGGCTGGCAGCTCGGCAAGGTCCTCATGCTGCGTTCAGGGCCCTCGGATTTACAAACCTCAGTGAAATCACATCTATGAGTTATGTTCTGTTAGTTTTTGTTGTTATTTTTCCTCTGAACACGTTCTTTTTTTTTAGTGCGTGTGTGTTTATTTACTGGTATTTTATTTCATAAAAGCTAATAAACAGCCAGCTCCTTTTGTGATGTAAATAAACACATCGTCCCAGCCTAAAGCGCTTCCTGAGGCCCCCCGTGTTTAACACTCACATAGTTGTAGATATTAATAAAGTTGTTAATATTTCAGTTTAGTTCCTGACTCACCAGTGAGCTGAGTCCAACAGTCCAGGCTTCAAACTCTATAAAAATAAGTAAATTTAAAACATCTACAGCCAGAAACGCAGTTTCAGTTTGTGGTTTTCAAATCTCTGCTCCTGTGCTCTCTTCCTCTTCCTGTTTTGTTGACAATGTGTGCAACGACAAAGAGTGAATTTTTTGGCTGGATGCCATTTTCAATCTTTCTTCTCAACATTTTTTTTTCAGACCAAAACAAAATTTACCCCCCCCCCCCACCAACATCCCTGTTAAAACAAGCACTAAAACACTGGTTTGATGGGAACTGGCCACTTTGTAGCATGTCTGGTAAGAACTTAACCAGAGATGTCTGACTTTACAATCCATGAACATTTATTGAGATACCATATGAATGAAAAGGCTGAATAGGAAGTTTTGTGTGGTTTCTTATATATATGCAAATAACAAAGAATATAAATTAATAGTTCAGGGCACCTGTGAAATGCTATTCAGAAGGAATCTGTGTCAGTTCCACGGAGGCTCAGCCAGCATCATTCCCATGGATATATCATCCCTTCGGTTGTGAGGTGAGTCCACATAGCCCCAGTTTTTACCATCAGTCAAGCCCTGTATTTCAGCCCTGCAGGTGCCTATGAAGACTTAAAATCAGCAGATATCCAAGTTAAAACCCGAGAGCACAGCGGTCGAGTTGGTCTGAGTTGACATGACGGATGGGCAGGGTCAGCACGGGGGTGGATTAGTCTGCTGCCTCTTAGGAGCCACATAAGCCTTCTCACAGAATACATGAATGTCCCTCTGGCTGTTTGGAATGTCCAGCTCTGGGCTGCCTGAAGTATCTGGGAAGGGTGATATGCTGAGCTCGGGCAATTCTCCCTCTCCAACTTCCATTTCTGGAGCAGGTTGTCAGACGGGTTGGGGTTGTCCCACTCTCCATGCCACAGCTGTTGCACAACCACCTTTGCTCATGTGATGAAGGGCACCAGATAGCCAATGGGGTCATATTGGCTTGCTAATATCTTGTCGATGATGCTTAGAGTGATCTGTGGGTTGGTCTGGGTTCTGGGCTTTTAAAATAGATGATCAGATTGATCATTGATTCCTGACCTTCTGACCGACCTGAACTGTGTAACCCAGCAGCTGAGGGAAGGTGGATGATGACCCCTGGACCCTTGCCTGTTGAAATGCAGCTCATAGTCCTGTTCACTGGGACGGCCTGCCACTTGTCCACTAGGGCTTCTGTTTCCTCTTCAGACGACCAACTCTGCAGGCAGTTGTCCACGTAAAAGCACCTCAAAACTGAGCTCCGAGTTTGAATTGATGTGCAGGTGTTTCTTTTTCCAACTCAGCTCAGCTTGATAACTGTTCACCTGGTTGATACATTAAATAGTTTTTAAGCACTGAAAAATTATATTTATCAAATATTTTTAAAGGAACAGTTCAACTTATAACAAACTACACCTTTTTGTTTTTTCCAGGGATGAGAACATGGCAACCCCAGCATTTTTTATCCTCCCTCCTTTTCCACTTCTCTACCTGCCCTCACACCATCGCATCTTGTGATGCGGACCCTCTGCATCCAGGAAAAATCCCTGCGGTTCCACAGGGCTCCGACTACAACACTGCAGAAAGCCCGGCACAGGTTGCATGTGCACTTCCTCTGTGTTCAGAAAGCCAGCCTGGAGGTGACAGTGGTGCCCTGAAAGAGGTGGGACCACATGTTGCTGCTAAGCAATACACAACTCAAAATCTTCCTGCCTGTGGATTCTCACCTCCAACAACTATAAAGATTCCCTTAGGAGCAGACTAGAAGACTAAGATTATGTATGCAAAGGACTTCACTTACTATAATCTATAATAATTGTAATATATTTCTGGTGACCATTCTCCAACAATATATTTATATGCATTTATTTTCAAAAGCATATATGCACATATATGCACAAGCATATTTGAAAATATATATATATATACTTTTGAAAAATAGAAGACTGTCAATTTTTGTTTCATTATTCTAAAAGGTTACATCTTTCTGGTTTTGAGTCACGGTGTTTCCAGTCCATTGGTGGTGGGGGCGTGCTGACGGGCAGGACCACGAGAAACTACAGATATCAAAGTGAAACTCCACGTCCTTTTTGTTAGTGGTGGAACTGGTGGGACGAGAACCTGGAAACAGCTGAGATTAAAATTCATCCTGCTGAGGATAGTCGAGGTCATGTTAACACCCAGGAAGAGGAAGCGAGCACGGGAGCATTTTGTTATTTACTTCCCTTTTTTACAGTTTGAAGCTTGAACTGTCGGGACAACGGTGAGTGACTACATCAGTGTCGGAAATGAACACTAGATTTTCTGTTAATCTCAGGAGACGATCCGGTAAATGTTCTATCCTGAGAGTCTTTACCGCGTTTGTCGTACGCCACTGTCTGGGCGGAGGTTTGGAGATGACGGCGTTTGAATCCTGGCTTTTAAATTTCCATCCAAATTGATATGCGACGGATTCATTCATTACTTTCCGCCGATCAGTAAATAAAGTAACTTTCCAAATTTTGCACTGGCCTCTTTCAGTAGGTACTCAACACGATACCTTATTATTATTATTATTATTATTATTATTATTATTATTATTATTATTATTATCACCACAATGACATACTGATACGTGTGTAAATGTGACACAAAAAGGCTTTTTAAAAATTTTGACCGGTAAAAAATAGAATAAAAAAATCCTCCTTTTTTCATCTGCCAGCCACCTCGACTGGTGAGTTAAAAATTAATGTTTTAATCTGTGCTCTTTCCACCTCGTGGCTTCTGGGATCTCACCGTGTAATACAGCTGTGAGACCCTATAAACCCACAGGTGTGTATGTGTTTTCCAAAATAATGTACAGATGAGTTGAATTTATCACAGGTGGACTCCAGTCAAGGTCTAGGAAAGTGTCAAACATGGTCAGGAGAAAAAGGGAGACACCTGAGCTAAATTTGAAGTGTCATGGTAGCGGATCTGAATACTCAAAATTCTGTTTTTCTTTGACATTAAGTGGTATTGAGTGATGATTGATGACTTGAAACAATTTTGGCATAAGGCTGTGACATGAAGTGTGAAAAAGGGAATAGGTCTGAATGCTACCTAGATGCACTGTTGGTGCCTATATGCCTGTGGACATCAAAATGATTATTCCAACCGTTCACTATTATCAGGAAGTTATTTTTGCAGTTTGAAATTTTAAGTTCTCTCTGATTAAAAAAAAAAAAAATAAAAATTATGTATTTATTTATTTATTTATTTTTAGGGTCAAGCAACAAGTGATTAATGCAGGAGCCAAAGGGAGAATTTGAAGGAGCAGTTTTTAAAAAGATTTTAACAGGGACACACTAAAAGACAAAGGGAGATGAAACGTGGATCAAAGGTAAAGAGACAGTTATCCGCTACTGAAGGAGCCGAGGGAACGTCCGAAATGTTGGGAGACTCAGCAGAGAAGAAGGAAGAGCTGGTTAAAGACGGAGACGGATCAGTCGACACAGATCTAAAGATTGAGACTTTCTTCCCAGAGCAACACGGGACTGACATGTCATGTGCAAACCGTGAGAGTGAGACTTTATTACACGTTTTTTCCCAAGCCCCAGCCGGAAGTACTTCACAACGTTCTTCTGCAAATCAGCTGCGATATTTTGACTTTGGGAGATCTAGTGAGGATCTTCAGCTACGCACACCCTGCTACCACGTACTCAATCACTGCCCTCGGATCTCGGCTGGACCGGAAGAATCCACAGCCGATCGTCTCATTCTTGGAGCGCCCCCTCACTCAGTCAGATAACCCCAGCAGGGAAGAAGACCTTTACATGAGCTGAAAGCTTACCTGACATGATTTCAGACACCAGCTTTGAGGAGTTTACTCCTGATATCACAGGGGAAGAAGACGACGAGAGCTATACTTTCCGTTGCGCCCGTCCAGGTCTGTACCAGTGCATTGTGAGAGGTCTGCTGTTTCACATGGATGGAGAAGGGGACATGGTCTACAGGATTGTTCCCTGGAACAGGAGGCTACTGGCTGATCACTGCAAGAGGCCTGCAGGACCCCTGTTTGACATCAAATGTGTCCAGCAGTCAGTGCGTCAGCTTCATCTCCCACACTGTGAGATGGGCATGGAACTGATGTCATCATAAACATCACAGGGTTCTCTGGTTTCCCCTGACCTGGTCCGAGCATTGTGTTACTGCTGCAGAGGAACATTGTGATCAGAGATGAGAGCTACATAGAGACAAACCCAGATCAGGTTTATGTCCTGAAGATGACATGGTCCAACTATAACAACTACTTTTCATCATTCCAGGTGATTTTACAAAAAATCATGAAATGCATTAAACTGTTGTTGAGAAACGCCAATAGCCCCCACAATGTCTGGGAAAGACAAGTTTGTCTTTCTTCCCCTGGAGGAAATGGGTCCCGTGTACAGAGGGCTCTTAATGTCTCCTCAAACAAGAGGCTGTTGGACATCCGGAGCGGCTTCATCGATGGGATATCGAGACCTGTTCTCGACTGTCTAACTGATTCTGGGAGGGAGTCAATGGACGAGCTACAAAACAGAAGAGACAAAGCTCATTTTGTGTTCAACACAGTGAGGGGGAAAGGTGAAGCCGCTGCTTCAGAGTTGACAGAGTTTATCTGCGAGGTCGACCGCTTCTTTAGTGAACATCTTGGCTTGATCTGAAGCACAGCGAGGTGGGACACTGTGGTGGTCACTGTTTGACGATATGCTCATGTATCTTCAGGTGTGGTCTTATTTAGTGATGAGTAGGGGGCCTTGAGCGCCAGATAATGTGTGAAAAATTCCAGCACTTAAGCAATGCCATGAATAGTTCTAATCAATCAAATTCATTCAAAGTGCAGTAGAAAGAAAAAACCTGGGTCAGATCAGTATTTACTGTGACCCCCCCCCCCATTGCCTTTAAACCAGCACCAGTTCTCCTCAATTCACCTGCACATAGATTTTCAGTTTTATGGCAGGTTGGTTGTTCCTGCATCTTGGAGAACCCGCCTCAGTTATTCTGTTGATTCAGTCAGATTCTCTTCATCTGAGCCAACACTGATTTCATGATGCTGAGCTCAGGTCTCCGTGGGGTCCAGAAACCATCTGCAGCAGGACTCCTGGTTGTCCTGGTCTCTTTAGACGGTTCTTTATGACTCAGGCTTTGAGTTTGGACTTGTCGTCTTGCTGCAGAACGAAATCAAACACCTCCTGATGGAGGAGAAACTAAACATCCAATGTGCCTAGAACCTTCACACATTATCTGTTTTAAGTTTTAAAGAAGTGTTTTCCAAGTTTCATCAGTTTCTTTTACTTGATAAAGATATGTATCCTCATAACACAATGAATGTAGAATTATATTTATTTATGGATTTTTAAAAAAACTTCTTTTCATCACAACTATACTCTGTGTTTTCATGTATGTTTACCTCTAACCTCTTTTGACCTGAGTATTGACTCTTATTTTTAAATGCTGAATTTTAAAAGTATATAATCTTCACCAGTGAACCTATTTCAAATAGCTTTGCCTGTATGTTCAACTGCAGTTTGTTGTTCTTTTATGGAGTTTGTCACTGACATTCGATGTGTTTGATTATTTGATTATTATTTGATTCAGTACATATATGAGGATAATTCATGTATTTTTTTCTATCTTTCTTTCTTGATTATTTTTTTAAGCCGTTGTTTTGCTTTCACTGATGATCACAATCAGAATCAGGTGTCATTAAGTTGTCAGTTAATCAGGTTCCACATAGACAAAAGGGATGTTTAGGGATAGAACCCATTCATTTACTGTTTTTTACAGTGATGTCAGTAACGTTCTTGACTCTGCTTTCAAATCGGATTTGTTCCAGTTGAGGTCAATAATCTTATTTTATTTTACATGACATTATATAATTATATGTATAAATACGTATGTGTTTAATTAAAATAAAAGAAGCTCTAACTGATTGCAGTGCCAGCAGGGGGAGTCATTCACCTGCAGATGGTGAGACAGACGATTTTGGATTCAGACAGTGATGAAAAAGAGAGTGAGTGTGTGTGTGTATACATATATGTATATGTATATGTATATGTGTGTATATATATAAATGAGCAGGTCTATTGCCATGGATACGCTGAGTTACACCCTTGTGCTGCAAAAACTTAAGCCTCTTGTTTGAATCTATATTTGTTCACATTTTTGAAACGTATTAAACGTAAGTTTAACGATGAATGGATTAATTAATAATAATGAATTAATAATTAAACGTATTGAACTGAACAAGCCGTTTACTGTTGATTTTTGCGCTGAGCTGGGGCGCGTGGTGACCGCTGTCATCGGACGACTCTCAAACTTGAGATTCTCAGGGAAGTTCTGAAGCGGCCCACTTCCGGTCCCAAAAGGACGTTTTGTATATTATCTTGTAATAATGAGAAACTATCGCATCAATGCGACATAATGTTTCCGAATCTCCTATTCATATATCCTTTGTGATTGTAGTTATTGTTTTGTTGGGTTTTTTTATTGGCATTAGTCGTTGTCGTGCTTTGACTTTGAAGGGAACCGTAAAGCCGCTTCCTGTTCTCTCTGCGCTAAATCCCTCCATCCCGTCGCCGGGCGGAGCGCTCGGCCCCCGGCGCAGCCTCCGGCGCAGCGTCCGGCTCAGACCCGCACGGCGCTCAGACCCCGCACGGCGCTCAGACCCGCACGGCGCGTCGCTGAGGGCGGGAGCTCATCCGCCGTCTCTCCGAAGGCTCTGGCGGATTCTCCACTTTGTCTCGCAGCGTCGCGGTTGGAAGGGTTCGGGACATTCGGGCTCCGGTTCGCTGTAAAACAAAGAAGCAACCCAGACCCAATAAAAACAGAAACCCCGTTTCTCCACGGATCAAGTGGAAGTTTCTGCCGCCGCAGAGAACCGAGGAGGTTTACAGGATGAACCCCCAGTGTGCCCGCTGCGGGAAGATCGTCTACCCGACGGAGAAAGTCAGCTGCCTGGACAAGGTGGGCGCTTCTCTTTTTATGGATATAAACATACGCACACACGTATAGAAACAGCCGAGAACCGCTTTGACACCCTCACCGTAGCTTCACACGCCAGAGAATCCCAGTTCCAGGTTTGTGAAGTTGCAGGAGAGACGCAGGTGGAGGTGGAGGTGGAGGTGTCCTCGTCCTCCTAATACAAACATGACGTACTGTCATAACTTTCAGACAACTGCGAGCTATTTCAGTTGGGTGTTTTCCAGAAAAAAACTCTCAGGTGCTGATGCACTTCGATTGATCTAATGATTGATTGATTGGGGACAGGTCATATTTCTATTTCCTTTTCTTTTCTTTTTTCCCTTGTCCTGGTGATGCAAAGCTAATGTTTTCACAACAGAGCTGCACTCACATCTTTGCTTTTTTCCCTCCACTGGTCTGTAAAATGGCCAAATGTATAAATACATTAACGAGTTTAGATAAATAAAGGCATCCTCAGTCAATGAACCCAAAAATATCCAATAATCAATTACATAAAATTAAAAAAAAAAAGGCAGAAAATGCTAACATTTGAGAAGCAGCAGCCGGTAAATGTGTTTTTTTTGTTAGTTTCCTTACCTGAGGAGCCAATAAAGAATGAGGAAACATAGTTGTTCACTGAGACAAAATCTAAACATATAATCATAAATGATAAGTGGCAAGTTTATAGTTTAATTAACCAGATTTGATACATTTGACCTCTTATTTTTATTTTAACAATTTTTGCCAGCATTCATAAAATCAGCCTAAATGAGGCCTGTGGTGCCTCTGGCCAATGGCGACTTTTGCCACATTTATTGGTTAATTTCTTTCCTCTGGTGTCAGGTCAACACTCATGGTGCTTTTAAGGACAGAAGCTTAAGCTAACGATGCTGTAATTCTTTACGCTCAGTCCATCTTGTGTTTTTGTCCCTGCATATACAATTAAACCCATCGTGGAAACGGTGGAAGTTCTTAAAAAAAAACAACAATAACATGGCATCATTAAAGATGCAGACAAACAAATATTAACACACCGTTAAACAGCATAAGTGATTATAATAATGATATGATGGTAATTAAGGAATTTAATACGAGTATTTTCTTGATAAACATCTTTGCTTTTTTCCCTCCACTGGTCTGTAAAATGGCCAAATGTATAAATACATTAACGAGTTTAGATAAATAAAGGCATCCTCAGTCAATGAACCCAAAAATATCCAATAATCAATTACATAAAATAAAAAAAAAAAAGGCAGAAAATGCTAACATTTGAGAAGCAGCAGCCGGTAAATGTGTTTTTTTTGTTAGTTTCCTTACCTGAGGAGCCAATAAAGAATGAGGAAACATAGTTGTTCACTGAGACAAAATCTAAACATATAATCATAAATGATAAGTGGCAAGTTTATAGTTTAATTAACCAGATTTGATACATTTGACCTCTTATTTTTATTTTAACAATTTTTGCCAGCATTCATAAAATCAGCCTAAATGAGGCCTGTGGTGCCTCTGGCCAATGGCGACTTTTGCCACATTTATTGGTTAATTTCTTTCCTCTGGTGTCAGGTCAACACTCATGGTGCTTTTAAGGACAGAAGCTTAAGCTAACGATGCTGTAATTCTTTACGCTCAGTCCATCTTGTGTTTTTGTCCCTGCATATACAATTAAACCCATCGTGGAAGCGGTGGAAGTTCTTAAAAAACAACAATAACATGGCATCATTAAAGATGCAGACAAACAAATATTAACACACCGTTAAACAGCATAAGTGATTATAATAATGATATGATGGTAATTAAGGAATTTATCTGAGTATTTTCTTGATAAACATCTTTGCTTTTTTCCCTCCACTGGTCTGTAAAATGGCCAAATGTATAAATACATTAACGAGTTTAGATAAATAAAGGCATCCTCAGTCAATGAACCCAAAAATATCCAATAATCAATTACATAAAATTAAAAAAAAAAAGGCAGAAAATGCTAACATTTGAGAAGCAGCAGCCGGTAAATGTGTTTTTTTTGTTAGTTTCCTTACCTGAGGAGCCAATAAAGAATGAGGAAACATAGTTGTTCACTGAGACAAAATCTAAACATATAATCATAAATGATAAGTGGCAAGTTTATAGTTTAATTAACCAGATTTGATACATTTGACCTCTTATTTTTATTTTAACAATTTTTGCCAGCATTCATAAAATCAGCCTAAATGAGGCCTGTGGTGCCTCTGGCCAATGGCGACTTTTGCCACATTTATTGGTTAATTTCTTTCCTCTGGTGTCAGGTCAACACTCATGGTGCTTTTAAGGACAGAAGCTTAAGCTAACGATGCTGTAATTCTTTACGCTCAGTCCATCTTGTGTTTTTGTCCCTGCATATACAATTAAACCCATCGTGGAAACGGTGGAAGTTCTTAAAAAAAACAACAATAGCATGGCATCATTAAAGATGCAGACAAACAAATATTAACACACCGTTAAACAGCATAAGTGATTATAATAATGATATGATGGTAATTAAGGAATTTAATACGAGTATTTTCTTGATAAACATCTTTGCTTTTTTTTTACGCCAGAATATAAAAATTAGTTGATTTTGTGTATGTGTGTGTGTGCTTGCATGGTAACACCTCAGCAATGGTCTGTTGCATAATGATGATAAATTATTAATTTATCCTCAGCAGTCTCATGCAGTTACTGTCTGTCCTGTAGGGGTATTAGGTGACACAACAGCATGCAGGCGCTGCACATGGTACCAGCTCCCACTGTTCATATTAAAAGACTCTGTCACTGTCACCAGCGATAATGTCTCTGTCCAGCTTCATCACTCAGTATCTCTGGAGGTGAGGACCAAATCTAGGAGGACCTTCCGTCCTGTCGTTATAAAAGCTGACTTGACTTGTTTCTAGAGAGACCCTGTGGGTATGAAAGAGCCATAACAGTGTGAGAGGCAGTGATTTAGAGAGGAGGAGGCCTGGCAAAGACACAAAGAAGTGGACTGAGAAATTGGGAAAAGAGAGGGTGAAGGTGAGAGAAAGAAATGTTTAAATTTGCCATCCAAGGACCTCGAGGTTCCCTGCTGGTCCATACAAAGACCCATTGAATAAGACCTTCGGCAAGACTAGGTGTCACTGCCATTTTAGCCACAAAGCTTCATTTTTAAAGTGGGAATGAAAGCTAATTAAAAGAGAAGGTTTATTTTTTTCAGGGATTATTCTTGGCAATGCCCATTACTTGTTTAGCTGAAAACTCTTGACAAGAAAATTTGTGAGAATTTGGTGGAAGGAGAAAGGTCTGTGTAGAGCAGCCACAGCTGCTATTGTTTCCCAGAAGATGTTAACAAATGTCATAGGTGATTTTTTTTTTCTTTTACCCTTTTAAAAGTTCGTAAACGCTTAGCTTTCCCACTAAACTTCAACCACATAGTTGTTATATGAAGCGTTGAATGAAGAAAAAACAAAACCTTTTTGAAAATACTCTGCAAAAGTCAAAGTCATAAATTACTTTGTGTGTTGTGGACAGTAATACACATTACAAGACAACTTCATGAATTTTTTTATGAAGGTGAACTGGTCGGCAAACAGTTTCGTATTTACAACACAGTTTTGGACCAACAGGATCCTTTCTCTGAAATGGTGTCTGTGTCCACTACTACCTCTCTCTATTTTAGCCCAGGATTTGGTCTCCACCAGCTCCTGAGGGAAACCTCTGGCTCTTTAGCTGCTAAACGCTCCACTATGTTCACCAGCTGGTCTCTGGCTATGTCTGTCTGCTGTCTGCTGCTGAGCAGGTTAGGGGACGAGTGACTTCTTAGTTGTTGTCATTTGATAGCAGGTGGTAGAAGAAGTCAATGCATCCCAAAGTCTGAGTTTTTTAATTCACCTTCAGATCTCTGCCAGTGTGCAGAGACCCTGAGAGGAAATCTGGAGCCAATTATCACATTATATCTGAAATGTAGTGGGGGGGGGGCTATGTCAATGAAACAGGGATCAAAGGTCATCGACCAGGAGTCAAGAACAATATAGGAGGGGCCTTAACATCTGAAACCAGAGACCATCTTTTTATTTATTTATTGACTAGTTTTTTGAGAAACATGAATAAGAGACTAAGGCCCAAGTAGACTCATCAAATCCAGTACCAATATCTAAAAATGTGTGTGTGTGTGTGTTTTCTCCAGAACTGGCACAAAGGATGTTTCCACTGCGAGGTCTGCAAGATGACCCTGAACATGAAGAACTACAAAGGCTACGACAAGAAACCGTACTGCAACGCGTGAGTCCAGACCTCTCCCTCGCTTAATGTCACTCTTAGCTCTCTCTCTCTCTCTCTCTCTCTCTCTTTCTCGCTATACATTTTGAATAACCCACCATAACCTCTAATGGTTTGCACATTATCTACTTTATAATGCTTTCATTCTTTCATTATAACAACTGTTATGTATTTACTATGTTCCTGTTGTCTGTTTATTCTGTCTCTAGTGTTATGATTTAATGTCTATGAACTTTCCCTGGGTATAACCAGCAGCCTCCGGTTGTAGCCGGCGTGTCATTATCTGCGTCTGTTCCCCGCCTGCAGGCTGACGACCCTTGAAGGGGTGTTTTTTTTATAGCAGCGGCGGTTTGTTTTTGTTTTTTTGTTTTTTTTTAACGGGTTGGTTTCTGTGGTTTTGGTTGCGAGCCCGGCCCTGTTTGCCGGCCTTGTTCGCCAGCCCTGCTGCAGTTTCGCAGCAATGAGTCTGTACACTCCTTCTCTGCACAGTTAACATACTCTGCTTGTTGTAATCCATTACAGCCTGGTGCACCATGCTGCCAATTATATGTTGCCTGTGTGGCCAGGCCTTGGTAGACACCAATGGAGGCAAAACTTGGATCTGCGTCTGATGGATGATGGAGGTCAATTATAGCTGTGCTGGAAACTTTGGGGTAGTATCGTGTAGTTGTGGCTGAGGCTTTGACCCTTGACCTTGTTACAACTATTTGCTTGTCATGTGAGTGACCCGAGAGCTAAAATTCAAATTTATTTGTAACCTGCTCTAAAAAAAGAATATCAGCCTCTCACCCTCTCACAAACATGGGATTGTACAGTTAAGCTTTGCTGTTTTATTCCTCATTTCCCTTGACCAGGTCTGACTTAATGGCTTCACAGATGCACTCAGGCACTTGTGTGTGTGTGTGTGTGTGTGTGTGTGTGTGTGTGTGTGTGTGTGTGTACAACAACCTTTGACCCTGCGAGGTTAAAAAGGGTGTTTCCTCTCAGCATGTGGAACACAGCACCTTTGTTTTTAGCCCCCAAACAAACAGCACGTAGGTCCTGAACTGGAAACGACAGCAGCACCGGATGCAGCTGGTGGCGTTTTAAGTCTTTCAATGGCAAAAAGTCTCGAGGACTCTAATGAAGCAATTCATGCACAGTCGAGAAAAACTCTGTGAAATTAAGAGAGAAGCGTCCTATGTGGACTTTCTTAGGTTTGGCCCTCCACCCCCAGGATCCGAAGCGACCCGATATACACCCTTAGAGGGTCCCTGGGAGTTGAGGAATATAATGTTTATATGATATTATTTTTGGGGGCACAAAAATATCAGGTTTCAGGACTCGAGGATGATGCAAACAAAAGGGAAAAATGTATCAAATTATTATACTTGTTATTCATTTCATCAGTTATTTGTTCAGCAGAAAATGTGATTTGGTCATCAATTAATCATTTTAGATATTTGTCAAGTAAATCAGTAAATATTAAATGGTCTCGTAACATTTTGGGGTTTTATAAGTTCTATTTTATAGTTTAAAAATGAAATAATTAATAATTGAGATATAAGTGACCTCAAAGAGAACACTTTTTGGGCCATGAGGTTTCAATAAGATAAATGAGAAGTTCCCTGGCCGTCAGTTTCCTGTTTCAGTGCTCAGAACGCTGCTTCCACTGCGGCCTGCCAGCTCCCCTCTCCTCAGTCTGTATGTAGAGTTCGGCCGACGGGCTTTGACTTCCTGCAGGGACTCCCTGGCTCGGCAACTCAAGCCGGGCTCAGGTACCTCAGTGCTGCATTTTGCGCTCAGTGTACAAACCAGCGTCCTATAGTTGAAGGGGGGGGGGTCCCTTTAAGGCTCCCGCTCCCTCTGACGAAGGTTGCTTTTTCTGAGCATTATTATAACCATTGTGGAAAAAAGCCCCGGAGGCTCTTTCATGCGTCTGATCCGTCTCCATTGTTGAGCCGTGGCCGTTGTCGATGCTGCGATGACAACAATGACATCCGAGCTGACGGCCATAAGGTTCTCTGTCTGCATTTCCTTCCTGCGTCTTATTGTAGTTGCTGCTATTGAACTGCTTTTTTCTAAATACAGGGAACAGAATAAATGGGCAGTTTTTTTGTTTTTTTTTTTAACCTAAGGTTTGCATGGTTGTTATTGTTTGTTTGTTTTTTGTCAAACTATCCTTGACCAGGCACTTAAAACAAGACTACAGAGAAACATGGATTCTTGCCTAGAGAGTCAGTGGCAGTAATGACTCTAGGTTCCTTGTGCCCTACTTTTTTCTTATTAGCATCCATCCAATCCACCAGTCTGCACCTAGTTCACAAAACATACCCGCTGGTTTCCACACAAGAGCCAAGTTCCCAACCACACACAGCAACATTTACACAAAACCCAGCGAAAGACAAATGACAGAAAACCATGTGGGAGACATGATGGACATGCTTGTTCCTTGTATTAGTGTGAGAGGAAGGTTTCAGTCTCCTCATTGCTCTGACAGATCTGATGTGCACGTCTTCATTTACTAGCTAGGTTTGTTCCCGTTGCACTCAGTGGAAAAGTGACCCACCACACTTCTGTCTTTTTCCGTGACCAGTGAATGCATCGTTATGACACTCACGTTGACGTCTGTTAAGATAGGAGGACAGGTAGAAGGTGGAAACCCTTTGATTACCTCCAGGCTTGATTATTTATTTATTTATTTATTTATTTTTAACTCTGGGAAACCCAGAACTTAACTCTGCATGTTTCGGCTCGGGGGGGGGGGCTTAAGGGTCTGTGGGTTTTATGTTCATGGTCCCGTGCTTCTTAAGATCCCATCTGCAGCTCAAAAGCAGGGGAAGCAGACAAAACTAAAAGGGTGGTGGTGGGGGGGGATTACAGAGCCACATGAGCACTAACGCACTCCAACACACCAGGTTTTGTTAAAGGACCAGCACAACACAGGAAAAGGTTACAAACAGGTTCGTATTCCAGCGGTGGTGCAAACCTCACAGTTTCGCCTCTCACACACAAGGTTCGGCGTTTTCCTACGCCGAAGACAAGCACGCGCACACACACACAAATATATGGATTCCTATGTCAGACTGTGAGTTTTAATCTGCACTGCTCGCCCTCTGTGAACCAGGACACCTTTTGACCTCTGAGCTCCACCAAAGCTTTTCACATTCTCTGTGTGCTAGAGGGTTTTTTGTGGGGGGGGGGTGACAAAAGGCAAGTGAAATGTGTCAATTTATGTTTTTCTTTGCCACATGTAAAAGTTCAGCATTTTTAAACTGAATTTTGAGACAAACTCAGAACTCTAAAAAAAAAAAATCACTAGGAAGAAGTATCTCTCAATCAGAGCTGTAACAGTTCGTAGATTCATTGATAAGTTGATTGACAGAGCCTTAATGTGAAGCTCTTTGATAACTGACTACTCTTTTCAATCATTTTTTTGGAAAGCTCAAATATTTGTTGATTTCGGCTCCTCGGATGTGATGATTTGTTTCATCTTCTGGCTCATATTTGATCATAATCTGATTATCTTTTTTTATGCCATTCACTTAAACATGTTGGACGTAGACAAATATTTATATTTTTAATATTTTTTTTAAAGAGAGAGAGAGAGTTGCTAATAGATCACTTCCAGTGCAGAGAAATAATCACTTACATCCATAATGTGGTAGAAGGTGTTTACTCTTTCGCTTCTTGCTGAGAATAGAAAATGAGAGCTGCAAATATCCAGCTTCTCTCGTGACTAAAATCCATAGCAGACGTCTTCCTGTGTGAGATACGTTTGTTTAATTAAGTTATTCTTAATGCTGACTGACAATAATTGAAGCCAGTTATGTAATGCTGCGCACCAGCGACACGTGCGACTGATCTGACAGAACTTTCACCTCATGCTCTTTTCACTCATTCTCCTCCATCCTTTCGTGTGTGTGTTTAGCTGAATGCGACTGTTACGTTTGGTGTGTGCGTGTTAATGGCCTCTTGGCAGCTCAAGACGGTTGCTATACAGACTGTGTTGTTATGTAACGCAGCGGCCCACATAGCCCAGATTGCTCCAGTCTCATTGTGCTCTTCAGCGTCACTGGGACAAAGCAGTCCGATTCAAAAGGGCTCCTGCAGCGGCTGAAGGATGGGATCATCACTTGCGTTTAAGGCGTCCCAGCGTCATCTGAGTGAGCAGGTGGGAGACGTCCCCTCAGTTGCCGTCATTTCAGAGTGCGCCAAAATACCTGTGGAAAAACAGCGGCGGAGTGCAATGCCGCCGCTAACTAGTGGTTTCATGGTGTAACTGCAGAGCGACACCAACGCAGAAGTATAAATGCTCAAGACAGCGTAGACTTTGCTTGGTCTCAATGCAGAAGCATAAATCCAGCATAATGAGGGACTACATTTCTTTTTCTAATTATGCCAAAACTGTGTGTAATAAAACAAAAACAAAAAAAACAAACACTTCCTGAGAGTTGTAAGGTGACTTAAAGAGCTCTGTAAAGCTAACTTAGCCGATGTTAGCTTTAACAGCTGTTTCTCGCCAAGAGCATCAGCCAACGTTGCGTTTTCCAAGACTAGAGGTTAGAGAACGCCGTCTGAGCAGAGCTACTCTGTCATTCGCTTGTGCCGGACTGAGGGCAGTCTGGGTCAAAGAGGAGCGGTCGCCATCCGGTGCTTTCGGGGCGAGAGGTGGCGGCTGCGATTGCGGGGGTCAGCAGGTCACTAAGTCAGCAAGTTCAGGCCAAAGTTACCCTTGAATTCTGCAACAGCTCTTCGAAGAGCAGCTCAGAGGAGAGGAACTGAAAGGAGATAAATCCGGCTGTGAGAAACAAAGATGGTGAGTGCGGCGCCTTGAGAGAGGAGAGAGATACGACGACGGGAAACTTACGTAACCCTCCGTAAGTTTCCGACGGTGATGTTGGAGTAAAAGCTTCTCAGGAGGCTGAGCTCCACTCCTCCCTTTTTTTCAGTCTGTCTGTTCTCATCTTACTCTCCTCCTCCTTTTACCTTCAGTTTCTATATGTGTTGCCTTCTATTTCAATCCTATCCTCCCTTCATGGCCTCTCCTCTCCTTTTCTTTTCACTCGTCGTCTTCTTTTCTTTCCTTTTCTTTCCTTTTTTCTCCAAACTTCTTCCCTCCTCTGCTGGGTTGGCCTCTCCTCTCGTTTCCTCTCCTCTCCTCTCGTTTCCTCTTCTCTTGTTCCCTTTTTTCCCCCTCTTTTCCTCCTCCCTCCTCTCTCTGTCAGTGTGATGAAGATGAACCGAGGACATCACAGTCTCTTGTCTCTGGGGGTGTGTGCTCAGGAGCAGTAATTGCAGGGACGGGGGTTATAGTCATGTGAGTGTGTGCACGTTTGAAAAAGTCAAATTTGTGGCACTAATCCTGTCCCTTTCTTTGGTAACATAATAAAATATAAATAATAGATAATATATAGATTTAATTATTAAAATAAATATCCTGTTTTTCCGTTGGAGTTGATGTTTTTCTTCCTCCAGGATTTCGATCCTCTTCAGTGGAGTTATCCAGAGGAAGATATTAAAGATTTTTTTTCTTTCCCATAATTGGGGAATTAGCGAGATATTAGATTGTCGTGTTGTGGCAGTTGTATCCGGTTTGTGCAGCTGCAGCACTTAAGGTGGAAGGAGCACGTGCAAACATCAGGAAGTGCTTTTATCAATTATCCATTTATTATTGATCAATGTATGATCCAGTCTTAGATTTTAGGTGAAAGTGAGTCTCGTCAGGGGAACATAAAGAGGAGCTGATTCCCTCAATTCCAGTTTCAGCTCAAGTGCAAATTCATCTACAAAGAGCTTAGATTGGCTTCAGTCCCAAGCAATCATGAGGGGAAAAATGTGGGATAAGCTAAGAGCTGTGTGTCCTGTCGCAGGATCACCGGACTAGACCTGTTGCCCTCTTGCCTGTTTGTGGGTTTTCATGGAAAAAATGCGAAAGGTGAAGACATGGTTGAAGTCAGAGAACCTGTCCTGCAGTGCTGTAGACCTGCAGGCTGTTGTTAAATCCCGAGGACAACCCCCCCCCCGCCCCATTTGTCCTGATTTTTCCAGCGGAACCCCCACCCAGCAGCAAAGCTCGAGCAGCGGTTCTAAGCATTAAATGCTGCTGATGATGAAGCTGAAGTCGTCAAACATTAATTACAGCCATAAAACATTTTTTACCACCGGTAACTCAGGGTCCACGCGTGATTTTGCTTCTGCTGGAGCACAAGTTCTTAAAGTAACAGTACTCGTACTGGAGTACTGTTTTCCAGCTGTTCCCAGACCTGCCTGGAGATGTGGAGATGCAGCAGCGTGTCTGATGCCAAACTCAGCCACTGGTTGCAGACCAGTGGCATAGCATGGTGGTCTGCAGTGATCAGGGTGTCCTCAACTCTAACTGTGGTTGTTTCTGGTTGTCTTCAATTGTCTCCGGTAGACCCCTACTGACTCTGGTTGACTCCTACTGTCTCTGGTTGTCTCCGGTTGACTCCTACTGTCTCCGGTTGTCTCTTGTTGTCTTTGATCATCTCCGGTTGTCTACAGTTGTCTCTGGTTGTCTTTAATCATCTCCGGGTGTCTCCAGTTGTCTCCAGTTGTCTCCAGTTGTCTCCAGTTGTCTCCTGCTGTCTCCTGCTGTCTCCTGCTGTCTCTGGTTGTCTCTGGTTGTCTCTGGCTGTTTAGCATAGTGAAACTTTACCTGGCTGAGATTTTTCACTGGAAACTTGACTATCTCAGCCGTCCGCATCATCGTCAAAGCCCCTCCAGACCGTACCCGACTGCCTTTACGGGCTGAGGAGTGCTCATGATCTTTCAGTGTAAAACTGGTGGAACGGTCCTTTAATACATCAACATGACAGCAGTGCCAGGACTAGTCGAGGGGCCTGAGGTGTCCGGACCTCAGCAGAGCAGAGTCAGCTCAGAGGAAAGCTACTTTATGGAGGATGATGCAGCAGCAGAACTCGCACTCACACACACTCGCACTCACTCACTCACTCACACACACACACACACACACACACACACACCTCTTTTCCACTGTCCTCCTCATCTTTTACGCTCCCCCTCTCTGCCCATTATTGCCAGGTCTTCCATTTTTAAAAGTGTTTTATTAATTTAGCCGCAGTAGGGCTGAGTGATGATTTTATATTTTCGCCTAACACCTGCTGGAGGTTTTTTTTTCCCGGCTCTCGATGCTGAGCTTGGTTGTGCTTTACGGTTTGGCTAGGACTGTTTTGATATTAACACTGTCCACCCCCTGGCAGACACGACCGGGTGCGAGTCACACTGGCCACTCCAGGCTGAATTATTTCTGTCAGATTGGGAGCCACGGAATAAGTTGCAGCCATGTTTATGGTCCTTGGAGGATGGACCTGACTGACCTCAGTCGGTTTCACTAGTTTCACATTCATGGAGTGAAATGAGTGGATCTACTACCATGAAATTCGCTGCAGATATTGAAGGTCCCTTTTAGAAATAATCTAATGGCTCTGGTGAGTTTTCACTTCTCCTGTGAAATATCTCAACATCTGCTGGTTGGACCAGATAATCCTGGTCCCCAGAGGATGTATCCTGCTGATTCAGAGATACAGGTTTTCAAAAATTAAGTGGTGAACAGCTTGAAGTTTTCATTTATCCTTTTATGCCAGAAGTGCTGTTTTGCATTTGTGAACTTTTAGAAAAAAGAATTTCCCGTCGTGGGTATGGGAAGATCTGAACTGGGCTGAAGCGATTTTTCCTCTGGCGCCAGCGGCAGGTTGACGGTTTTGGGTTTTTTTTGGGCTCTTACTCTCATTGTAGGAGAGTCTGAGCTGGTGGTTGCAGCTGCAGACGTGACTGGTGCCCTGCATTCACCTACTGCATGAGCCGTAATAAGCAGAAGCTCTCATCTCTCCCTATTGCACCAGAGTGTGAAACTTACAGGTTTGCATGTAAATCCAGCATCACCTGTTTCATTTTTGTGGAAACCTGAGGGTCCTGATTAAAACTTACAGTTAAGTTTTGAATCCTGTCGTAAAAAAACATGTATGTGATGACTGACCTGCCAGAGAGTGCGCCGGGTTAAACTTCCTGCTAAATATCTTCTCTGCTCTACATGTCCATAAAAATGAATATTTGAAATCCTGAAACATGACTGTCTCAAAGCTGCATTTCCTGATTGTAAATTTTCTGTCACCAAATCTCGGCGTGTTCGTGCATATTTCCGCGTGGCTTCAGGACAAAACTATAAAACAGCATTACCATGGTAGCCGTGTGTAAACGGCGGTACATGCAGAAAAACGACGTGCTTTGTCCGGGTGGCGGCACGGCGTACGGTGGAGACAGTGCCCCCCCCCCCGAGTTCTTGTTTGTCTCTTGTGCTGCAGAGACCTCAACAGGGCCTCTGAGAGCCAAGTCTGTCCCAGGCCCACGCTGGGGTTTTCATCAACACCTAAGCAGGAAGATGGAGGGCGGCCAGACTGACCAGCGAGAACACACACACATACATATATACACACACACACACACACACACACACACACACACATTCAGCTGTCATTCCTGCCTTCTCTTCCTCCTCTTCATCTGCTTCATCCCCAGTGATTCACCAGATTCCCCGTCAGCTCCTTTTGTGTATGTGTGTGACGACGGTTTAGCAAAGATTTAAAAAAACAACCAAAAAAAAAAGAATCCGAACACGTGGCACTGTCCTCCCCTCCACATGTTGTTTATGTTTTTGTTGTTGTTGTTGTCGATGACAGTGAAGAGAACTGAGGACTGTGATGTCCCTGCCCCCCCCAGCCTGGTTCTAGCTACAGTGACAGACATGTTAAACAGCCCCCTGCTCTCTCTGGCTCGCGTGTTCTCCGACAGCCCGACCAAAGACCAAAGTTTCTGAGAACAGAGCTCGACTCTGTTCTGCTGCAGTTCAACCATGAGAGGAACACGGGGTTCCTGCAGGTTCCAATGAAATTCAACAGCATGACGCATCTTCTCAACTCGAATTCAGGAGTCACTTTCCCCCGGTTTAACTTTCATCTATTAGTATTTTACACTCATGAAGCCATTTTAATGTGTCTGATGCAATGTCATCGACATTTAGGTAAATATAAGCAAATATTCAATATTAAAGTACTTGTATTGGGGGGGGGAACAAACTTGAATGAGAGATCTCTGGTAAAAACTGCTGATTTTTAATGAATTTTTTACAACTTTCAAAAGAACTCAGGCCCCTGTTTTCACAAAGAGGAAACTCTCGATGACCCAAGTTCAAATCCCAACTCGTGATGACGAATTCAAACTCTCAACTTTACTGCAACGAAAATGCTAAAAACTCTTTGCTACTTTAAGCTTTAATGGTTTGATTAATTTAGGATGTAGTGTAACAAGGAATCCACACACTTTAAATGGGATCAAAAAGAAAATGGGATGTGCACCTAACGGCTACAGGTTTGAATCTAAATCTGCAAACATGAGGTTGCTTTTCTTTGGGCCTAACACACACACACAAACACACAAACACACACACACACACACACACACACACACACACACATACACACACACACACACACACACACACAGAGTTTGTGTGTCTGAACGCTCAGTTAGACTCTTGTGCGTCACTGCTGCTTGGAGGGAGGAGGCTGTTGTCGTTCGGCAAATGCCACAGCAACACCATGGACAATGGTAAATCTAAATCTGTATCCACAACACACCCACTGCACTGCATCACACAAACACACACACGCACACACACACAAGCTGGTGTAATGTAAATCTGGTGTCTTAACCAGGCAGGAACAGAAAGGCAGGATGTGTATTATTGGAAGCTGTTTAAGAGAAACTTTGTGCTTGTGTTTTGTGTGTGTGTGTGTGTGTGTGTGTGTGTGTGTGTGTGTGTGTGTGTGTGTGCTTTAATACTTCATTTGTGTGTTCCTGTTATTTTGGCAGAGGTTATATTTAGCCAATGTCGTAAATGAGGGAGGTACGAAACACTTTAAAGTTAAACAGTTTGTGTAATTAGTTTTTATCCTAGTGTGCATGGGTGTGTTGGCTCTAATTGTTTGGAAATGATTAATAAAAACATTCAGTATTTCCAACTCTTTTCAGGTTTAATTTGCCAGTTGTTAGCACGTCACTCTGACTGAGCCCTTTCCACTGGAAGCATTTAGCTTAGCTTTTAGCTTCCTCGCCGTTGTGACCTCAGCATCGCTGTTTGCGTTAATTACCAGAATGGCGTTTAATTCAGGTTAAATAAGAAACCGTTCAGAAGTGTTGGAGCTGAGATCAAAAGCCGGAGTTGGCTTTTATTCCATTGAGGACGTGGGAACGACCACGGCCTGTGAACACTGATCATTCAGCAGGTTTCTGTTTGTTTTGCTTTGTTTTGTTTGATCGTTTGCCTTTGTCTCTGCTGCATTTCATTGTGCTGCATTCTGCACCAACCTTTACCAGAAGTCACCGGTCATGGTGTCCACACTTCGGACGCCGTTTAGAAAAGGCCCCATCGTCTCTGCACGGTCATGCCTAAGTTTTAAATAGAAAACATTTGAAAGACGTTTTTTTAACTTCAGACTATGTTCAGCATCTCATTTATAAACCTTTGTTTATCTATTCCTTCACTTAAATTAGATATAAAGAAAACCTAGATACATGTCACCACTTCCAACAGGTCGTGGTGTCACGTTTAAGATCCATTCCTCTGCCTGTCCTTGGCTTGACGCATAAAAGTGAAGATACCTCCGCTGCTTCGGGAATTATTTATTTATTTATTTATTTTGAGTTTTTTTGTTTTATTCAGACTCTTTCTAGTCCTCCAGCTATGCGGAAGTGCATAGATGAAGACTAGTTGTCTGTGGTTTGTGCAGATTCAGGTTCTCTTCGGTTCTTGTGCTCGGCCAATAAAAAACCCAGATTATGTAAAGAACCGGGCAGACAGGCCTGTTTGTCCCTAGCAGGCGTCTGGATGTCAGCTGGCCGTTAAAAAGACTCCACACAAACCGAGTTATTGTCCCGAGCTGCTTGTCCGGCCAGTACAGAGTTACCTTGGCTAGCTGTGTGTGTGTGTGTGTGTGTGTGTGTGTGTGTGTGTGTGTGTGTGTGTGTGTGTGTGAGAGTGTGTGTGTGAGAGTGTGTGTGTGAGAGTGTGTGTGTGTGTGTGTGTGTGTAAAATATCACACAGAGCCGGTCTTTGTCTCAAAGGATTGGGTTGCACCAAACGAACAAAGCATCCACGGTTGCCAGTGGCGACGGGAGCAGGTGAAGTGAAACTTAAGGCTGAATTTAGTTGTGTGTGAGTGTGTGTGTGCGTGTGCATGTGCATGTGTTTGTGTGTGTTTGTGCCAAAGTGTCCTCAGACTCTTGTTTTTGTGTTGCGATCTCTGACAGGCTGACTAAACCTCTACAGGAAGTCTCTCTGTGTCTCAGAGAAAGACAGTGAGGATGAGACTTCCCTGGGAAAAAAAAAGAAAATTAAAAGAGAAGTAAGAAAAAGAGGAGGAAGTGAAGAAGAAGAGTCTATGGATTCGACTTCCTCTACATTTTTACACCTTGAAGTTACAGCATTTTTAGCTTCAGTTTCTGATTTTTGAATTGAAGACATTTGAGTTGAGTGGGAAAGACATTGTGGCATGTGGACCAAGCATAAGAGTCCAGTTTGGTAAAGCCGCCTCTTTATATAATTTGTTGTCATTGTTGTTGTGTTTTTTTGTTTTTTTTTAATTCCTGCTGTTTCCCCATAAACTCCTGCTGCGGCGGGAACAAGCCTTATGGTCAACATGTGCTTGAAAAGATGAGACCAGACAGAAACAAGGACACTTTCTCATGTGGTGGATGAAAATTTGTGTCGCTGGGAAGCTCCTTCCGTGTAAGGCTCGATGCATTCGCACCAACATTACACCCAGTTGTTGACTCGGAAAAAGAAACCACGGCTGCTGCAAGTGATGACAATAAGACGATGGACAAGAAGACAATACACATACGCGAGGCTGTAGAGTAAATGTTGCACATGTAAAACATATTTCCTGTGTTTGTTTATTTATTTTTTCTAAAAGAAAACACGCACAGAGACACACATACAAGAACGTGCTGTGGGTGGAAGGGAACCTGTAGTTGTCGGCCATAGGCGGAGGCGGGGACTAAAAAAATCTGCAACAGCAACGTGGTCGTGTGTTAGGTTACTGTCACTGGCTGCGTATTGTGGTTGACCTCCGGGGTCAAACGGGGTCAGACGCTCACGGTCTCAGCTTGTTACACGTGAAGAGTTGATGCTTTTCTGCGTCGTAAAAATTATTGTCTTTAGGATTCGACCATTGATTCAGATCAAATCAAACAACTGAAAAACGTCAGTTTCTCTTTTCTTTTTTTTATGAACATGTTTCACTGCTTTCTGGTGTTTACTGGAGGAAATGATTAATCAGGAATCGATGTAATAATAATATTTCATTTTAATATGTTTTCTTCCTTGAACCATTGTTGCCATCAATAACTGATCAATGACACAGATTTTGGCAGGTATTGGCATTGCATCCTGTAGACACAGGCGCTTGTCTTTCATCGCCACACACATAAAAAAAATTTTTAGGGGAAAACATCAGAAGCCACAAATGAAAGATTCTCACAGCCTCCCTATGTGAAAGCTGTATTTTTAAGACCTGAGAGATTTCATTCAAAATCTGCTGAGCTGAGCTGAGAGACTGAAGCTGAGATAAACAACACGGCCAAGTTTTACAGAACCGCAGAGGGTATAAATAGTTCTGTCAAGAGAACATTCGGTTCAGTATGATGTCTCCGTGCTACCGTGCTCATCCCCATCATGACCGTGTAGAGTAAAGTTTTCCTTGCCATGTTTTTAGAGAGCGTCCGATCCTGTGTGGGCACTGAAACGCAGGAACAGAGCTTCCCTTCAAATACTGACTGTCTATGACAGAGCGAGAGAGAGAGAGAAAGAGAGGAGAGAGAGAGTGATGCAGTGTGTGGGGGAGGGAGAGAGAGAGAAAATGAGAGTGGGAGGAAGAAAGAGGTGAAGTGGGAGGAAGAGAGGAGTGAAGGACAGTTCAGTGGGGTGGTCAAACTGTGGCGCTGACTATGCTGCAGGCGTTGATGATTCACATGCACGCACACACTCAAACTCATACACTCATACACACACATTCAAACTTGGACGAACAAACGCTCAGAGCTATCGGACGTTGTCTCGTTCCTGTCTTCGCTCTCGAGCTCCTTCATTAATACTGACCCTGCTCGGAGAACACGGACGTCACCGGCAGGAACCACCGCGGAAAAGTAAAAGTAAACCCCACACACACTGTCCACAGCACCACATAAACAGCATCGCTCCGAGGAAGGCTACTCCGAGGAAGGCTACTCCGAAGACGCAAGCACAATTATTTATCAGATCACAATGAGCTCCTCAAATACAGAAGTAAAGGCAACACTGAGCTGTTTATGGTTGTAAAAATAAATAATAAATATGACAAATATAAGGAAAAATTGGTTTTCATCATGGAACAGTGTCCACGAGGGACAGTAGATGAAAAACAGGGTTTTTTTTGTTTTTTTTTCACATAGGGTGACTTATGGAAATCCAGAGAAGCCGAATATAAGGCCACAACAAGAATTAAAGTATTAATTCATCTATTTGTCATTGGTTGATACCGTTGATGCTTGATAAAACAGTTAATTGATGATCAAATTTGTTTGTGGTTTTAGCAGTGGAAGGTTTTTTTTATTCCTCACCTGTCCCACAATCAGTTTTTGACTTTACGATATAAATGAAAACTCTAAAAAAAAACAAAACAAAAAAAAAAAACCTACACCAACAAAAAAAACCTTAAGGGAGGAACCTGAAAGGCATCTGGGGAACCGGTGGAGGTTCAGAGGACGGATTCGGCCCAAGGTCGTTGGTTCCTTTAGAGATCTGAGGGTTTCAGAGGGTTTCTCTTCCTGAGCCAGAATCAAAATACTCTAAGGTTCTTGGAGATGGGAGGGCGGGAGTGTTTCCCGCCTCCATCTCCCATCCGCCCACCTCATGCTGTGGTGTCTCAGATCCGGAGGAGCTCCATCACCCCTCGTGCTGCGTGCTCCCGCCGACAAAGCTTTGAATCCGCACTCGCTGCTGCCGTTTTTTTTCTTTACATACACAGAACCAGATGTACACTTTAAGTGCATCCGGGCGGGACCAAAAGGTTAAGTGAGATAACGAGAGTAATGACAGTGTGTTGCTTTTTAAAAATTCTCCGACATTTGAATGGCTCATTGTTTCTGCTAACGTGGCTCATTAGCTCAGCGCGGATATTCTCGGCGTGTAAAAAGGCCTCTGACGTTTTTCGGTCTTCAGCCTTTGTTGAAGCGAAGGGAACATTTATTTAAAAAAGAGCGAGGAAAAAAATGTTACGTCAGTAATTTATCTATTAATAAGCCTGACGGTCTAATGAACAATGGTCCATACATGCATTTCCATTCTACTGTAACACCCCTGGGTGTGTTTTCAGACCGTTTTGGTCCTTGCAACATCCCGTGTGTGCTGTGAGCACTTATTTCTAGACACAATTCATCATTGTTGCGCCTCCCATGGCTGCGATTTTGTAACTGAACTGGACCCAGTTTGCTTTTTTTTTTTTTTTTTTCATCTGTTAGACTTGTTTAATGATCCATTATCTGAAGTCCGGCTCAGCCCGATGAAGTTCTCTACCCCTCCGGCAGAGCTTTCTGGTCCCCGTCGCCCTCATCTCTCCGTCCACCTTTACATCAGGATTTGTATTTATCTATTTATCTCCTGTCTCCCGTCCTCCTCCTCAGATGTTGCCCCATTAAATGAGCCAAGAAAACATTTTTTTGAGGACGCTTGTCTTTTTTTGTTAGAGGGATTTCAGCGGTTGCCAAGCGGAGTCTACCTGTTCGTCTGGCTTTCCTTTTTGTCGGGACTGAAAAACACCTCCGTTGTCTCTCCCTCCTTGTCTCCGTCTTTCTCTCTGCCTCGTTGTCTCGTTGTCTCGTTGTCTCGTCGTTTGCTGTTTGTATTGTGGGACTGACCCGAGCCGTTTATGTAAATAACCCTGCTCTTGCCGTTTTTCAGACATTACCCCAAGACGTCCTTCACCATCGTGGCTGACACGCCGGAGAACCTGAGATTGAGACAGCAAAGCGAGCTACAGAGCCAGGTAGACACACACACCAGCGCACACGCACCCACACACACGACGCAGGCCTCAGGTGTGCGCTGAAACCTGTGATGGCGGCCATCGTCTCTGACCCGTTTTCATCACGTTGGCGTGTTCACACCTGCCACTCACAGATGATGTCATACAGTCGGATCTCCGTCCACACTCCTCCGTCGGGTTGGTGTTTTTTTTTTCTTTTTCTTTTTTTTGCTTCTGGAATCGATTGAAAACTGAATAGAGTCACATTTTATTTTTCTCATCTTCTGGAAATGCGGTTAAAATTTCTTAAAAAAGATCTCTGCCTCCATCTGCCCGGTTACTGTTCTTTCTGTATTGATCTGGATCTGCTCCACCTATAGCTGAGGCTCGGCTCTTTGACGTAGAATCTGACACTTGATTTCAGATTGAACGTTGCCGTAAAGTTCACTGTATCTGTCCGACCGACACGCGGTTTGCGCAGCGGTTTGTGCAGCTCTCTGCCCCCACCCCCCTCCGGCACAACATGTAGACGAAAACAAACGCTCAGGTGTGTCGGCCGAAGCTGCTCTGACAGGGATGAGTCACCTTGCTGATTTACTGACACACAAAGGACATGTATAAGAGAATCCTCCAGCTACACTTCACCGCCATATGTCCTCATGCTGTGCGTGCATGCTTGTGTGTGCGTGCATGTTTGTGTGTGCGTGCCTGTTTGTGTGTGTGTGTGTGTGTGTGTGTGTGTGTGTGTGTGTGTGTGTGTGTGTGTGTGTGTGTGTGTGTGTGCGCTCGTTAGCTCGCCAGAATGGAGCCCACAGCTGATGAATGGGGATTTAATCTTCTTTGTAGTGAGAACGAGGACAATCCCGACGAGAGCAGAATACCAGACTCATACTCATGCGCACACACACACACACACACACACACACACACAAACACATACATGTCCTCGCTGCCTGAGTCATATTTGCAGTTTACAGCCTTATGTAACTCTGCTCCGGGGGCTAATGGGCTGTTACCAGTGACTGATGGACACCAGTGGGACGACATCGTGGCCTAATCTTTTCTTCTGAAGGTTGAAGCAAATTGTGGGCAGGAACCGGAGCTGGGGATGAGATGGAGCCGTCCGCTCTGCCCGATGCTGCTGTAGCGATTTGGAGTTCCTGTCCTGTTTTACAGATCGTGCTTGGGGTCATCTGGAAGCCTGGGTCCAAGTTTTTTATTCCAAATCCGATCATATTCACATTTAAAGTCAGTTCTGGGTGACGCCTATAATAATAAAGATGCCTATATGATCCCCGTGTTTCGGTATTTGTACCAAAATACAAATTTATTAATACTTTTTGACGTTTATGTTAATAGATATAAACAAGTTTTTCCATTTAACAAAACAAGCCAAATTTTCTCAAATGCATAATTTTTGTATAATCCATAGATCTGTGGCAACACACAATGAGCTGGGGGGGGGTAAAAAAAAAGGTCAGACTGATTGTTCGATGCCAAACTTTGACTTCTGACTGCACATTTCAGTCGATTCTCATATGTTACTGAGGTTAAATACCTCAGTACATGCTTATAGTGAACCAATAAGCAATAATCGATCAGCCAAAAAACTGTCTCTATGGGGCCTGACTAGGGAACAAAAGTCAAAGATCTCGATTAAGTCAGAAATAAAAGCCTCTTTCAAACCTTTAGCAAAGTTCCTTTCATGCTGTGTGGTGCTGATTGTAGCTGCGGTCTCGGTGCTGAGGGGTTTAATTATTTCTGCTGTGTTGGCACATTCAAAGGTAAAATCCCCCTTCTGTATCATAACTGTATTTTTTTTTCCTTTCATTGAGCTTTATCCCATTAGTTATCCCAGGTACCAGGTTCTGATTTCCAACCTCTAACCTCTTTTTGTGTTGTAGCTGCGGTTGCACTCTGCCCCATTTCCTCAATTAGACAAACACAAGACGATGTCCGCTTCCCACCATGAGACCCCGAATGCTTTTGGAAATATCAAAACGAACGCGCTGACTGCTTGAGTTGCTATTTACGAGGAATGTGCCTTTAAATATCTGGCGTTTCCATGCTTCTTTCTCCTCTGCAGGTGAAGTACAAGAAGGACTTTGAGGAGAGCAAAGGTCGAGGGTTCAGCATCGTGTCCGACACTCCGGAGATGCAGAGACTTAGAAGGACTCAGGAGCAGATCAGTAACGTATGTGTAAAAACACCCACAGACGGACACACACACATATATACACACACACACACACACACACACACACACATATACACACACACACACACACACACACACACACACACACACACACACACACAGTGTTCCTTGTCCCGGTGCTTTTACATGTGAGTGCGTGAATGTGGTGTGAAGCATTTAAGTGAAATGTTTGAGGGGTGCACTTTGGTCAGTGAACACAGCCTTTTACTCTCTATCGCGTACACACTCACACACACCATCATCATCGTCATCATCGTCGTCGTCGTCACCATCAAGCCCTCCATTGCTGCCGATGTCAGCCACTTGAAGAGGATCTTCTTCCATGACCACTGGTGTAAGTGACCCTTAGTTTTTATTTTATGAATTTAAAGTGGTATCGAGTAATCTAGCCGAAAGCATCGGCACTGTTGCTATGGTTACCGGCGGTTTGATATACTTTGACCTGCTAGCAATCAGAGACCAGTGTCATGCTTGGCCATGGGATAACGAGATGGTGTAGCTGTGGCTCTTTCTGCCATACGAAACGACTATAAACATTTAATTAACCTTATGATATGTGGTTTTGATTTGTGAGTGTGTGTGTGTGTGTGTGTGTGGTTTGTGTCGTGACGACCCTGTGACCTTCAGACGATGTCAAGGTAGTGTCTTTATCTTCTTCCTCTGTCCTTCTTCTTGTAGCCGTCATCTCTTCCCTCTTTTTTTTTAAATTGTCTCTTGTTGTATATTGAGTTTTCATCAAATGCGTAAAAAATGTGAGTGTAAAACAATGAGACACACGTAAAACATGAAATACAATAAACCATTTAAAACCTATTCCCTCTGTTCTCTCTTTCCTTTTTCTGTCTTTTTCATGTTTTTCCTCCTTTCTACAGTTCATTCCCCCTTTTTTTCTTTAATTTTACTTCTTGTCTCTATGTTCCCCTGACTGAGTGATCGTATTTATTCTGCTGTGTTAATACACCACAGATTCTCCCCCCTCATTTGACCCGATTTAATTAATACACACAAACAACACACACACAAACACACAGATTGCCACTCTCTCTAAAATGTTGTGACATTCAACAGCCCACACATTTTCATTTTATGACTCAGCTCTTTTCAAGGCTGACCTGTTGATGAAAGAAGGGGGGGGGGCGTAGGTGGGAGGAAGAGGAGGATGGGAGGAGGAAGATGTGAGGGAGGAGTGAGAGGGATAACAGAGAGAGGGATTTCTGTTTGCTCAAAGCTGAATTCAATGCGAAAGAGAAATTGGACAGATGTCGCCTCTGATGAGGAGCTTTTTGAGCATGAAAATTATGGTTGTTGCTCTGGTGTGACTGAAGAAAACTGGCCTGAAGATGAGCCCCCCCCCCAAACCACCAGCACCACTAGTCAGAGTCAGAAGACGTCGTCTCTCTGAGCCAGATGCTGAAAAACGGCCTCCTGATTGGCTGAGATGGACACGACTCTGCAGGCTGTGGTTCGTCCACTCCCTCGACAAAGTGACCAGTGGCTCCGGATGAACTTAAAATTCTCTGACTGGTAGAACTGGATAGCAAATTTCAGCAGTTCCTGCCTTTAAATGGTGCTGACTGAGATTCGTTAGAGGTGAAACAGACCAACAATCAAGGCTGGAAAGAAATAACAGAAGCCTTTATGACGAATGTCATAATTTTTAATTAAAATTTAATGGAATTCTGCAGGAGTTTGTGGAAATCGTTTTCTCTGGAAGATTGATTTGTAAATTAGAGACCCCATCACCACGAGTGGTTGCCACAGTTTCACGGCCCCGGTATAGGACACGTTCTGATCTCAAGAAAGTTTATTATCCGGAGTTGATATATTCGTCTGTGGTGATGTAAACTATTTCAGTTAAACAAAAAAAGAAAACAAAAACTGGAGTTGTGAGCACAATTATTCCTAAAGCCTGAGGAGAAGGGTGTAGCTGCTGCTGCGGCAGTGGAGCTGGTTCACATCAGGACGAGATCACAGGGATTTCTCCCAGGAAAAAAAGCTTTGTGTTTCAGAATTCATTAACAAGATCTGAGGCAGAGAGAAAGAGAGAGCTCCTGGTCAGCAAGGCAGCTTTTTGATATATATATATATTTTTTTTATCCTATAAAAACAGATTTTTAACCCAACCGCTTATTCCCCAGAGAGCCTTGTTTATTGGGATTCTGGGAGGGTCGGTGATGACTGCAGACTGGAGGACTCAGCCGGGAGTCGACTGGCAGGACTCCCGGCTGAGTCAGGCCACTGTTATTCAGGCCGCTAAACCGACGATGCGTTTAAAGACCTGGTTAATTAGCTTGTTCCCTGAGCGGGTTGAGGACTGATCTCTGTCTTTGTGCTATTTCTGAGCAGATCTGTGCGCGCGGGAAACCCAAAAGGGAGATATCAGGAAAGAGTGTGTCTGTGATGGAAAAGTCAGAGGAATAATAGAGAGAAAAGGCCTAGAAGACGTTCACCAGTGAACAAGAGCTTGTTCTTAAACTCTACTTTTGTGTTTTTGGATCCCGGGTCTGAAAGAGCACCAGTAAATGCAGCTACTGCAGTAAGCTCCGCAAATGAAAAACTTATTAAGACAATTAGAGACTAATTTGTGTTATTTTGTATTTCAGTTAGAGTTATTTTAATAAATGGACACATGGCCAGGCGTAATATTTCTCTTCTTTCAGCCAGCGGCGCTGTGAAAAGCCAACGGTTGCGCGTATGCACGGCCTGCGATGTGTTGGCGTGCGTGGAGAGGCGGCGGATCACCGTTTTGGCTCTGGCTGAACGGTCGGGTCTGCTCCGGTCGGTCTCTACCCGGTCGGCGTCCTGTTTACCTCGCCGGCCATCTGACGCCCCGGTCCCACTGCCAGGCTGCCTGCTGCCTCTCGGCCTCATGCTGGAAAATCATGTGTTTTTGCAGGCACTGGACGATGGAAATAAGAGGAGACCAGTCACACACAGAAGATAAAGACATACTGGCCTTTTTCACACTATAATTTTCCTCCTCGATCCACGTCCTATTTCATTTTATGCTTAAGCTGTCAGTGATATTCAGTGTTTAGCGAGCGTCAGTGCCATTGTGGATCTTTTTTTCTTGAAGGTTTTGAAAACTTTTCTTAATCTTCAGATTGAACAAAATACTTGAAATCAGCTATAATCAATATTTTTGTCTAAATCGATCGAATGACCACTTGTATACTAAAGGGGTTTTTCCCCAGAGCCATTTAGCTTCTTTCGGCTCACTGTTCTCATCCTCTGGTCTACAGCTTCAGTGCTCTGGCTCACTCTGGACGCTTTAACGGCCTTGTCGTCGGCCGAGCAGCAGCAGCAGCCAGATGTTTTTTCTGAGAAACATCCATAAAAGGCCACACTCCACTAACCTGCACAGCAGCAAAACAGCTGGTGAACATAGTGGAGCATTTAGCAGCTAAAGAGCCAGAGGTTTCCCTCAGAAGCTGGTGGAGACCAAAAACAGAGTTAAAAGTGATGGAGTACGGGACCTAGACTCATCAGGTGGACTCAGAGATCAGATCCAGATGAGGGATGGTGTTGCTCTTTAACTGCTGGATGTTTGAGAAGCAATTTGCCTCGTCGCATTGATTTTAAAGATAATAATATGTCACTGTTGTCTTTGTCGTTTATTTCTGCTGCCTCCTAGTGACCATAGCAATTGTTGCAGTTTTAAGATCAACATCTGTTAAGATTTGCATCTTCAAACTAACTTTGGGTTAATGTACAATTGTGTTAGTGGTGTGTGTGTGTGTATGTATGTGTGTGTGTATAAAGTGATACATTCCTTCCAACACACGACACTGTCTATGAACTCACCTTCATACCCTCAACCTACACACACACAAACACACACAACAGTAATACATTCCTACTGTATGTACCCTAAGTGTGCGTGCACACACACACACACACACACACACACACACACACACTGTACCACACACAGGCACTGTGATTGAGATGAAGGGCACGGTGGCGATAAGGTCCTGAGTAGAGGGCTAAATGTGGAAGTTAAAAGCGATAAGAAGTCCCCAACGAACCGACACCCAGGAGACAGTCAGACATCACAGGACACAGTCCATGAGGCAGTTCGGTCGCTCATAGGTTTATATTTTAAATTCAAATTAGAACAAGACGCTGAAAGGTTGACAATTCGCAGAGAGCAATAGAGAGTGAAGAAACCGAGGAGGAGAGTGAGACCACAGGGTTGAAGAGGTGTTGAAGAACCTGAAAGGGAAACCTGAGAAAATTGCGAGAAATCCGGGAGCGATCGCCACATCTGAGGAGGCGAAAACGTGCAGCTACGATATTCGGGGCACCAAGTGAGAAACTGTTGAGGGACGCTGAAGAAGCCAAGAGGAAAATTTATCAAAGGAAGACCACAGATTTAACAAGGTGAGTGCAGCAACGAGGAAACTGATGGCGAGAAAGAAAGGGCCCTAAAAAGTCCGCAACTCTCAGAGGTGACCGTGACCATCACGGTTCTGTAAGGAGAAAGGCCCAAACATGGAGAAATTTAACGTGGGGACGGATGCAGCTGAAAAGGTGACCTTGACCTGCCGAGAACCAACATGGTGGCCTTGACTTTGAGGGAGCCATTAGCTGGCTAAAAGGCGCGTCGTCGATGAGTTGACTTGATCACAGCAGGAGGGATTCCGATCAGATCCCGGGCAGGAAAGTTGATCAGTGGGTCGCAGCCGACGGTCGCAGCCGACAGCTGGGACACCTCTGGTTTCTAGCTAATTTATCCCGTCCTCTTCCCGGGGACACTCCTCGACAGTCCGGGTCCAGCTCTGGTGAAGAATAAAAGAGACTTAAACTTGTACAAGAACAACAGATTTATTTTCCCTGCAGTAACCAAAACACATGGACTGACTCATAACACCAGTTACCTCCCCGCAGTTATGACTATTTAATGGCATAATACTTACATGGTATTGGCCCAATGAGCTCTAAATAGAAGAGATGCTAACTAACTACATTTTTAGAAAAACAGATCTGGTCTCTCTCTGTGGGTTTGGCTCAATCCGTAAAACCACAAGTCATCATATTCATTTTAGTTGTTGGTTTCCCTGTTTTGATCTTGATCTTGTTTTTATTGCTCTTGCTGTCGAGTTTGTGTTTCATCATGCGCTTTTTTAAGAAATAACTTTTCGAGTAAACTGAAACTTATGCTTCAACTGTCCCCCACCCTCAAAAGGTGATCGACATGGAGGAGGAAGGGGTGCCCACTGCTCCGGTGTCGGATGGAGGGACGGAAAAGGTTGCGACAGTGAGGCGACAGAAAGAAGAGTCTTTCCAGGAGACGGTGGTAACGACGGTGAGGACCGTGACCACGGTTACTGCTGTCGACGCGACCACAGGAAAGATGGACCCAGAGGATGAGGAAGAGGTTGGATCTGACAAAATGTTGGAGGGGGAGAAGGAGGAGAAGATACTGGAGGAGGAAGATGAAGCGGAGATGGAGGGAGGAGAGGAGGAGGATGGAGAGGAAGAGGAGAGTAAAAGAAAAAAGCTGATGGTGTCTTGGGAATCAGAGGTAAGAACTTTGCAGGGAGAAACTTTTAAAATTCAACATAAAAAACCAAAGAGTAAATATTCAGCTCCACCTAAAATGATCAGATAACATTTGTTTTTATGTAAGAAACAGGTAATTAAGTCATTATCTTTAGATTGGATTGGGTTTCATGCTCATTTGATAATTTTCTGAAACTGAAGAGATGAAAAAAATTTTTAACAATCAAAGATCTGTGACTCAGCTTTTTGAATTTGTCTCATTTCAGAACCGAAGCTTTTACTTTTCCGTCGTAAAGTTAAAAAAAAAAGAAAGAAAGAAATGTTTTCTCACTATTCAGTTAAGAATCAGAGAACTTTTCAGCCAATGTTTTTTGGCTGACAAAAAGCGACTCCATGGTTTTTAGCTAATAATCTAATGCATCACTTAGTCTGTGACAAAAAACAAAGTACCTGCTTCGAGATCCACGGACTTGGCATCTCCGAAACCGGAATTTTAATCACATCTGGTTTTCATCGGGGAGCCGATGTCTCCTGTTTCCAGCGTTTGTTCAGTCTATAGCTCAGGAAACAGAGAACATCCGCTGATCAACCGATTACTCGATTAATCGGTTGATCATTTGCTCTATAAGACATCAGAACAAAGTCCTACGTCCTAGAGCACAAGGCTGCATCTTTAAATGTCCTGTTATGTTCATACGACTAAAACCTGTAAATATTTAATTTTCTATCATGTAAAGGCAGAAAATTAAACCATCAAACATTTTATACTTTCACTTGAAAGAATGATTAAAAAAAAACAGCTGATTGATTTTCTCACAGACGACCAATCGATTAATTGACTAATTGTTGTGGCTCTATTGTGCATACATCCTCTTTTTAAGCTCAGAAAATGGAGGATCTGATAGAAGGCCGGAAAAGTTTTCTGTTAGATTTAATTTGATTCAACTCCAACTTCAGTTCATTGTAAAGAGCTAATTGCCCAATAATCGACACTTTACATGTTAAACTGCAAACATCAGGCACAACGTTATGATTGAATGATCCAAGAAATTCACCTTGTTTTTTTTTTTTTAATTTTGCCATCACCTGACTCTGGGTCTTTTAGTTCAGTTGTTCTCTGTATTGAATGATTTTATCCTTTGAATGCACCGATACACGCAAAGCTCTCAAACTGGATCTAAGTCCACGTCTTTGAGGATTTCACTGTTCTTTGATGAAGTCTGCTGATAGGCAGATATAGTTCCTCTTCAGAGAACAGATCCCCCCCCACCACCTCCTGGCTCCGCTCAGCTCTGGCTGGGGGTCTTTGTATTGACCTTGCCGCGGGGCATCGCCTGGCACTGCAGGCTTTTATAACGGCTTAGAGGAGATTAGTGGAACTACAAATGAAAATGTGCCATTATTAGCCTTTGATAGTGGGATTTTTAAAAAAAATTTTTTTTTTTTTTAGGGCTGGATCCGGGGCCCATTAACAAGAGCCGAGGGATTAACAGGAAAAGTTACCCCCTCTGGTTGATTCACAGGTTTCTCTGTCTCCGTATTGCAAGTGGGGTCAGATGGATAATTTGGTTTTCCCATATTATCCTTGCCAATTTTACTCTGGGGTGCAATAGAAGGGTGTTATGATCCCATGCTGGTTTAAAAGCCATTACAGACTGCTATTTTAACACTGGATACTCTTCTTTTAGGCATAAAATTAATTCAGTGTTAACATGTGGAATAACAGCACAAAAACATTAGTTACAGCTGACGTCTGCGTAAACACTTTCAGTTTCTATCTCTTTTTTAACCTCGGATTCTCATCTCCGTGTCCGCCTGCTTGTTTTCCAGGCCTCCTCCGATGAAAAGCCTCCGGTCCCAGACCCAGCATTTAACCGGAGGTGCAGCCTGCTCGCCAGTGACGTAAGTTCAGTCGGCGTTGGTTCAGTTCATCGTTTTAATGTCAGTTTTGCTCTGTGGCACGGCGGCGCTCTGTGGTAGATACTAAGATGCTGTGAGTGCAGCAGAGGCTCACGGGAACCTCATGAGTTTAGCAGGTGTTTTGTCACCAACCCCAAAGTACTGGACGATCTGAAATGTTTAATCTGGTTCTAGATAAAATGTCGGAGAGTCATTACAGTTAAACCGGAGTGGGACATAAAACGTCTGGACCGTGTTTCATGACAGTAAGTTGCTGAATGGATAGGATCTGCTGCAGGTTTCAAACTCAATAAAAACAGAATAAAGCTGTTTCGGAATGGCAACTCCCCAGCACGCGTGGTGCAGCCCGACATCGTCCTCCTCCTCTTCCATCATGAACTGAGTGCAGCGTTGCCGATGGTAACCGCCCCTCCACAGATCCACTGATGAGCCTTTGTTCAGCATGGGGGGGGGTGTACTCAGGGGAAAACCTCCTATGGACCTCTACAAAAAGCAGTTTGAGGTGAATGTTTCACAGTAAAACGATGAATGAGGGTGAATGTTGCTGCGGGACGTGGGAGGTGTGAGATATTGACCCCCCTCGGTGTGACTCAAACTTGGCAGCTCGGCTGTTTTTCAACTGCAGAATGAGTCATCAGTTACAGTGGAAGCTTGCACTTTGTAAAAATGCACCCCCCCCACACACACACACACAAGCTTCTGTCGCTCTGCCACCTTCAGTCGTCAACATTAGTCACCGCGTGCGGGACACAGTCGCCCTGGGAAACTAAAACTCTCGAAAATTCCCGGCGCTGTGCGATCAATGGTTTCACGACAGTGGGGCGAATCCTGTTGTTGCTGCTCGGCTCACGTGTCGTTCCGTAAATTTTCCGGCGAAGCTCTCTGCTTGACTTGATCCAAAAACCCAAAAGCCGGATCGACCGATGAGCGATGCTGCTGTTACCATGGAGACATCAACCACATTAAGAGCTGTGCTCATGGCAGCCTGAAGGGAGGGAAACCAGCTTTAGAACATCACAGGCGGTGGAGAAGAAATTACCCCATTATAAAGTTTCCAGAGCAGTTTTTTATATATTGTGGAACTTGATGTGAATATCTCTGACTGTGACGTTTGCTGGTTAGAAGCCAGCGAACCAGTATTTGGGACCATTAAACCCAAGCTGGTTTCACCTCACAGATTGGGAGCGACAGCTTGGGATCTGTGGATTAATTCCATTTTTTTCCTCCTTGGTCTGTCGTTAGACCAAACCTCCAGACTCTGGCTTCATGTTTAATATGAAGTTCAGTCCATTGAATATTGTACTGTGTGACAGTGTTATTATCAGGTTTCTGTTAGAGAGGAAGATGCAATTTATATTTATAAAATTTTCTGAATAAATAATTATTAACATTATGTATTTGTTTGTTTTTTTTTAGGCAAAGCTTTATTAATTAATTAATTTGTTTTAAGCTGCTGCAAAGATAGAGTCAGACTAACTGGAGCCTGATGAATACGAATGATTTTATGGTATTGGGCCCATTTGTTGCACCTGGTCTGATTGAGGGGTTTCAGTCATTCATCATGTTACATGTTAAAAAAAAATCAGGAGTGTCACTGCATCACCTGGGTCACGGGGTCCCATTTTTTCAGTCTTTGTCACCAGCCCACACTGAAACTGGCTAATTCCCAGGATGTCGACAACACTGATGGTTCATGTTTTTGACTTAATATGAAAAAAATGAATGAAAAAAAAGATTTAGGGCATCAAAACTCCTAAAGTGAAAATGAAATGCAGCTGGTGTGCTCATTATACACAGAGACATTTGAATTCATTTTCAGTGCAGTGTGAAGTTTGTTCCGGTCTGTTACTTTTCATCGAACCTTTTATTAACCTTTTATTTGTACGTTTCAAACCTTTTCTGAGAAAACAAAGCAGGAGTTTATTGTTGTTGCGCTGTGAGGCTGAAACTCACAACCATCGTTCCTCCCGGGGGGGGGGGACTGAGGCGAAGTTCAGCCTGCATGCGCAATGTATTCACATAACACACACACAAACAGAGAGATACACACAGACACACACACTCATGACTCCTCCTCCCTGCAGGTGAAGTATAAGGAGGACTTTGAGAAGATGAAGGGCCAGAGTCTGTTTGTTCCGGGAGCCGAGCTCATCCACGCCAAGAACATCAGCGCCGTGATATCAGAGGTCTGAGCGCACACGCTACACATGGCTTTTCTTTTACACTGCTGAGGACCCTGAATGAAACAATACATCAAACCAAACTATTAGATAACCTTAACCCTAAAGCCAAGTCTCAATCCTCAGACGTCCGTATGAAAAAGTGAGGAAAAGTCCTCAGTCTCAGGGTCCTCTCTGTCCATGCATCCACGGATCTGATCATGTCTTCCCTGAAATGTGTAACATTTTCAGTCGAAGTACAAAGAGGATGGGAAGAAGGAGGCTTCGTTGTCCCTGTACTCCGTCCTGCCGGAGACCCCAGAGATGCAGCGCGCCAGGGAGGCATCGGAGCTGCAGAGCGAGGTAGTTGGGCACTGGTGCGGCAGGATCTGGTCGGTTTGTGTAGCTGTGAAACTGGCGGTGTAGACTGCTGTAGGTTTCGGACACGTTTGAACCCCACGCTATGTGAAATTGCTGTCACGTGAAAGCGGTTTAAACAATAAAAATAAACACTGAGCAGTTAAGAAAAAAAGCAAACACAGCTGAGAATTTCATCGATTAGTGTCCAAATGTACCGTGAGTTTCCTCTCTAAGGTTTAGAGATGATGTAGCACCAGTAAGTCTGGAGCGAGAGGAACATGTTATTATCCTCTAAATGCTGTAGCTACAATAATTACATGATTTCTATTGGTTTCAGAGTTGCTAGTTCTAATGATCCTGAAGCTAGATCATGGCACTGACACGGGGCCTGTCGGTTTTTTCAGATTAAATACAAAGGAAACGTGAAGACGGAGATTTCCTCCTCTCTCTACTCTCTGCTGCCAGAGACCACGGAGACCCAGTTTGTCAAAGAGCTGACTGGGATATTGAGCGAGGTCAGGATGGATGGATGGACGGATGGATGGATGGATGGACGGACAGACGAATGGATGGATAGATAGATGGATGGATGGACGGATGGACTGATGGATGGATGGATGAATGGACAGATGGATGGATGGATGGATGGACGGACAGATGAAGGGACGGATGGATGGATGGATGGATGGATGGATGGATGGATGGACAGGGACGGACCGACCGATGGATGGATGGATGGATGGATGGATGGATGGATGGATGGATGGACGGATGTGTTTTGATGGTGGATGAGTGGTAGATTGATGGGTAGAAGATAAATGGATGAATAGATGGAGATGGAACCGATGGATCACGGTTAGATGGATGAAAGGGCTGATGGTGGGATGGAGGGCTAATTACAAAGATGGATGGATTATTAATGTTGATAATAATGTTGCCTCCCACTCGTCTCCCCCGTCTCCTCAGAACAAGTACAAGGAGGAAGGCAGGAAGGAGATGAGCAGCAGTCTGTACTCTCTGCTCCCCGAGACCTCCGAGATGCAGCTGGCCAAGGCCGTGCACGAGTTCCAGAGCGAGGTACGTTTTTTCGGTCAGCTCCCACTCCGGTCCAGGCATGGATGCCGGGTCCGTCCGGCGCTGTGGCTTGCGGGCCCGGGCCGAGAGGCGTCCCACCACGAATGAAATAAACACACAAAGCGAACAGCGATCTGATTCAAAGGGTCGAACTGACCGGTCTGGATCTGCTCCGTTCCAGAAAAAGTACAAAGAGGACGGGAAGAGGAAGGCCTCCGTCTCCCTCTACTCCCAACTCCCGGACGCTCCGGAGATCCAGCGGGCTCTGGAGGTGTCACAGCTGCAGAGTGAGGTACACACAAACACACACTCACACACACTCACACACACTCACACTCACACACACTCACACTCACACACACACACGCACACACACACCCTTCTCTGGGTTTCCAGATTTTTTTTTTCTTGCTGAGCTGCAGCAGATCGATGTGTCCTGAAAGTCACCCGGAATAAACTGCAGGAACAAAGTCAACCGATCGATCTGCTCGGCTGCAGCTACTGAGGCGTCTCGCTGTAGTTTTACCCTGAACGAGGACTCAGGGCTTTGTCCCCCTTGTCTTTCACTCTCTGAAAGTTATTACCTCATATCACATTCAACCAGAACTCTGCCAGTGTGATTGCAGCCTGTGGAGCTTGTGTTAAGAAAGACCCCTAAAAATCTAAAGCTCTTTCAATCCCTGAAAAAGATTCAGGCACTAGTGACTCAGTTGTATACGTCTGTCTCTCATACTCCCTGTCTCTCATACTCCCTGTCTCATACTCCCTGTCTCAGATACTCCCTGTCTCTAATACAGTGTCTCTCATACTCCCTGTCTCTAATACTCCCTGTCTCTCCTGCCTCGTGTCCCTCAGGTGAATTACCGCCCTAAGCTGCTGGTCAAAGGAGCCCCCTCCTCCCTGTACTCGCAGCTCCCCGACACCACAGACATCCAGTTTGCCAGAGAGATGACTGAGATGCAGAGTGAGGTAAAACACAAACACACACACACACACACACACACACACACACACACACACACACACACACACACACACACACACACACACACACACACACACAATGAAAACACACTGTACCATGAGGTCGAAATCCCTGCATACAGTGGTAATGTCATCGTATTTAGTTAGTTTAATGTATTCAGAAACATGTCACTAAATTATATTTTTTCTGATGTGTAATTCATGATTTATGGTACAAAATGGTGAAAATATCTAAAGCCCAAAGTGTTGTCATGAACCTAAGGCACATTAAATCTATCCTTTTTTTTTTTTTTTTTTTTGATTAACCCACATGGTCAGGCTTTGCCAAAACTATACCAAGACAATTTAGAAAGAAGTGACAAAGCTCCGACAGTGAGATCCGATGAACTCTCAAGTCAGCATTTAAGTTTGAATAACATCTAGACAAAGCGCTGCGATAAATAACACACAGTTGCCTCCACACTGTAAACTGCTGACACGTTGTTCTGTCCTCTCCCAGAGTAAGTACAAGGAGGGCGGCAGGAAGAGCCTCTCTCAAAGTTTCTACTCCCAGCTCCCAGAAACCGCCGAGATTCAGTTCGCCAAGACGGTGGCCGAGCTGCAGAGCGAGGTGAGTCGTTAAAACGGACGTGGTCGGTCCCCAGGGACTACACTGCAATGTCCTTGGGCACGAGGAAAATAAGGACTTCACATCTTTAGTATATCCTGATCCTCAGGACGCTTTCGTTGGCCACATGTTTGAAGATGTTTGAGATCCCACCGTGTTATGACCCGTGTTTTTTGCCTTTAGATGCGGTACAAAGAGGCGGGAAAGAAGGGCGCCAACTCGTGTTTGTACTCCCTCCTTCCGGAGACCTTAGAGACGGCTCACGCCAGGGAAGTCTCCGAGCTCCTTAGCGAGGTACAGCAGCAAACGCGAAACACAGAAACTTCAGAATTCATCCAGAAACTCATGACTGAGCCATTATAGTCTCTTGACTTATTTTTGTTCCAGTAGACTCATGAAGAGATGATTTCGATCAGGTGAAAATATTTTTTAAAGGGGACATATCATGCATTTTGTCATATTTTCTCATTTTTATACTATTATGATGTCAGATATCTATGGTATATATTTTAAACGTTCCACAACCTTAGGCCAACGTGTGGGAAGGTTCTCCCCGAGAGTCAAAAGGTCCAAATGCCTCGTTTTGCAAATCTATCTCTGCTTCATCCTTGAAATGCTCTAGTTTTTAAAAGGTTTTTAGATATTCCAGTTGAGCCCCAGAATAAAAAACAAGGACCTGGAAATGTGCTGCACAGCTGCCACTTTGCATCAACCTGCATTACAGAAGTTGAGCTCAGATTCAGTGCGAGATGCTTAAATGAGCTTTGTGAGTAAAAGCAAGAGAAGAGGATCGAACCTGTGACGCTGCGTCTTGTTCTGGTTACTGCAGGTGAAGTATAAGGAGGACGGCAGGAAGGAGATGAGTGTCAACCTGTACTCGCTGCTGCCTGAGACCATCGACACCCAGCACGCCAGGGAGGCGTCGAACCTGCAGAGCGAGGTGTTCAACCGTTTCATGTTAAAGCAAAAAAACCCCTGAATGTTTATAAGTATTGTTGTCTTTTCCATTTGCCTATTTAAACTACAAGTGCATTGACCCTCTCCCATCTCCCTCAGGTGAAGTATAAAGAAGGTCTGAGGCAGAAGATCCAGAGCAGTTTGTACCATCAGCTCCCAGAGACCACGGAGACACAGCTGGCCAAACAGCTGTCGGAGCTGCAGAGCGAGGTACAGTGCCGGGCGCCACCTGCACATTTGGTTTTTATGCTGTCAAAAGACACGTTCAACAAAAAGTCTAAACACCTTGGTTTTTTGTTTTTTTACGCTTCAAACCTAAAACATTATTTTTATGAGACATTTGGGATTGACTTCGACTCAGGGCCCACACAGACTGCAGCCGTTTCCTCCTCCTAAGACGTGATAACGACACATTAAAATAACCTGAACATCGAGACAGTCGTGTGTTTGCGTGTGAAAGCTGTTTGAAATCCAGCGATTCCAGCAGTTTCTCTTAGTCCCTGTGATGCTGAAGTAGCAAAGCCTCCGGTGAACTAAATACACTGCTGCACTGTGACAGAGAATAACACTTGATGTTGCGTAGAGCTGCTCTTGGTTTGAGCTGCTTCATCTCTCTGAAGAGTCACTTCTTTGTCATGAAAAGCTTATGTGGATTTTATCGAGTGTGTCACATCATCACATGGATTAAATCTCCATAAAAATTAGAAATTTAACAAAAATTTAACAACCTCTTCTTTTATTTCAACCCCTTAAAATAACCCTTATCATTGATTCGTGTTGTTGTTAAGCGAGACAAAGAGTTTCTCATGAATTGCACATTATGTAACTGTTTATGATCAACTTCAGCTTTTACAGCATTTATGGCTACAAAGTTTTTAAATGTTATTCAAACCTGAATTTTCTTTTTTGTTAAAACAACTTCAAAGGAATCTGCAGGTCTGACCCATTTTTTGTGTTTGTCTGGGTCCACGTCATGTTCATTGAATTCATTATATTATCAGGAATTATTTTCATAAATGTTAAAAATATGAGATTTTTCCACAATACATGGATACTTTGGGCCAGTATGATAACAAAACAGGTTTTCTGCTGCTTTTGAGTGTGCACATAAATTTTTAAAAATTATTAATTTATATATCAAGACAAGTGCAGTTGCATTTGGTTGAGAAGTCGTATTCAGTAGCACAAAGGTTGTTTTTTTTTTATGATGTCTGCAGGCGAAGTACAAAGAGGCTGGAAAGAAGGAGGCGAACACCTGCCTGTACTCCCTCCTGCCTGAGACCATGGAGACGCAACACGCCAAAGAGGCCGCGGAGCTGCTCAGCGAGGTACTGGGCTCGGACTCCGGTCTTCGCCTTCATTCATTTCAGCTCATCGATGTTTAAAAATGTGAGCACGGAGGTTGAACCGAGCCGCTTTCTACCGCCGACGGTTTACCGTGCCTCTCTCCATGGGTGTTTTCCTACAGACCAAGTACAAGGAGAGCGGGAGGAAGGAGATGTCCAGCTCCCTGTACTCTTCTCTGTCCGACACATCGGAGACCAGCTTCGCCAGAGAGGTGGCCGACATGCTGAGCGAGGTACCAGCAAATGTTAAATTAAAAAAAAAAAAACCAACAAAAGTAAATCAGATATCACGTGCCTTGTTTTGTCCAGGTCTCTGTGCCTCTCTGCCAGAGGCCACTGGTCCAGTGTCCAACGTTTTCGAAACAATTTCTGCGACAGGTTTTTGATGTAGCTGGCACGTCATGACATCCTGGACACGATCCATGTCTACAGGAGATAGCTAAGAGAAATTATCCTCTAAAATTGGTCTTTGTGTCAGTTGTTAATGTGATTAGTCTCTGTTGGTAATCTGATTCTTGTACCAGGAAAAGTAAAAGATTTGTGGACTAAATTCAGCTACAACCACACAAAAACAAGAAAAATAGGCAAGAAGCAGCAAGAAAAAAAGCTGGAAAAACCACGGAAAGAGGCAGAACCCCTGATGACATTTCACAGATGAAAGTGGACTAAAACGAAAGGTGTTTTGAATCTTAAAGAAAACTCGCAGGACGCCCGCAGAGAGCTGCGGCAGTATCGGCTCATCGTTTCTGATGTTTCTATCACGAACTGATCATCACAAGTGTGATTATCATCATAAAAAAAAGGGATCAAAGAGGTTGTCTGCCTTTAATTTGCATCTTCACGCCGGCACACGGACGCTTTCTGCGCTAACGAGGCCTGGCTCGCTGTCAGCGTTGATCTGTGAGGATGCAGAGACGAGTTCATCAAACGCAGGCGATGAAAAGAAAGCCCTTAAGAAACACACAATGACAGAACACGGAGAGGGGAGATGAATATGAAAGCCACAATGCCTGCTTTGCCTCCAATAGAAAAAGAGGTTAATTGGTGATGAGATGTACATTTTTTAATTTGCTTTTAAAAGAAGGGAGCTGCCTAGTATTTGTTAGTTAGTTTGTTTTTTTTAAAGCAATATTTATCATCTTCTGAGGCAAGCAGAGATTAAACAGAAGTGTGCAGAGAAGGAACTCTTGTTATCTATCTATCTATCTATCTATTTATTTATTTATTTATTTTATTGGATTTTCTGGCTTTTATCAGAGTAAATACAAAGAGGACGGGAGGAAGAGCATCTCTCAGAGCATCTATAGTCAACTGCCGGAGACCAGCGAGATGCAGTTCGTCAAAACTGTCTCTGAGCTTCAGAGCGCGGTGAGGAAGGAATATTTGTCATGTTTGATGAACTCTTACCGGATGTAGACACTTGAAAAGCTCATAAAAACTTTGCTGTTGGACTGATTTTTAGACCAAGTACAAACAAGGAAAGAAGGAGGCGTCCAACTCCCTGTACTCGACTCTGCCGGAGACTCTGGAGACACTGCACGCCAGGGAAGCCTCTGAACTGCAGAGTGAGGTAAAAACACACCTCAGCCTGCAGTAAACATGCTCAACACACACACACACTCACACGCACACACCGACGGATCCAAGGTCATCCGTCCGTCCGTCCCTGAGTTGTTCTTACGGCCGCATAACTGCGCCCCTGTCTGTTTTCAGCTGAAATACAAGGCGTCCCTGAAGAAAGGCCTGTCCTCCAGCCTGTTTCACCTGCTACCTGAGACCATAGAGACGGCCCACGCCAGAGGAGTCTCGGAGCTTCTCAGCGAGGTAACAAACTTGAAGGGGCGGCGAGGTGAAGTTCCTACTGAGAAATCCTCCATGAGCTGCTGGGCACCAACGGCCAACGTCTCTGTTTTTCCAGGTGAAGTATAAGGAGGATGGCAGGAACGAGATGAGTGTCAACCTGTACTCGCTGCTGCCTGAGACCATCGACACCCAGCACGCCAGGGAGGCGTCGAACCTGCAGAGCGAGGTGTTCAAACCCGTTCCTCTTCTACCAAACCCCCTGTGTCAGGAACCCTGTTTTTCTATCATTGAAGCAGCAAGAGATTTTGCTGAGGTGAACACAGCATGATTATCCCTCCCATCTCCTGCAGGTGAAGTATAAAGAAGGTCTGAGGCAGAAGACGGAGAGCAGTTTGTACCATCGTCTCCCAGAGACCACGGAGACGCAGCTGGCGAAACAGCTGTCGGAGCTGCAGAGCGAGGTAGAGCCCGGATGCATTTTGAGTATTATTTTGGTTGAACCGGGGACGGCGCTTAGAGGGAGAAAAAATCAATCGAAAATGAAATGAGAGATGCGTTAAGTCCAGCCGACAGGATGTTGACGTCTCAGTGTAGCCTCGCACAGCCTCAAAACGTGGGGGATGTGTATTATTGTTAATGTCACTACATAATTAAAATCATCAAAACAAAGACGCGTCCACTCAGGAATTGTTATCATTTGCCCAAAATTTACAGGGTTAATTATGATTAAATCCTGTCCAGTGATAGACAAAATTTAAATCCATGGGGACATAGCAGTAAATGGGAGCTGAGTGAAGTGGGTCACACAAACAACCATGTCATGCAAAGTGACCGTGTCTATTTCCAATTGCAGACCAAGTACAAGGAGGCTGGAAAGAAGGAGGCGAACACCTGCCTGTACTCTCTGCTGCCCCACACCATGGAAACGCAGCACGCCAAAGAGGCCGCGGAGCTGCTCAGTGAGGTAAGGTGCAATTTTTTACCTCCGTTTCCACGGGAAAATGTGGATTCTTTTCAGTTTTGCCCGGAGATCAGAAGCAACTATACGTTCCTAACTGTCGGATTTCTGATGCTGCCACTGCTATGCAACACAGCGCTTTGGAAAATCTGTTTAATTCACAAGCATTTCACTGCTACCGTCAGACGGTTTCCTGTTCATCTCTATGAACCCAAAGTCGACACGACTCCTCATCCTCAGCTTTTTTGATGACTCCACAGACCAAGTACAAGGACAGCGGGAGGAAGGAGATGTCCAGCTCCCTGTACTCCTCTCTGCCCAACACTTCGGAGACCAGCTTCGCCAGAGAGGTGACCGACATGCTGAGCGAGGTAAAAGACCCCCCCGCTCATCTGCTGCAGACCGGTGCAGAATCTTAAACTTACAAACAGCGTTCATGTGACTTTGGATGAGAAAACTCAGTGATCTGCATTTTATTTTACCATTTCACTTGGAACTTATCCTGGTAACTTTCCAGTTATTTTCTGTAAAGTTTCCTGCAAAGAATTAAGAATTAAGATCAATTTAAATTCAAGTAAATATTTAGTTGTTTGAGTGTTAACAAATAGCCTTTGCATACTCTTGGTTCATTAGCTTAGCTGTTGGCATAAAAGAGCTATGAACTTAGCATTAACTTTGAATTAAACTCATTGGCAGTGTACAGATGAATGTGTTTGTTGTTCTGCCTAGAACTGGTGCTAAATTACATAGGTCCTTGGAACCATGGTCAACCTGTTGACTTGAACTATATTTGAGGTTTCCCCATTTGTCTTTCTAATAACTGCCAGACAATCAGTTTTTTATAGATTTTTATTCATATTTTTATCATTAAAACAATGAGATACGATCACATAAGCAGTGAATAAAGCTGATTTTTTTTTTTTTAAATGAAGAACACAAAGGAGAAAGTTATACCTGTGTCAGGAATCCTAATTGTTTCTTCAACCTGAAACATTTTGGAGTGAGATTAAATAAACTTGACATCCCCAACAAACTGGGGGGGGGGGGGTCCTGGATGTGCTACATCTGAGTGCTGATGCCTCCTCTGAATAACTGCGATGCAAGAAGAGCTGCAGTAAGAATGCTGTTTGATTAGATATAAATAATCACCACCCCCATTATCCAATGCTCTCTGATGTTTATACCCTAGACGCTTATCAGAAGCCAGATTAGCATCATAGACAGGATCAAAGGGGGTGTCCTGCTCCGTTCTTAGCATGCATCGGAGGAGGGTCATTAATAATATCTGATCTGTGGCCAGGGAAGGATGACACACCACATTTGTACCAAATCCTGTTAGGGAACAGGCAAAACAAAGTTTCTGGGGTCTCATCGTTGCACCAATGAGCATCAGTGGAGCAGCTCAAGTGCATATTCAACGATTTCTTCACCACCGCCATGGATATGGAGAAAAATCTGTTTCCACTTTTAAATATGTGTTAATATGAGAAAAGTGAGGCTTGTATATAAATTGAGCTCATCTTATTTGTCTCCATCTCTTTCAGAACAAGTACAAGGAGGACGGGAAGAGAAGCCTCTCTCAGAGTTTCTACTCTCAGCTACCAGAGACTACTGAGACTCGGTTTGCCAAAACAGTCTCTGAGCTGCAGAGCGAGGTGAGGGAGGGAATTAAGGAATGATTGAAAATCCTGCTCGGGGAAGTCTCAGCTTTGCAACACCACATTTCTGACCAGAACTTATTCTTTCAGAAAATCCTGCAGCTATAAAAAGCAGCACAGAGACATGTTTGATACCATCTGCAAAGACAGAATTTGTTCCACGCAGCGGGGACAGTTTACATCAAAGTGTGCAATGGGTTTAATGTTGTAAGTGAAGTTTTTTTTAAGTAAAGTTTATCCCAAATGCCGCCGACGTAGATGCAGAACTTCTACCCTAATTTTGAACCGTTCATTGCATTTTCACCAAAAACACGTTTTTTCTGATCCTAAAAAGTTGGTTCCCAACTGGAAGCAAAAAATAGCAGGTTGTCCATGACGTGAAGTGTGAAGAACAACGTTCTGCATTGTTGAGCCCCCCCCCCTTGATTATGCATCCTCGATTATGATGATTCCGCTAAAAAACTGTTGAAACTATGGGCTGGTTTCACTAGATAGCACCAAGGTTCCAAGAATCCTTAACGGAACTGGTTCAAGAACCAGATCTAATTTAGTGGAAGAGGGTTGAGAGTGTGTTTTGGTGAGTAACACAACTTATAAACTCCAAAACTCCAGAGTATCACTCTATGCAGATGACACTCAGCTCTGCATTTCACTGTCTCTCTTGGACTTTATTTTCTTTCTTAACTTCTGTTGGACAAGGACAGAAATTACAGCACAGACAGGCTGAAAGGCTGCAGGTCTCTGCATATTCGGACTCTTAAGAAAAACCTTAAATTATTATTGATGCTGTCAGCAAAGCTGTTTTTTTAAAAGAGTTCATCTGAAACAGCTGGATGTGTGAGACTAGCGCTTGAAACTGTTAGTTAATTTTTGGTTTGTGTTCTTTTTCAGATGAAATACAAAGAGGCGGGAAAGAAAGGAGTGACGAGCTCTTTATACTCTACTTTACCCGAGACCCTGGAGACCCAGCACGCTAAAGAGGCCTCACAGCTGCAGAGTCAGGTACCCACTCACAAACACCAGTGGATCGGCACGAAGCATCCGACATCTGTCTTTCTTTATTCTTAGCTACAAACCTTTAGCCCAGTCACAAATCCGGCTGCAGGCCATCTTTGGTTTCTCCAGCTACATATAAATCGGGGTCAGCCACACTCTGGTCCACAGGGTGGTGGTAATGTACCTGTTTGGAAAATGCAGGAAAAAAAAACAGATGAAGAAAAAGTTTAACACCTAAGTACGAGCAATGAATATTTAGCGAACAGACCTCAGACTGTCTCACGAAAACCCGAACAAAGACCTGAATGAAAACCTGAGTTTAACGGGATCCAAGTTTAGAAAAAGAGTGAAGGAGACAGAAAAAGAACACACTGCAGTACAAGAAGCCCTTCACTTCAGCTGTTGACTGGTTCATCCTGCCTCTATTTCCTCCATCCTGTTCTCTGATCTTATGATGTTCATGCTCTGACCACTGAAGCGACCAAGGTGGTCTCTGATCCAGATTTTCTGTGTTTTAACCTCGCCTGCTTCAGCTGAGGTACAAGCAGGGTCTAGAGAAAGACACCTCGAGTCTTTACCACCTGATGCCAGAGACCAACGAGACTCAGTTCGTCAGGGAGCAGACGGAGATGCAGAGCAAGGTGGGTTCGGGCCGCCGAGACCGCTGGATATTCAACGTGCAGTCGAATCCATGCTCGGGAAGTAGCCACAGACTTCATTCAATCTAGGAATTTACCCTACAAAACTTGCACTTTCACACGGGATAAAATCGCTAATATCTAAGATTTACTAACCGTATCTCAGTGATTACCGTCAGAGATAACTCGAATAACAACTCAGATAATTTTAATGGTAAAACGGATTTTCTCTTCTGGTAGATGAGGACTCGCTCTCTCTCTGGCAGCGTCCTCATGTAGAGTCGGGTGATTAATCAAAAGTTCATCCAAAATTCATCTAAATTAATCGAAACAAGCGATTGTATAATTTTGTGGGCAGCATCAATAATTCTGCATCTAAAAGAGGAAACAAAGTGAGATCAGATACGCCAAGGAATCCTCATGATCTTAATGGTGGGAAATAAAACAGTAACTCTTTATTTTTTTCAAACAGTTTTCTTGAAAATAACTGGCAATAATCTGGCAATAATTTGAGAGAAAAAAGTGTTGTTCATGTCCATATAAGATTTCCTGCTCATTTTAAACATATCTTGTAGAAAATGTAATTTAACTTCAAAATCAAACAAAATGTAAAAGTTGAAATAGATGGTTATTATGGTTTTTACTGTTACCATTTCATTTAGTCCTATTAGTAATATTATTAGCACTGTTAGTATAACTATAGTATATACAGTATAGCTATTAGTCTTTGTAAATAATAACTATAAAGAGTCTGGTCTAGACCTGCTCTATATGAAAACTGCCCTGAGATAACATGGTGCTATATAAATAAAGTTGAATTGAATTGAATTGAATTGAATTGAATTCCTTGACCTAGGAAGGTATTTTGGTCCTGGTTATAATGACTTCTTTTGTGTCTAATTATTGTTACTGTGTTGGTGAATGATTGCAGGGGCTAAAAAAAAAAGAAAAGAATATTCTCATCTCATTTTTTGATGCAATTCCTTGTTGTGTCTTTCAGGCGAAATACAAGGAGGCCAGTAAGAAGCAGATATCGACGTCCTTGTACCATGGACTTCCTGAAACTCTGGAGACGCAGCACGCGAAAGAGGCCTCACGGCTGCAGAGTCAGGTGTGTGTCCACACACACGAGCATCAATGCACCTTCGACAATGTGTGGCATGTATAAAAAAGGAAAAAGATTTTTAAAAATCCCGTCATACGTTTGTGCCGTCAAGATGCTCCAACATGTGAGAGCTGAGCGTGGGCTGCTGAGAACTTTTCAAACACATTAACTAAACCCCCCGGATTTCTTTTTTTTCCTCCTCTGCATGATGAATCTTATAGCAGAATCAAAACTAACAGAGACTAATGGCTGCCTGAAAGGTAGGAACTCACTCTGCGAACCTTCATATAGTACCATTTTTCTGGAAATGCTCATTTCATCTTTTTCTTTTTCTTTTTTTTAACGACTGTGCACTTTGTGCTGCAGATCCTGTATAAGGAGGCTGGCAAGAAGGAGCTGTCTTGTCCGGTTTACCACCAGCTGCCCGACACTATGGAGACCCAGTTCGCCCGAGGGCTGGCGGACATGCAGAGCCAGGTAAGGGCAGAGAAAAACCTCACGGTGAACGGACACATTGAACAGTTTGGTTAAAATACTTTTTTTTTTTGGAAACCACACAAACATTAAGGAACCTTGTCCTAGGTTTAATTCCGCATGCCAGTGTGGTAGCTACCATAGACAAGAAAAAGATAGAAGCAACCCATAAAAAAGTGCACTGCTGCAACCTGCATTTGTCAGAATTTGGCATAAACTCCAGCTGCTGTCAAATATTTATCGGTAAAATCACTAAATCCGCTTATTGCTCATGTTAAAAAATTATTATTTTTTTGGTGCTTGGTTGTAGAACAAGTACAAGGAGGACGGGAGAAAGAACCTCGCCCAGAGTTTCTACTCTCAGCTGCCAGAAACCGCCGAGACCCAGTTCGCTAAAAGTGTCTCCGAGCTGCAGAGCGAGGTGAGACGAGAGAGAAGAGGGGAGCGTTGACGAGGGGTCACGAGCTACACATACGCTTCTGCAGAGTCCCAGTCAGCGGGACTGAGGCTGTGTTATTCAGGCTGAAAAACACAGGTATAGTTTATTTATTTACTTACTTTTTAAAACCATAACAAATATTTCAACATGGTTTTCAGACAAAGTATAAGAAGTCAGGGAGGCGGGAGGCCGGTGGCAGCTTGTACTCTGTGATGGCCGAGACCCTGGACACTCAACACGCCAGACAGGCCTCACAGTTACAGAGCCAGGTACTGACCATGTACAACACACACTCACACACTCACATCTAACACAACCTGCACACACTCCACTCGGTCAAGAAGGAAGGAGTATTTTTGGACCTTACAAGCATCTTAATGCCGGAAAACAAGAGAAAAACATGCAGGGTATTCAGAAACTACAGAGAAAAAAAACTTTAAAATGTCAACAGTGTATTAAATCTCTGTATTTTTGACAGATTTTGAGTTGGAGGATATACCAGTACCAGTACTGGTACCAGTACAGTTAAGGAAAAGACATTTTTTAGAATCAATTTACGCATCAAACTTTTCCTCAGTCGATCTCCGTCCGTCCTGTCGTCCCCGCAGGTGAAGTACAAGGAGGACATGCAGAAGGACATGTCGTCCGCACTGTTTTCCAGCCTCCCTCGAACCCTCCAGACCGAGTTGGCCAAGGAGGTGACGGAGCTCCAGAGCCAGGTGACAAAAACACAGAGCAGTGTCTTATCTAAAGTTGCAGGCCTGGCCTCTCTCTCTCTCTCTCTCTCTCGCTCTCTCGCTCTTTCTGACCTTTGAGTTTTTCCAGGCCATTGTCAGCAGAGTCTCTGCAGCAGCTTTCATATCTTGACCCAGAGGAGGAGGAAGGTTTGTTCCAAAAATAAGACGCTGCTTGGGTGATAACGCTGAAATGTCTGAGGCTGCACTTCCTCTAAACACTGACAGACTCTGCTTCCAACAAAAGTAAAATCAATAAAGAAAATTATCAGAAAAGTATCAGTGCAAAAAAAAAATCACCTCCTGGAGTGAAACCTGTTCACGTCCGTTGTTTTTCTGTGACCCGTCGGAAAGCACCCTGGCTCAGCAGCTGCCGGCGTGGCGGAAACGTCAGCCCGCTGAGCACTGTGTTCGTGTGTGTCGCGATGCAGGTGAAGTACGCGGACGGCCACAAGAAGGAGGCGTCCTCCTCCCTCTACAGCCTCCTCTCCGAGACAGCAGAGACGCTCTTCGCCAAACAGATGTCAGAGATCCATAGCGAGGTTCGCAGCTCATTTCTCTCGGTGCAGCGTTTTCTCTCTTTACATTGTTTGGTGATTTTAATTAATTAATTTTTTATCCTCTCAAGGCAAATTACAAGAGGGACAAAGAGGATCTGCCCAACACGTTGTACTCGCTGCTGCCCGAGACCCTGGAGACTCAGTTTGTCAAAGAGATGGCGGAGACGCACAGCGAGGTGAGGAACCAGAATTCAGCAATAGGATCTAATCCAAGAAGAATTTTTTAAGTTCCTAAGTGTTTAGTAATTTTTTTATCTTTGTTTTCTCTGTGTGTTCAGTGGGAGACTATTTATTTAACTCCCCATTCATTAGTTTTCATTATTTTACAAAAGAAAAAGGAAGAAGCCGAGTCGTCTATACATTTTTTACTCTGCTGTCCTAATGTCCACACAATCCTTATAAAATTCCAGGGATATATAAAGTAGACGAGGCTTTATTAGAATTAAAATTCAGACATCAGTTGATTAAATATATTAAACAACAGCAGGTGGAACAAAGACAGACGACGAAGAACCACGTTTTAGGACATTAGCAGAGTGGAAAAACATGCAGAACGCTGGTCCGGTCCCGGTGTATCACGGTATTTTTGTCAGGCTGCCGTTGCCGTAAGACTAATCCTGCGGGCGGCGCCGGACGGCTCGGTGACGAGCAGTAAACCGACTCCAGCGGTCACCGGTTCAGGAGTCAGGACGTCATCGACTTATCCTGGGTCTGACAGGGCACGGATTCCGATTGGTCGACAGCTGATAAAGCCCCATGGTGATGACACAGATTGGTTGTTATAACAACCACCAATAGGGTGTGAGATTGATAACACCTGGTCAAATGTTCAAAGATAGTGGTTAGAACGTTTTTAGTGTCAGGAGGGTCTGTGGTGGGTTTAATACTTTGGAGAGCACAGGCCAATGTGCTTGTAGTGGAAGCAGTAATTTACCACGTGTGTGTGTGTGTGTGTGTGTGTGCGTGTGTGTTTGTGTGTATGTATGTGTGTGTGTGTTTTACCAGGTGAAGTACAAGCAGGCAGGGAAGCAGCAGGCATCGACATCTCTTTACTCAAAACTGCCTGAAACTCTGGAGACCAAACACGCCAAAGAGGCCACTGAGCTGCAGAGTGAAGTGAGTGTCTCTCAACCGTTCTCTCTCTCTCTCGCACTCTATCCGTCGATCTTCTCTTCTTCTTACATCTCTTTCCCTCCGTCTTTCAGTTCTGTCAAATTCAAATATGCTCTGTTGGCATCAGTTCTTCATACAAATACACGTGTTCTCTGGTTTTAAGTGGAGCTTATCTTAAAAATGAGTTATAAAAAAAGAAAAACACAGAGAAATTTTTACTCTTTTCAGTTGAAGTTGCTATGATCTTCAAGAAGCAAATCTTTGCTTTCTTGTCTCATGTTCAAAAAGCAAAAAAAATCCTCAAAAAATTGCTTGAATTGTTCTCTGGTCTGTTAACAGGTACGACACCAAGAACAAAAATGGTTGGATTCAGAGTTGGATTAATACCAGAACAACATATTTTTTTAAAGATGCTTTGCCATTACAGGAAGTTTTGGATATCTTTTTTTTCAAAACTAAGTTCCATTCACCTAAATTGCACCTGGGTGGAGGAAGAAAATGAAATAAAAAAAAGAAAATCCCAAAACTCGCTGTATGGTTAGACAACAGCAAGGGTGTGAAACGTGAAGTAGGAGGCTCATTTTGATCTAAATTGGGGGCACGAACCCTTTACGCCTCTCACCGCTTTTCCACGTTTACGCTCTGTTTCCTGACAGAAAAAGTACAAGGAGGACGGGAGGAGGGAGATGACGTCGCCCCTGTACTCTCAGCTCCCAGACACCGCGGAGACCCAGTTCGCCCGCGAGATGACCGAGACGCAGAGCGAGGTACGGCGTAGGGACACCTGAGAGAAAGGGCGGCGGTGGGTTCGATGAAACGTCCCACTGAACGTGTCCTGTTACCTCGTCCTTCTCCAGAACAGGTACAAGGAAAGCGGGAAGAGGAGCCAGGCTGTCAGCATGTACTCCCAGCTCCCGGAGACCAACGAGATCCAGTTTGCCAAAGCCGTCTCTGAGATACAAAGCCAGGTGGGGTGAGATACTAGGTCTTCATAAAGAAAAACAACATAATGTTAATATGAACAGCAATTTATTTTTTTTTCTTATTTGACTAATTAAAACCTTTTTTAAAATTTTTTTATTGTAAGTAGGAAAGTTGAAGGTGCTTCTGTTCTCATTAGATGATTCTACTTAAATCTAATTTCTTTCCTATTTTGGACAGAAAGAGGCTGGTGTAATTATAGAAAAAGACATATTCAAATTTTTTCTGTTTCCCTGGAAAGTGACCCATGTTATCGGTGTCCCCCCTCGCACCTAAACTCAACTCTCAGGGATGAATTTGACTTTTTGACTGCTCTCACAATGTTTTGCTTTAGTGGAAGTCTCCTCCTCTTGTCAATAAAATCGTGTTGGGTCTCATTTTCTAGACCAAATATAAAGAAGCGGGGAAGAAAGAGGTGTCCAGTTCTCTCTACTCCAAGCTGCCCGAGACTCTGGACACTCTACATGCTAAAGAGGTTTCACAGCTGCAGAGTCAGGTGCTGATTTAGTTCTTCTTTTCCGCCATAATGACCGAAGAAGTATAGAAACACCCACTGTGGTTGGTCGGTGGGAAAAACAAGGGATTAGCTAGAATGAAAAATGAACTGAATCTTATAGTTTAACCATCCGATTTGTGCAGGTGAGGTATAAACAGGACGGTAAGAAGGAGGCGGGCGGCTCTCTGTACCATCACCTGCCTGAGACCACAGAGACGAGGCTGGCTAAAGGGCTGAGAGACGTCTACAGCGAGGTGAGCGGCAGGCAGACGCCTTCGGGCGCACGGGCATCGCTGCCGTGCGTCGGAACGGTGAATGTGGTGAATGCGGTGAATTTCGTAAAATGAGCTCTGCCTGTTCCGTCTCAGGTGAAGTACAAAGAAGAGGGCAAGAGGGAGATCGGTAGGAACTTGTACTCGCTCCTCCCCGAGACGGCAGAGACGCAGTTCGCCAAGCAGATGTCGGAGATACAGAGCGAGGTCAGGACCCCGAACGCCTCACGGCGGTGCTCTGCTGCTAGTCCGTCCCACCTGGGTCGCATAGTTTGATTTTTTTTCGATTAGTGCAGCCAAGATTAAAAATAACAGCCATCATTGACACCATTAGTTGTAAAAAATTCACATCATAAATCATAATTTAAATGCGCATACACACACACACAACACACACTGCTGAATCTGTTTGTGTCCAACCTGAACTTAAGACTGTAACAAGTGTAAGACGTAACAATGGTCCTTCTGATTCAAGGCAAATTACAAGAGGGACAAAGAGGATCTGCCCAACACGTTGTACTCGCTGCTGCCCGAGACCCTGGAGACTCAGTTTGTCAAAGAGATGGCGGAGACGCACAGCGAGGTGAGGGGCTCTGCTCTTAATCATCATGTTCAAAAAATTTTTAAATTGTTTTTTAGTGTCTAAAGAGGAACCAACGGGACCGAGAGGCCACAGGGGGCAGAAAGCCAGAAGGGTTGAGGGAGACGAGCTAACATCCCGCTGGTTCGAGAATCTGTGTGTATCAATACAACGGCCTAAGAGACCAAAATAAGTGTGTGTGCTCCATCCCAGGCGCTCGCACTGCCGTCTATTCTGGTGCTGTTATCAGAAGCCCACCCACAGCCGCAGGACGCCTCGCCCCATCCCTCCCTCCCTCTCCCGTGCTGCTGAAGCAGGCACACAGTGTTTTTCTTCCTATCATTTCTCAGGCCCTTTGCCTCTGTAAGAAGACTCCCTCTGTTTTTTGTTTTTGGTTTTTTTTTTCCCTTGCAGGTCAAGTACAAGGAAGCAGGAAGGAAGGAGGCCGGCAGCTCCCTGTACCACCAGCTGCCGGAGACTCTGGAGACGCAGCGGGTCAAAGAGGTTACTGAGCTGCAGAGCGAGGTACAGGCGTCCGTTCTTCACATGTTGAACATTGCTTAATATCCCCGAGGCTTTAGCTTTGCAGTGGAAATGCAAATAACAGCTTTATCACAAATTGGCCCCTGTGAATGTTCCTGCACATTGGATCTTTGGAAATAAAAGATCTAATGTCCAGCGAACACTTGTCTTCGAGGAGAGACTGAAAGACAGTTCGTCAATCCCCATTTATATGATTTACCCGGACACTTTGAAAACAAGACAATACGTCTTTGCACTTTTTATTATTATTGTTATTACTGTACTAATAAATCATTTAGATTTATCTTGTTTGACAAAAGACACTCAAGGATAATTGTTTTACACAGTGGAGAATTAATTATCAAGCTTTTATCGTTTAAATTTGTAAGCTTATTAAAACCCTGCCAAAAGGAGAGGGAGCGGCCGGATAGGTTTAGTTTCTATATTCCTCAGCTTTTTAGGATATAGTTTCACAGAGATGCCATCTGTGGGCTGATTAGATTTGACGGTAAAGGACGCAATAAAAGCCTTCAAGGCAAAACAGCAGAGGCCCAAATCGAGCCGACGTCTGAATTCATCTCGGCGTCTTTCCTCCAGAACAAGTACAAGGGGAGTGGGAAGAGGTCCATGTCATCCAGTCTGTATGCTCAGCTGCCACAGACGGCCGAGACGCAGCTCGCCGCCAAGATGTCCGACCTGCAGAGTGAGGTGCGCACACAACCACACACACACGCAGAAACACAAGGTCTCGCTGCCTCCATTATATCCCTGGTTTCTCGGTGAGTTTGACGTTGTCTATCTCGCTCTCTTCAGTCGGTTCACTCTTGTATTTACTCTTTTCCAGAGTAAATACAAAGAGGATGGAATCAGGAGCCTCTCTCAGAGTTTCTACTCGCAGCTGCCGGAAACCGCCGAGACTCAGTTCGCCAGAACTGTCTCTGAGCTGCAGAGCGAGGTGAGGAAAAGTGGTGGGTCCCTTCCCAGACCCTTGTCGTTGTTGCGAGGCTTAGCGCTACGCTGCAGGTGATCGCCAAGAGGTTCGGAGCGTGAAACAGCCCAGCAGGGCCACGTGATCCCAGTGGTGACGCAGCTGGGAGCCAGAGAGGCGGCGTGGCATTGGAAACGGCAGCTAATGGTCCATGTCTTTCTGTAGGCCAAGTACAAGGAGGCGAGCAGGAAGGAGGCGAGCAGCTGTCTGTACCACCAGCTACCAGAGACCCTGGAGACTCAACATGCTAAAGAGGCGTCGGAGCTGCAGAGTCAGGTGCACCAACGCCCACTCAGACATTCCACACATGCGCAGGACGTACGATGCCGACTCCCGAGCTGCGGATGTTGGTATTAGACGTCCTAGGCTCAGGCTTTGGTTTGTAAAAGTCTGATCTTTCCCACCCTGCCCCCCCATCCCCCAGGTGAAGTACAAGGAGGGTAAGAAAGAGCTGAGCTCCAACCTGTACTCTTTGCTGCCCGAGACAGAGGAGACGAAGTTGGCCAAGGCCGCCATGGAGCTTCAGAGTGAGGTGGGTGGACGTCCACATGCTGGGCCCGGCCCCGAACACTACAACAGCTCGGAACATGCCGTGCCTTCGATGCCCCCCTCACACTCCTCGTCTTCGTGTGTGTGTGTGTCTCCCAGAATAAATACAAGCAGAAGGGCAGGCAAGAGATCAGCAGCAGCATTTTCCACCAGATGCCGGAGACCAAGGAGACCGAGTTTGCTAAGCAGGTCTCTGAGCTCCAGAGCGAGGTGAGGGGCTGCGTTGGTGGCCGTGTTTGTCCGTGTGCGTCCAGGTCAGGGGGCTGTTGCACGTCTCCACGTTGTGGGGCGGCGATGACTGTGTGTGCGCTGATGACAGAGATTGTCTGTTTGTGTCTGTTCGTTGTGTGTTTTCCCTCTTAGACAAAGTACAAGAGGGACAAAGAGGATCTGCCCAACACGTTGTACTCGCTGCTGCCTGAGACTCTGGAGACTCAGTTTGTCAAAGAGATGGCGGAGACGCACAGCGAGGTGAGGAACCCCCTGTGAAGTTTTCACTCTGTTTGAATTTCAGCATAAACATTGAAAACCCTGATTACAGAAACAACATCTGTAAAAAATTCTGTCCCTTATTCATTTTAAAACAAAAAAGGAAACTGGCTTTTAGAGGAATATTTTTGAGTGACATTATTCTGGAAACTTGACGATGACCACGAGGGACTTAACTCAACATTATGAGTAGATTTGTCTAGTGTGTTGCTGATCTAATACTGTTGTTGCTGTTGTGATCTTGTTCTTCTTCTTCTTGTCATTGTCGTTGTTGTCGTCGGTGTTTTTTTTCTACTCCCAGAGCAAATACAAGGAGGCTGGTAAGAAGGAGCTGGTGAACAGTCTCTATTCTCAGCTGCCTGAGACCAAAGAGACTCAACATGCCAAGGAACAGACGCAGCTGCACAGCGAGGTAAAAAAAAACAACCTGCAGTCACTGATTTTTGACTTATTGAATATGTACCGAAGTATTAGGTTCTGTTTGCTCGGCAAGATATTTGCACCATTTGCTGTATTGAGTAAAACAGAGGAAGCTCCCAGTATTTATCTGCTTTATGAATCTGTGGGCAGTGTTAACTCAGGGTAACGGCCGATATAATACACACCGACCGGATACCGGAGACTTTCTCCGCAAATTCAAAAGACCAGAAAGTTTAGCAAGCTGCACGAGCCTAAAACAAGTGAGATCTGAGTCCTAATTCGGTAGGTTCCCTCTTGTGTTTTGTGCTGCAGAGAGCATACAGGGAGGAGGGCAAGAAGGACGCCGGCTGCAGCCTGTATGCCCAGATGCCCCAGACCATCGAGACAGCCTTCGCCAAAGAGCTGGCCAAGACGCAGAGCGATGTGAGTCTGACAAGACCGAAACCGCCGCGGTGACCAATTAGTGGAAATGAAACAGTCTATTAAAAAGTTACAAAATGTGTCTTTAAACCAGACAGAAAAGAATCTTTGCATCGTTGTTAGCAAAGTTGATCAAGTGGTATAAATCCTGCAAATCATTTTAAAGTTATTTAAGATCCTCTCGACAACCACAAACACTACTTGGATGAAATATATATGTAAATATATATATATATATATATATCGACTTTGTCTCACGGCGTATTGCAGCAGGAGAGAGCAGCCTTTTTTCCCTTTTTTGTTTTTTGTGTGTGGTAGTGTGTCAGTGTAGTGTTGTCCGCTGAGGCGTGAATACTGAGACCAGCTGTATTGTGCTCTACAGCCCGAGGACACAGACATTGACCTACTACCTACACTCACTCACACACACACACGTGTCAAGACAAACAGCAGTGTCAGGTTGAGGCCCATAAACTGGGACAGACTAACGTTTGGCAGGATTACTGCTGAAAACCGACATCCCTGAAACTCCTTGGTGCGGCGAGATTATTAAGACGGCGTTTCCGTGCGGATGACGGACGGAAAGGCGCTGCATTACCTGACCCGGGACGCTAAGAGATGGAGAAACACAATCTGGTCTGATGAGAACATGTCACCAGAGCGTAAGAGTAGACACGGCGGCCGTCAGGCACCAAACGAAAGGGAAAGTCAAAGCAAAAACGAAAAGGAAACGTGAAAGGGTCAATTACTGGAAAATATATCTCTGTTTGTAGAACACACCCTCATGATGGTGATAGATACTGCTGAGGACAGAGAGGCCATGTCCTCTGTCCTCTGTAGTTCTTTCTGTGAGGGTTTTATTTGGGGGGGCTGGAACCTGGGGCAATTTTTCCTTTCACCGTGGATCAGCTGCAAAGTCTTAAATGAAACAACTCGTGTTGCTGTGGTCTGATACAAAGCAAACCTCTCTCTGTTCATGGCATTGACTCAAAGGTTTAAAGATGGGGGGGGGTTATTGTTCGGTGTCAATTAAAGTGTGGGGTAAACTGGGGCACAGGCTCGGTGCTTTCCTGGTTTCACGTCACGTTGACCGAGCAATGTCGCGCCAACTGGAGCGTGTAACGTAGACTGTCCCGACAGCAGCAGCCCAGAGTACTGGCGCGAGTAAAACCCACCGCAGACCAGCAAGCTAGGGGCAAAGCGCAGGAAAAATACGCTGGCATGTATCTTTGTCACTAAATTGATTATCACCAGTAGGATTAAAAACATCCGGCAGGTTTTTTGCTTCCCATTTTACACACATTTCCTCGTCATTCAGTGGCGTTTGCTCTGCAGGCCCATTAATCCGCACGTGTTTTAACGTTCATGCTGCGAGTTCCTGATTTTCAGTCGAAAGCGGCTCGTCTTATTTTTAGGCAAATGAGCGAGCGGCTTTTCAGTCGTCGTTCATCACCGGGCTGATTCAGTCATCAGCTATTTTCACGCTCCTTTTCCTCCTCTGTCTCTGCTAAACTCCTCCTCTTCATGTTTCTTTATCCTCATCACCCCCCCCCCCTGCCCCTGTCTCTGACTGTAGAAGTTTTATAAGGAGAAGTATAACCGGGAGAAGGGGAGATCCAGCTACACCAACATGAAGACGCTACCGGAGGTGGAGCACGCGATGGAGGTCGCCAAGAACCAGAGCGATGTAAACACACAGACGTTTACGATACGAGTCTTTCTCGATAAGATGCGACGGTGAGGCGAACTGTGGCATAACGTACGCTCCGTTGGCAGCGACCCGCAACTGAACGCTGCCTCATCCGTCTGGATTTCGAAGTGCAAAGAAAAACAACAAAAACCACTGATTACAGCACTAAAATGAATCATTTCGTCAGCAGGCTTGTTCCACATGTGACTTACTTTTGCCATGACTCTGGTATAATAGTGCACTTTCCTACTGTCTCAGTCAAAAAGCTTTTGACAGGCTGCAGATTCTTTGGTGAACCGAGACAAGTTTCACTGTATTTTTTTGTAAACTGATTTTTAAAAACTTTGTGGCGTCGTGTTACATCACCAGACCATCAAGTCCACCCTGTCTACGCATTACCTGGCAGCCTCGGCCGCACCAGGGTCCGGGCTGAGAACCGGAAGCTGCTGACTGCAGGTCCGCGACAATGGCCACGTTGGTTGTTTGGCAATGCTGGCGTTTAAATTGAACGCCCGCAAGGAAAATTGGAGATGACCAAATGTTTTCGTCTTTAACTTTACTACCGAGTAGCCCCCGCCCCGATTGTCCCACGCCAAGGCGGCGTTATCAGGTCTTACAGTCTCCTGAGGCCTTTTTGGAAAAGGTCGGTTTTGTTCTGGCTGAAGAAGGAGAAACTACTGTACTTTAAGCCTGTTTTATTCTTGTTTTTGATTTGGCATTTATTCACACTATTATGGTCGATGTTTTTTTTTATTATGTGTAATTTAGTTGGTAATTGTTGTTTTATGTATATATGAATAACTGTCTCCACTGGTCTCAGGTCGGCTACAGAAAAGGCAAAGAGGAGCTCCATCACTACAACACTGTGCCAGACAGACCAGACATCGTCAGCGCCACCAACGCTGCTAAACTTGCCAGCGACGTGAGTCTGTGTGTGTGTGTGTGTGTGTGTGTGTGTGTGTGTGTGTGTGTGTGTGTATGTATCATTTGAAATTAACTAAGTTGTGAGTATGTTGGCGTGTGTGTATGCATTGTAGGTGTTTTTGCATGTGGATATGTGCATATTGTTTTTACACTTCGGTGTCTGTCCTTGCGTATGTTTGTGTGTACGGGAATTTTATATTACTTTTATTCAGATTTGTGTGTGTGTGTGTGTGTGTGTGTGTGTGTGTGTGTGTGTGTGTGTCTGTGATTTCCACAGGTGGCCTATAAGAACAACACCAAGCAGATGGTTTACAGCGACGTCTCTCTATTGGCCAGAACTGACATCCAGCACGCCAAGGAAGTTTCTAAACTGGCCAGCCAGGTATCTCACTCACACACACACACACACACACACACACACACACACACACACACACACACACAAATGCTCACACAAAGCCTTCCCAGCATGCACTGGGCAGATGACAGGGGACCATTCAGGATGGGTCACCGGCCTTACAGAAGGCCTGACGGACAATTAAGAGATTTTCCATTTGCTCTCACGTTGTGTCCTGCAGGTGAAGTACAAGGAAAACTTCGACAGACAGTTAAAGGGCCAGAGGCCTCGATACAACCCACTCGACTGTCTCTCCTTCAAACACACACAAGCTGCCGCTGCCCTGGCCAGTCAGGTGAGTGGTCACGTGACCCGTCTCGCGTGGTTCTAAGTGCGAAGGTCTCACATGGATGAAGATCTGAGATTGAGCTGCTGCAGCAGAAAAAAAAAAAGACAAACGATCCCTTACACTGGGCCATGACTTTATCCACCAATGGACATACAGACACCGTGATTCTTCTCTGCAGCCAACGCTTGAATGTTGGTTGTTGGGAGTGTAACCTAAACGCACCACTGATGTCAGTGAACCGAACCGGAGCTGAGGTTGACATCTTGTCATGTAGACGCTTGCGTTTGGTTTCACTTCAATTTGTTTCTGGCTGTCTTCACTTCAGCCTCTTGGTGAAGCCGTGTCAGATGGAAAGTTGTTTTAGTCCCGTTTTTTGCCAGCGACATTTCATCCTCATCCCCCATGTCTAATGCTCATGCTGAACTCAGGCCATCGATTTCAAATGTTGCTTTTTGTTTAGCTTCAGTCCGATTTTTGTCTTGAAAAATAAGTTCAGCGAAGAATTTCTGTGGCAGTTTTGGAGTTTGGGTTAAAAACAACAAGACAATGAGCGGCTGTATTTGCTATTTTAGACCAAAGGCCATTGTGTTATTATGCAAGTCTACTTTCCACACGACATGTTTGCTGTTGCGCTTCAGCAGAAACTATCAGAATTATCCCGATTTGTCTCCTCCAGATCACCTGAGGACTTTTTTGTTTTCTATTCAAGCACTGAGATAAACGAGAGGAAGAAACTGCACCTGTTTATGTGTGCGTGCGCGCATGTGTGTGTGCATGTGTGTGTTTCATTCACTTTGGCTCACACTCCAAAATTCAGTCTGTTGCGTGGGCGTAACCATGGCAACCTTTCTAAAGCAAATGGAGAGGGACTGTGGGATGAAAGCTGGAGAAGTTGAAGAGGTTACACACACACACACACACACACACACACTATAAGTACTCCCGTCTTGTAACAGCAACCCAACACACATAAGAATATGTACATGTGCGCAATGCAAATTAAGTCCCATGCAAGCACACACACACACACACATGCAAACACACACACACAGCCGTGGTTCAGTTTTAGCTTGGTTGCTGCCCACACAGCCACAGAAAAGAGCCTCTCTCCGCTTGGTGACGTTACGTAACGGCTTGTTGTGTTGGCCGCCGACTGGCGTTCATGAGCACCGCGTGTTGGCCTGGAGCAGCTCCTTAGAAGGAGCCTCCGTCGGGGCAGGACCCTCAACGGCATTACGTAAGGGCAGGTCTCCGAATGCAGGCTTTCAGAGAGAAACCTCGGTAAAAGTGGCCCAGTCTCGAATGGAGTTTTGGCATCAAAACAGTGAGGAGGAAAAATATCAGAGAAATATGGATGTGCGGGGAAATTAGAGTGAAAAATTAATTTCTCCACAGAATGTGGGGCCGGCGCCACGGCTGAGGCTGACAGGCTGAGACGCTGATCAGTTGAGATAAGACACAGCGCGTCTCCTAAAGACTCAGAGCTCCTGCTGCCCTGCTAACCTTCAACTGGCAGGACACGCTGAATGATTGTGATGATAACTTTGACCAGCCGCTATTACCTGCGAGTTCTCTCCAAAATTTGCTCCCATTTCCCAGCAAACATACCTGCGGAATCCCGGGATTTCAGGATGCTTGTACTTTTATGTATTTTTATTGTGGAGAATATAGAACTTGCTGCAAAAAAAAGGGACGTCTCTGAGCCTCATTAACGCTTTTAAGCAACTGTCGTGCATATAGTCTGAGCCTAAATATAATAACCTCAGGTTAAGATTTTTTTACTTTAAAGATAATGTGCTTTTAAGAGTGCTGCTTTATTATAAAATAGTAAGAACATGGTTTATTAATAATATTAATATTAATTATATATAGCGCATATATATTATATATATATTAATTAATAAAAGTAATATCTTTAGACCACAAGCAAATGCTCAACCCTAAGAGAAACTGTTTATTTGTCCCTCAGGTGAAGTACAAGACCAACAAGAACCAGAAACTGGAGGGATCCTCAGACCTGCCGAACCTCCTACAGCTGGAGCACGTCCTGCACGCCAGCAAGCTGCAGAGCAACGTATGACTGCATGCATGCATGCATGCATGCATGAAACCCCCCCCCCCCCCAAAAAAAAAAAAAAACAAAAAAACAACCCTCTGCAATCCTGCCAGTACCGGTCAGACTGGCGATGCGTGGCAGCGTCCAATTAATACTTTGACCTGGCATGACCTGGTCGCCAAGCCGTTAAGGTTTTGCTGCCGCAGTTGAAATCGGATAATATGGTGTCGGTTAAATCCTCAAAAAATAGACATATTAAAAAACTCAAAGGCTGCATCACACGCCATCAGATTACACAGCCATGTTCCCATAGCTTTGAATACCTTCCTTTTACATTAGGAAGTGGGAATGAGGCCTGGTTACTGACTGTTACATGATACATTTTTAAAAAACAACTTCTGGGGTTTTGGGGGGAAATCGTGGGGAGGAAAACAAAGACACAAATAGCAATATTAAGAAGATGCGTTGTTGAAACTGCTAGTTTACTGCTTGCTACTAAGGGCTACTTCAGCAGGAACCGCAGAACCACTTTGAGAGTGACAGGGGAAGGCCCCCGCCCTTCCCAGCCGGTGGTGCGGCCTGGTTTTAGGGTAATCCTGAGCTTAAGATGGGGTTAAGGTGAATGAGGCGCCCTCAGAGGTACAAACGTGCGTGTGTGTGTGTGTGTGTGTGTGTGTGTGTGTGTGTGTGTGTGTGTGTGTGTGTGTGTGTGTGTGCGTGTGCGTGTGTGTGTGTGTGTGGTCAGGTGGAGTATAAGAAGAAGTACGAGCAGACAAAGGCCCACTACCACTTGGCCCTGGACACAGCTGAACAGCTCCATCACAAGGAGAACGCAACGCTGCACAGCCAGGTGAGATCCGCCGCCGCCCTCCCTGTGCCCTCTGTGCGGGTTCGCCCCCCAAGCGGCTTAATAAAGCACGCTTGTCGTTCTAGGTGAAGTACAGAGAGGAGTACGAAAGGAGCAGAGGTCGCTCTCAGATGGAGTTTGGAGACACCCAGGCGTACAAAGTGTCCAAGGAAGCGCAGAAGATGCAGAGTGAGGTAAGAGCCCTGGTCCTGTCCCGTTTGTTAGGAGCCCGCGGGGCCTTGTTCCTCAGCAGTACGAGGCAGCACAGAAGGTACATGCTCTCATCTCTGCTTCATCCTGCAGGCGGCAGAGTCCTAAATTTCTCATACAGCATATTTAGCTTCTTTCCTCGTACGCTAGCGAAGCTCAGTGATGGTTTTCTTGTGTTGGACTGTATGCAGACCAAACACCTGTCACTGGTCTTTCTACTTAGAAAAAGCAATACTAAACCTATGACTGTACATGCTTCTCCACCACTTAGATATCAGCCTCTTCTGAGCTAACTCAGTTTTCAAGCATGGAATGGTTAAAAATTGAATTATTATTTTTTTAACCCTGTGTTACTCAATATTTTACATACAGACAACATTTCCCATTACAATAACAAAGTCCAGCGGTTTGTTGGTGTGTCTCTCAACACCTTCCCTCCTCTGTCTGTGGCTCTCAGCTCAGAGCTCGTTGGTTCCTACGAAAGATGTAAATCTTCCAAAAAAAACTTCACATATATGTATCTTCATTTTGAGTGGCTCATTAACTTTTTCCTTTAACAGCTGCTCACTGTAGTTTTCTCTCAGACCAGCAGGAGGAAATAGAGCATTTGTTGGGGACTATTTTGAGTAGCGGATTAATCCACAGTTGGTCCTGTAGTGAGTGTTGGTGGCAGCAGGACTGTGTGTGTGTGTGTGTGTGTGTGTGTGTGTGTGTGTGACTGATTGTGTGTGTGACTGATTGTGTGTGTTCATGGTGATGAATGAACATGTGTGAATCACTGAAGTGTTTTAACAGTGGAACAAAGAAGCTGTTGCTTCACACAAAAACCGTTATATTCAATTTTCTGTTTTTTGGTCTGCAGGTCAAATGAAAAATACAGAATATCAACAGACTCATTCAATTCATAAATTTATTTCTACTGCTTCAAGATTTACACTCAGTCTCTCTCTCTCTCTCTCCCTCTGCTGTGTCTGTATGTCTCTTGTATGTCTCTCCCTCTTTTCAGAGGGAGTATCGGAGGGACTACGAGGAGCAGATGAAGGGGAAAGCCTTGGTGGACGTAGACCAGACACCTGGATACCTGACAGCACGCCACGCCAGCAGCCTGCTGAGCGAGGTAACGCGCAAGCATGCGCGCAAATACACATTTACATGATCAGAAATACAACATTTAAGGCAGGTTTGAGTTTCTCTCCAACCGCCTTCCTTCATCCTCACATTCACAAGCAACGATTTTCCACCCTTTCATTCATCTCTCTCTCTCTCTCGCTGTAGAAGGAGTACAGGAAGGACCTGGAACAGGAAGTGAAGGGGCGCGGCTTATCTGGCATCGGGCTTGAGGAAACGCCCGAGCTGATGAGGGTTAAAAAAGCCAACCAGATACTGAATCAGGTAAAACACACACCAGACTGGCGCTGACTGAATCCTTGGCGATCGGACTCTGACCCGCTACCCTGCTGTTGTGCGTCGTTTGTGGTCGTTGTCTGCAGAGGGAGTACCGCAGGGACATGGAGAGGGAGATTGTGGGGAAAGGCATGGAGCTGAGTGCTGACGTCCTGGAGATACAAAGAGCCAGGAGAGCCTCAGAGATCCAGAGCCAGGTAACTCGGCCTGTGTGTGTGTGTGTGTGTGTGTGTGTGTGTGTGTGTGTGTGTGTGTGTGTGTGTGTGTGTGTGTGTGTGTGTGTGTGTGTGTGTTACTGGAACAAGAAATAACAGGTTGTTAAACAGTTGGAATCAGCACCAGAAGTGTCTGGAGTCTTCTTTCAGTTCGGTCCACAGATACTGTTAATAGGTTTATTCTAGAGCTGATGACTCAAACTTCACATTTTATTGTGAAAAAACACAAACACGCAAGTGCAAAAACTGACTTTTTAATCACACTGTATTTAGGAAAACATAAAAATACATGTCACAGGAAAAAAGAAATGTGGTTATTGGTGAATGATGACGCTGAGTGTGTGTGTGTGCGTCTCTGTGTGTACATCTGTGCGTGTGCATCTGTGTGTGTGTGTGTGTGTGTATGTGTGTGTTTGTGACAGAGGTCTTACAAGCAGACGCAGCAGCTCAGAGAAAACTCCTACGGGACAGTCACAGACACTCCTGAACTACTGCTCGCCTCCTACCTCAGAGACGTCTACAGCCAGGTGTGTGTGTGATCACGATCGAAGGGAAAACACACACTGCTAGAAAAACTAATGACCCCCGCTCAACCTTCCTCTCTCTCTCTCCGCAGAAGAAGTACAAGGATGAAGCCGAGCGGCTGAAGGGGAGTTACAGTCTGGTGTCTGAAACCCCAGAGATGGAGAGAGTCAAAGCCAACCAGAGACACATCAGCTCCGTGAGGCCACAAGCTTTTATTTCCCCCCTGTAGATCAGAGCCTGTTCCTGTCCCGCGCAAACACACCTTTATCTTCATCTGAACCAGGAGCGGGTTCAAAAGTGGCCCCGTTTCCCTTCACCTACTCTGCCTTTTTAAAGTGGCTCTCTGGTGCCCTCTAGCTGCGGTACTGCTGGGACTCCAGGCTCGCCAGGGGCCTGATGTCTTCGGTCGCGGAGACGCCGGAGATCGTCCTCGCCAGGGAGAACGCTGCGAGGATCAGTGATGTACGTGAGCATGCACGTGCTTATATAAAAACGTGCACGTCTGTGCCCCAGAACAGGAGCTTTACAGCGAGGAGTAAAGGGTTAAAACACCATACAGCTTGTAAAGGTTAAAAAATATCTCACACTTGTTCCTTGTCGGAAAATAAAACCCATTTATTTCCCTAAAATAACTTGTTAGTTGTTTTTTGTTTTTTGCATGATTTTAAAAGCTTGTGTCGTCAATAAACCACTGTCACAGAAAGTCAAGCTACGTTCTTTGTGGTTAGACTGTGTCCGGGGCCAGGAAAAAACTGGCGTACTGCTCCTTTAAAGCTGTAACCAGCAGGTGGTTCCTCAGCGTTGATCTCAGCTTCTGTCCAGGTCCGGTACAGAGAGGAGGTGGGTCGTGGCACTGCCGTCATGGACACGCCTGAGATGGAGCGAGTCCGACGCAACCAGGAGAACATCAGCTCAGTGAGGACGCCCACACACACACACACACATACACACACACACACACACACACACACACACACACACACACACACACAGATGCTAATTTCTCAGGGTGATGTCATATGTGCATGTGAACAGGTGAGGTATCAGCGTGGGCTGCAGGAGATGAGGGGGCGGAGCTGCACTCTGCTGGACACGCCTGAGTACAGGCGTGTCAGGAGGACGCAGGACTCGGTTTCCATGGTAGCGCCCCGTTTGCCGTGGGAGGAGCTAACCTGAGTGATGTGGCACCAAGGTTTGAGACTGTCACGCTGAGACTAACCCCCCCAGCCCCCGACAGCTCCACTTGTTGTTTTCGCCTCCCGTTATTTCTCCGTTTTTCCTCTTTTCTTTTCCGGGATCGATAATGTTCTGTCTGATCCTACGACGTCTGCTCAGGTGAGAGAGTCTTGGTCCTTCTCAGGTCAAGGTTTCAGCTTTCAGTGACGTCTGGTGTGCGAGCGTGTGAGTCCACAAATGGACGATACGATGGTGTAGGGGTGCGGGTGTTTGTGTGTTTATAATAAAGAATTAAAGAAATGTTCCTGGTGTGTGTTTTATTTGCTCACTGACCAAATGCACCCTGACCTGTGTGTGTGTGTGTGTGTGTGTGTGTGTGTGTGTGTGTGTGATGTTTAAAAACTAAAGTGTTTTTTAAATTCTTTAGCACTTGGATACTGACACCGCCGTGCGTTTGTGTGATCTCGTTTTTGGCCCCTCAACAGGCCAAGTACCACGAGGACTTTGAGCGGGCGCGCGGCCGAGGCTGTACGCTGGGACCGGACGATCCCGGCGTGAGCTAAGCGAGCCAATCAGATGACAGGAGAGGCGGGCTGCAGCGGAGGGATCCATCCCCAGGTGATGGAGGCGGACAGACGACCAGGAGGCATCATCGTAGGTCAGTGAACTGGTACTGGAGCTATGTGTAGGACACTCGTAAACACGGAGGCCTCTTCCAAAAACACAGCTAAATACTTTACAGTAAAGAGGGAAAATTTAAAGCGCCGTCGTTTCATCAGCTGTTGACGTAGCAGCGGAACCGAGGGCTCAAGATAGTCTCACTCTGCTGCTCGCCCGTTTTCCGGTTTCACTTTCCACCTGGTGACTTGTAGTCTTCACTGTCTCCAGGTGGAGGAGACAGATCCAAGCTCCAGCTTCATGTCGTTTTATCTGTCTTTCTCTGGTGAATATCTTCTTTTACCTGATTCTCACCACGACTATGTTCATTTGAGCTGCGACGTTCTGACTGACACCTGCTCAGGTGAGACAGAGGTCTGAAGGGGAAATGGTTGCACGGGCAGGATTTTCTGATTGGCCTCGTATGAGGAGCGTTAGCTGTGATGCTGAACCTGCTGGATCAGTGCGGCTCCATGCAAACCTACTCAGAGGTTTCTCCAAATGATTTTTCCTTCCTTTCTGAAGACCTGAAGGTGTGGAGGACAGACCCTGGCTCCATATTTGACTTTGACCCCCTGGAGGACAACATCCAGTCCAAGAGCCTCCGCAGGATATCTGGTAGTTCACCTGACCCCCCCCCCCAATGCACCTGCTAAAATAAGAAACCTAAGATAATGTTCTCACCTTTGGAAGCTCCATTTAATTCCTGTTTATTTTTAATTCACAATCTCCCTTTTATTATTCCTTTTTCTTTTAGATTTTACTCACCAATTAATTAACAGGTTCACCAGATGTTTTAAGGTTTATGCTCATTTTAGCTTTGGTTAAGTTGCAAACTTCATCAATCAGTTTGATTTGCTGCTTTCCAGCGATTTACTTTGTAACATCAGTCTGATGTGTTCTCTAGAATTAGCCTTGAGATTCTCTCTATTTTTGTTGCTGTCAACAAAACCTGTGAAAACACCAAAACCAGCAATGAAAATCTCCTAAAAATGATTGTGTGTGTATCCGAAGCCAACACACACACTGTTGTTCATTTTGACTAAGCCCCCCCCCCACCCCCACACCACACACACACACACACACACACACACACACACACACACACACACACACACACACGCACCATCCTGCTGACCCAAATACTCACTGGAGCACCAAGCGTGGATTGATCCGCCACTGAAAATAGTCCCACAACAGAGGAGCTGTTTCTTCCTGTTTGTTAAGTGTGAAGCAGTTTTAGCAAACGACTGAATCTTCTTTAAAGAAGAAATTCAGTATTTGTGTGGTGTTGAGACAAACTAGCACACTGTTAGTTTGTGTCTTTGCATAACAAAACTATGGAATAACACTAGCTAGCACAGGTGTGTGTCGGTCGTTGGTTGTGAACCTTTAGATTCAGATTTCGCTCTCTGTCTCTTCGTTGGCTCACTTTTGTTTCTCAGTCGTTTCCTGTCCTCTCCTTGTTTTTCTCCTCTGGTGCTGCCCCCTGGTGGTGGCCTCTGTCTGTTAGAGCGGGCTGACCGCAGACTGAGCAGGCAGCACTCCCAGCAGTCGCTCACCCACAGCCAGGCTCAGTCTGTTAGCTCGCTGACCTCTGACCTCTGGGACCGCAGCAGCACTGAAACTCCTGGTATCTGTCAAGTTCAGGCACACACACGCTAACACACACACGCACACACACACCAGGCTGAAGGCATGAACGGACACTTAATCACACATGTGAAAGTTGTGTTTTTTGGGTTTTTTTTTGATTCTCACATTGTTTGCCTCTGATCCACAAATCCAACCAACTAATCCACAGTCTCTGAGCAGGTGTGTGTGAAAAGCACTGTGTTTTTGTGTTGCTCTACAGTTTGGATCACAGAGTTGTCTCAGGTCTCACAGCAGGGGAAGGTTCCTCAGGTTCCCTCTGAGGCTTTTCACACTGACGTCCTCTCTCTCTCTCTCTCTCTCTCTCTGTCTGTCTGTGTCTCTCGCCCAGCTCCGGTCCTTCCAGGAGCGTACCATCAGGGCTTCCAGATGCAGCAGCAGCAGCAGCAGCAGCAGTATCACGGCTACATGCACCAAACCAGCATGTCCTCTGTCAGATCCGTCACCTCCCCGCCGCACTCGGCCGCCACGGTACGCCAGGGCTTAGTCATGAGAGTCAGGCTGAACAACCAGCGCTCTCCTTCACACTTTGTTGTCCAGCATTTCATAAAACTCACTGGATAAAAGGCACGTTCCGCCGGCTGCAGGTCGACGGCCTCTGACCCCGTCGGCCCAGTTTAATTTTTTGCTCGCCGGCACACGCAGAAAAGTCGGATAGGATTAACACACACGCACACACACACGTTGCTGCCACGGGAGCCATGAAGGCCGCGTGTCCAGTAAGGTCCCTCAAAGAGACGCAGCTTAGCACATGGAAGTTTAGAGCCCAAAGTCAAACTCCCACTCAGATTGGTTGAGTCATTATCCCATAGAGCCAGATGTGTGATTTTACTGCATGTTCATGTGATCGACAGTCGCTTTTGAACGCGGGTCTCGTCTCAGGGGAGATGTTAAAGAATGAAGTGGAACCTCTAACCATCTCTCTCTGTTTATGTGTAGCGTGTCTACCGGGCGCTGTACGACTACGCGGCCCAGGACCATGACGAGGTCTCGTTCAGGGACGGGGACGTCATCGTCAACGCTCAGCCCATCGACGAGGGCTGGATGTACGGCACCGTGCAGAGGACCGCAAGTCCGGCATGCTGCCGGCAAACTATGTGGAGTGTTGCAACTAGAGGAGGGAGGGAGGCGTGGAGAGAGGTAGAGGAGACAGAGGCCAGGCAGGGGTAGAATTTAAAGAGAGAAAATCCAGCCTCATTGTTAAAGAATCAGAAGCCGTGGATGTTCTTTGTGTTTAGGGTCAATTATTCGGTGTGTGTCTCTTCCTCCTGCGGAAAACCGGCAAAACACAGACAAAGCGACATCGTGTCCAGGTGTTTCTAGCTCCTCCGCTTGAGTCTGAATGAAGGAAAAAATTCTCAGACCTCAGCCTTTCACAGCCAGCATCAAGTACTGGCATCAGTCAGTGAGCATCAGAAAGACCAGCATGCAATGCGGCCACAAGACCAGGGAGCAGTTGTTGGAAGGAATTTTGGGAAACGCAGGCAACCGCTCGGTAAAGAAGAGGTAGACGAGAGGGACCGAGGGGAGTGAAACACAAAACAGCCGCTGGAACACACTGAACATCATTGACTGCTGATATCAGGTGGTAGAAGATGCGAGGGGGAGATTTTCCCACTTCGACGGGGGAAAAGGAAAGAGAAAGCAGGTGGAGGGATCGATGTGTCACATCTCACCACTAGAGGGAAAGACAGAAGAAGGATGAACGAAGAAAAAAGGTAGAAGGTCGTTTTTCACAATATAGGAGACAAAAAAAACCCCGAGGGACAAGTAGAGGCAGGAATCCTTCAGTATTATAACCAGAGGAAGGAAGGAGGAGGTTTATCGACGGGGTCACGGCCAACGACTCAAACTCCCTCAGAGATCTAGCAGTTCAGTCTGATCATCAGGTTCAGAGGACTAAAAGAGCAGGTCCAGTGATATTTGATTTCTCCCTCTTGCCAGTGAAAAATAGAAAAAGACAGAAAACCAACTAACCAGCATTGTGTGTGTGAAACAAAACCTGATGTGCCTGATTCCTCTGAGCCATCAACGCTTCGCCGGTTCCACAAACTATTAAAACACATCAGTGATTCACACACACGTTCCTTCGTCACCATGAACACACACACTGCAATTTAGTTAGACTCAGTCACACACACACATACCAACATGGGTTAATCTGCCACCGAAAATAGTCCCCAACAAATGCTCTATTTCCTCCTGCTGGTCTGAGAGAAAACTACAGTGAGCAGCTGTTAAAGGAAAAATGAATGAGCCACTTTTAAAAATGAAAATGTATATTTCCTTTTCCTTTTTTTTATTTGGAAGATTTGCATTTTTCGTAGGAACCAATGAGCCTCGAGCTGAGAGCCACAGACAGAGGAGGGATGGTGTTGAGAGACGGACTAACACACTGCTGGTTTTGATGGGATTTGTTGTCGACAGGAAAACTACAGAATATCACCGGACTTATTCTTCAAGGACGGGTGAGAAAATAAAAGAAAAGGAGCAGAGTGAAGGTAATACGGAAAGAAATATGAGACAACTGTCTTAAAGAGATGAGTTTGAGAATTGTGAGGAAAGAGGGATGAATTCAGAACGGCAGGAAAACCGGACGCCTCCAAAGGAAGGAGGGAGGACAGAGGGAAGAGTGGAGGCGTTAAAAGACCAGAACATTTTCATTTTAACATCTCTCACATTTAAACATTTATTTATCCTGAGTTTTAACTTGTGTTCAGGTGAGTGTAGTTTAGCTTTTGACCTCTGACCCAAACTCCATAAAGACAGAAAGATGCTGCAACACAGCTTCAGTCTGAAACAGCAGCACTGACCCCGTGTTTGTAAAGGAGTGAACTAACACAGTGTCTTTCTGTTTCTCCAATCAAAGCTTTCTTCCTTTTTTTAAATCTTAACCTACAAAGTTTTCTGGTCACGTGTCGTCCAGGTGATTTAACCGTGGCCTCCACACACAGTAGCCGTTGACGTGGACTGAAATCTGAACAGACTGTGTGAGCATGTCAGGCCTCGAGGTTCCTGTAGGTTGGAGGCTCTTTTGATACATGGCTCCTGTCTATGTCCTGGAAAGGCGTGTTTTACTCTTTGACCTGTCTGCACCCAGTGAGTCGTGTCCTTAGGGTTTGATGTCTTGCTGTGTGGATTTGCATCATAAAGTTATGTACTGAATTAAAACTTCACTCAGCCGTGAGTTGTCATCGTAGCCGTGGAATATTTTGTGTGTATGGTTTCATAAATCCTAGATGCAATAGAATATAATTCACTGAGTGTCCACATGCGAACTGTGTTGATCTTGGAAGAGACGCTTGGTGTCGCTTTATAAACCCTTTTGTTTTCTAGCATCAAGGAGTTTTTTGCTTCTACTGAAAAAGTTTTTGATTTAGTCTGCAAGTCATCACAGGTTTTACTGAGTTTGTTTGCATTTTAATTCAAATTACACCCAGTCAGTCTCAGTCATGTTCTTTTGCCATATGATTATTGCAGTGTGTTGCATATGGGAGAAATAAAAACAAAGGATTTGTCAACAGGAATCTGGTTCTTCTTCAGATCTAAAATCACTAAGAGTCTGAAATACTGTTGATCAGAATTCTACTGCTCCTCTAAAAAACCTTAATTAGGATGAACCGATGTTATGTCCCTTCACCTTGGAAGTTGATAAGGTGAGTAGTGAATCGGGAGAATAAATAGATTTGATTTTTTTTATGTAATTTTCTGAGACCGTCCTTACATTTACCCCCCCCCCCTTTTATTCCATATACCAGTGATTAATGAACCACAGCTTCCACCTAATATCTGTTTGGGGGGGGGGCAGGTCAAGTTCCTATTTTTTTTTCTGAAAGCTGCAATTTTGCATCTTCCTCTTTCTGTTTGTACCTTAAGTATTTCTGTCTGTTAATACTACTACACTGTTACTTGAATAGGGCTCTGAGTCAGGAGCGTGGTAGTGAGGGGTCAAGGTCCATGACAACAGGAACAATACAACGTTAACCTGAAGGTGAATTTCGGACCCAAATTCAGACGCAGAAGAATCAGGTCGGTGCAGTGAAGGAACTTTAATAACAACCAAGAACGTCCAAAACTTACAGGCAGGAAGAAACACTGGGAAAAACTCTGCAACATGAAAGAACATTTTTACCTTTTTCTGGTTCAATATTTTTACCACAACTGATAAAGATCTTTAAAGGTATTGATTGAGTGACACACAACAAAAATAATTTTATGATGTAATGTTATAAAACCTGTACCTGTATAATCAAAGCAGGAAAATTACTGATTAACCAATCACAATAAAACCTGATCAGGAGATCAAGGTAGATTAAACAGGGAGGGAACAATAAAACATGAACCTGAAGGTGGTTCAGTCAGTTCAGACTCCATTTTGACTTCGACGGAGCAGGAGGAGGAAAAGTGAAGGCTGAGGAAGGTGAGTGTTAATTCAACATCATTATTATTTGACTGTCAGAGTCTCTCAGCCAGTTTTCTGCCTGTGGACTGTAAAGGGAAGAAGAGTCAGACTAAACTCGTCAGTCTGATTCATCAGTGGATAAAAAGTCCTGACTGGTTGGATGATACAGTGTTTATAATGTGACCGGTTTAAAGAAGAGAAGCAGCTACTAACTGATCAGGTGGAGCTTCATTAGACAACATTACAGGCTCCGTCAGGGTCGTAGCTGACGACTTGGATTCAGCTCCACAGGTGTCGAGGAGATTGTGTCCTGTCGATTTAACGAGCCACGATGATCAGGATCAATGTTCAACATTAACTTTACTCAGGTTTTCTCTGTGGATGACATTTACACCTTCCCTTAGTCAAGCAGTGCAAGTTGAAGTTGACACACAACTGAAAAGACAAAATGTTTTATTAAAGATTCTGAAAATTATTATTTGAGTGGAACACGACCAAAAAAATCTTATGTTGCAACAACATAAAACTTTAACCTTTAGAATCAAACCAGGAAAATTACTCATTAACTGATCACAATAAAAACCTGAGCAGGAGATTAAGGTCCATTAATGAGGGAGGGAACAATGAAACCTGAACCTGAAGGTGGTTCAGTCAGTTCAGACTCAGTTTAGAGTTGAAACAACAGAAGGAGGAAAAGTGAAGGTTGAGGAAGGTGAGTGTTAATACAACATCATTATTATTTGACTGTCAGAGTCTCTGAGCCAGTTTTCTGCCTGTGGACTGTAAAGGGAAGAAGAGTCAGGACGAACTTGTGTCCACACAGAGACGCTGAAGGAAAAGCAGCAGATTAAACAGTTGTCAGTGGTATTTCCTGTTTGTGTGAGCTCACAGTCAGTTTGCTGGTTTCTCTCTCAGACCGACTGGAGTCCAGAAGATGAGTGATGGTGTGGAGGAAGAGGAGGACAGACCAGGGTCTCCAGGATCCAGTTCTCTGTCTATGAAGAGTGACTGGTCCATAGACTGGAATCCTCCAGACTTCAGCACTGAACCTGGACCCTCAGACCCACAGTAAGAGCCCTGCTACAACCTGTGAGCCTCCAGACTGTGGCTGTAACAGTGTTTAGTGTGTTGAGGTCCTGCAGTTGTCATCACTTCCTGTAACAGCTGCCGTAGTGTCACGGAAAATAAGTTCCTCCTGGTTCTTCTGGCATCAGTGTATTAATACAGACGTCTGACGTTGCTGGTTTCTAGTGAAATGATCTGAACTAAGAACAATTTCATTTTCCCTGGTTCCATATTATTACTGTAGCTGATAAACTTGAGAGAGGTTTGAAGATGTCAGTGATTAAAGGGCCGTGGTGGAGGACAGAACCAGCCACAGAAGGAGGGAACAAGGTTCTGGTGGATCTTGATAACCTGGGATGTAACAGAGTTTACAACACTTTGCAGGCTCATTACCAACATCATCACGACTTCTAACCTCAGAGAAAACTTAACTAACCAAAGCTAAGCTGCACAAAGAGACTGTAAAACAGTAAAGGACATGATCAGCTTTCTTAAATGGAAGGCTTTTACTGTGAAGTAGCTGCAGGAAGTCTTGAGTTTGTATTAAGAGCTTAAATAAAAGAAATAATCATTTTCATTACAAACTGAATTCTGAAGTGAAACAGAAAAATAGCTACACTTTTACTGTTCTTTGACCATCTGAGCTTCTAGACAGTGTTTGACACATCAGAATGGTTTTCAATCAACATTCAACAAACCATTTTAGTTATAAAGGAATGTCTTCACAGAGAGAGGAAGAGGAGTCATGTTTCTATGGAGCAGCAGCTGTCCAGCTGTGCTCTGTGTCAGGACGTCCTGAAGGATCCAGTCTCTACCAGCTGTGGACACTGGTTCTGCAGACGGTGCATCACCTCATACTGGGACCAGTCTGGTTCATCAGGAGACTCCTCCTGTCCCCAGTGTGGTAAAAGATCCAGAAGGAGACCTGGACTACAGACAGACAGTCAGACAAGCACTGTACAAAGTAAGACAGTACATCTGTCGTTGATGAAAACAGGACTCTTTGTTTTCTACAGTGTCATTTGTTGTATCATACAGCGTTGGCAGTTAAGATGATTATAAATAACAAAGAATTAAAAACCTTTTTTTTGTTCATATTTAGATTTTCTGTAGATGATGAAAATAATCATCAGATTCTCAGATTCTCTTCCTTCAGTCTGACGATGTTTCTTCTCTTTCAGCAGATCGTGGTCTGAAGGAGGTTTTAGATGAACATAAGATCAGTCTGAGGAGAAGATGTGAACGTGTGACTGAAGAAATTGATGGAACAGGAAGTAGAACCCTCCTCAACAGGATCTACACTGAGCTCTACATCACAGAGGGACAGAGTGAAGAGGTTAATACCCAACATGAGGTGAGGCAGCTTGAGACAGCTTCCAAGAGGAAGACCCTCCATGAAGCTCCCATCAAGTGCCGCGACATCTTTAAAGCCTTGTCTGAGCAACAGAGACGCATCAGAGTGGTTCTGACGAACGGCGTCGCTGGCGTTGGAAAAACCTTCTCGGTGCAGAAGTTCACTCTGGACTGGGGCAGGGCCTGGAAAACCAAGACGTCCATCTGCTGGTTCTGCTTCCGTTCAGGGAGCTGAACCTGATCCGACATGAGCAGTACAGTCTCCTCACGCTGCTCCATGTTTTCCATCCAACGTTACAGAAGGTCACAGCACAGGAGCTGGCTGTCTGTAAAGTTCTGTTCATCTTTGACGGCCTGGATGAAAGCAGACTGTCACTGGATTTCAACAACATGGAGGTCGTGTCTGACGTGACTCAGAAGTCGTCTGTCAACCTGCTGTTGACAAACCTCATCCAGGGGAATCTGCTTCCCTCGGCTCTCGTCTGGATAACTTCCCGACCGGCGGCGGCCAATCAAATCCCTCCTACCTGCGTTGACAGGGCGACAGAAGTACGAGGCTTCACCGACGCCCAGAAGGAGGAGTACTTCAGGAGGAGATACAGTGATGAAGAGCTGTCCAGCAGAATCATCTCACACATCAAGACATCCAGGAGCATCCACATCATGTGTCAGATCCCAGTCTTCTGCTGGATCAGTGCTACAGTTCTGGAGCACATGTTGACTACAGACCAGAGAGGAGAGCTGCCCAAGACCCTGACTGACCTGTACTCACACTTCCTGCTGGTTCAGACAAAGAGGAAGAAGAACAAGTACGATGAGGAACATGAGACGAGTCCACGGGAGCTGACGGAGGCTGACAGGGACGTTCTGCTGAAGCTGGGGAGGCTGGCGTTTGAACATCTGGAGAAAGGAAACATCATGTTCTACCAAGAAGACCTGGAGCAGTGTGGTCTTGATGTCTCAGAGGCCTTGGTGCACTCAGGAGTCTGTACAGAGATCTTCAAAAGAGAGAGTGTGATCTTCCAGAAATCAGTCTACTGCTTTGTTCATCTGAGCGTTCAGGAGTTTCTGGCTGCAGTCTACATGTTCCACTGTTGCGCCAACCGGAACCTTAAAGAATTCAAGGACTTACTGGGGGAAGACTACAGTGGAAAATCCCTGGATGTCATCCTGCAGGGAGCCATGAAGAAATCCCTTGAAAGTAAAAATGGCCACCTGGACCTGTTTGTTCGCTTCCTTCATGGCCTCTCGCTGGAGTCCAACCAGAGAGTCTTAGGAGGCCTGCTGGGTCAGACAGAGAACAGTCGAAAAACCATTCAGAGGGTTATTGGCTACCTGAAGAAAACAAGCAGTGAGGACATCTCTCCTGACAGAAGCATCAACATCTTCCACTGTCTGATGGAGATGAACGACCTCTCAGTACATCAGGAGATCCAAGAGTTCCTGAAGTCAGAGAAGAGATCAGAGAAGAGACTCTCTGAGATCCACTGCTCAGCTCTGGCCTACATGCTGCAGATGTCAGAGGAGGTTCTGGATGAGTTGGACCTGGAGAAGTACAACACATCAGTGGAGGGACGACGGAGACTGATCCCAGCTGTGAGGAACTGCAGAAAAGCTCGGTGAGTCCAGACATGATCATTAACATCATCATCAGTGGAGATTAGTCATTCAGTTATACACAATTTTAAATTATTCAGATTTTTCTTACATGAACATCATGAAAAATATTTCTTTCATTTGATTGTGATTATTGCTGTTAAGTTAATGAAAAAGGTTTTTCTTTTTATTTCTAAATAATTGTTAATTCAACATTTATTTATTATACTTCTATTCATGTTTTTTGAATATTTGTGGGTCAATGGAGTCAGAAAGTGATCAAAGTGAGACTCCACTGATCTTCCACCTCAGTGTGTCTCCAGGTGTTGGGGAGTACAACTGCAGATGAGAAAACACTGGAGAAATGACTAGTATGAAACCTTTTGTCGGGGGGTGAAGTCTGATGAATGTCCTCAGGTGATGTCACTTGAGTCAGTGTTGGTTGGGTCTGAGGACCACAAGTTTGAAAAGTAAAAAGACGTTTGGTTGCGTAGTTGGAGAGAAGTGAACTTTCCCTCAGACTTGTGAAGCCTCCATTTGATGACAGCAGACAACCGGATTTTACAGTGAACAGTGAAAACAGTAAAGATATGATGAGCAGGTTCTACAAGGTAGTTTTCTGTCTCTGAAAATACACAGCTTCAGCCATGAAGAGAGGTCTGAATGTATTAGATCAGAATGGGAGAATTCAGTCTTCTGATACACACCAAACGTCAATGTCAGGTTTTTCTAACAAACGATGTGGAAACAGTGGAACTGTGTGTGTGTTTTTATTTCCTCTATTGAACAGTAGCATCTGACAGTAGCAGGTAGCTAGCAGAGAGAAATCACCTTTAATTGTTCAGTGAGTTGAATTCGCTGGAAATAATAATCATAATAAAGAGTAAAAGTGTTTTTGTAAATGAGGAGGCTTCATTCTGACTCCGGGGATCGAATCACAGACTGTCGACATGATGGAGCCTACATGTAAAATCATTTTCCCTCCCTTCAACTGCAGGATTAACAGTAGACAAAGGTTCACATTAACAGTCTTCAGTTATGAGAGAAAGTGACAATAATTATCTTCTCATGTCAAAATCAGTGAAATAAGATTAGCTGAAGCATGAATGTGAAGAGGAAATGTTGATCAATTTATGACTTGACAGTCTGTTTTGCCCTCAAATTGCATATAGTCTTTATTTACTTTCCCAGATTGTTTTTATTACAACAGATTTAATAATTTGTCCAATCACAGATTCACTGGTTGTGGACTCTCAGAGACTCACTGTGAAGTTGTGGCCTCAGCTCTGAAGTCCAACCCCTCCCACCTGAGAGAACTGGACCTGAGTGGAAACTACCTGAAGGAATCAAGAGTGAAGCTGCTGTCTGCTGGACTGAAGAGTCGAAACTGTCGACTGGAGACTCTGAGGTCAGTTCAGTGAATAGAGCTGTTATGATTTTTATGTTTGTATAAAGAGGATGAACATAGAGGTAATTATTTAAGCTGTGTATGATGGACACTGGGTGAAAGATGGAATATTCCTGATTGACATTAAGTTCATTGATTAAAGAAAAGGTGTCGGACCAGATAAGTGTTTCACTTCCGGTTCTATTCTATTCTATTCTATTCTATGTATAAATAGTATTTTCAATTTCTGCTACTAGATCCACTAAATCTTACAGACTGAACCTTTAATACAAAAACGAGAACTTCTCCTTTAACATAGTTTAATCTCACAAACCTGCTCAGCGACCAAACACAGGAAGAAGAGGATCATGTAAGAACTGAAACACTGAACAGGATTTTAGTCCAACATGTGTGATGTGATGTTGATGGTGTAATGACAGACTTGACTGAGGTCAGCAGCAGGTGATGAATCAGTGTTGACATGAACAGGTGTATGAATGTTGTGGTGACATGTGGATGACGTGTGTAGAAGGCGAAATTATGATGATCCACAATCAGAGAAGGACAAAGTGGCTCCAGTCATTTTAGAGAAAAGCTCACGGATTAATACAAACTGGATCTGACTGGTTTCCTCCCACAGTCCAAACACATGCAGGTTAATGGGCGACTCTGAGTTTCCACATAGGTGTGAATGTGACCAGCAGTGGTTTTCTGTCTCTATGAGTCAGACCTGGTGACCTGTCCAGGGTGGACCCCCCCTCTCAGCCAGTGTCAGCTGGGATGGTCTTCAGCCCCCACGACCCTCAAGGATAAGTGGGTGTAGCTGATGGATGGATGACTGGATTATTAATGATTTCATCTACATCTTTTATTCTTTATTCAGATTGAGAAACTGCAGTTTGTCAGAGGTGAGCTGTGATTCTCTGGTCTCAGCTCTGAAGTCCAACCCCTCCCACCTGAGACACCTGGACCTGAGCTACAACAGGAACGTGAAGGATTCAGCAGTGAAGGGTCTGTGTGGTTTTCTGGAGAGTCCAGACTGTCGACTGGAGACTTTGAGGTCAGACACCATGTTTTAGTTCTGTACTGAGATTAACATGGTGTAAAAGTTGTGCTGACACTAAACTTCAGACAGGTTCATATTCATGAGATTAAATCTCCTTCAGATCTGTGATTTTACAGCCAAGAAACAGGATTGAAACATATGAACGTTACATTCACAGTGTCGGCAGTTTAAGTTACTGAGTCAGTTCTGCTTCATTTATTCAGAAAGTCTCACTGAGATCAGGATCTGGTTTACAAGAGAGACTGAGAAGTAATGACAGATGTAGAACATCACAACAAGACAATGCAGTCACACAAAGCAGTCACCACACACACACTGATGGAAACAGTCACACACAGGGTCAGAAATATCATCAGTAGAACTTTATAGTCCCTCAGAGGAAAGAGTTTCTCTGACTTGACGTTGTTTTCCAGTCTGTTCCAGTAGTGAGGTGCATAGTAGCAGAAACCAGTCTCCCCCAGTTCAGAGCTGGAAAGAGGAACTTTGAAATCAAAGCTTTCCTGTGATCTGGTGTCATGGTCGGTCACTGTGAACTCAGCTAAGACGTTAAACGTGTCTGTAACTTAGTCAGCGTGGCCTGATACAGGACAACACGGGTCTGCTGGTGTCTTCTAGACGTCAGTGACCAGCATCCGACCGAGTGTGTGAACTTTGCTCTCAGACATTCAACACACTGCTCCCAGAGACTGGAGGACGTCCATCATATTATTTACCAGGTTTATTTCAGCTGTAGTTTGTATTGACACATACGAGGCTGGTGATGGAGACATTAGTGAGGACGAAACCACAGTGATGCTGAGGAAGGAAACTCTTTTATTCTGAGGTTTCACATGAAGACAGTTTTATATAGGTTATGTTTCATTCTCTATTCAGATTGAACAACTGCAGGTTGTCAGAGATGAGCTGTGATTCTCTGGGCTCAGCTCTGAAGTCCAACCCCTCCCACCTGAGAGAACTGGACCTAAATGAAAACTGGTACCTGAAGGATTCAGCAGTGAAGGGTCTTTGTGGTTTTCTGGAGATTCCAGACTGTCAACTGGAGACTCTGAGGTCAGTTCAATGTCTCTTACTGTTGAATATCTTATATCTTTAATCCACAACTGAATCTAATTTCTTTTTATACATAAAATGAATTAATTCACTTTGATTCAATTAACAACATTTTAAATTCTTGATGTTTTCAGCTTCTCTGATCTATGACTAATAATAATTCCTTCAGTTTGAGCTAATGTCACTCAGTTTTCCTGAATCATGTCTGTTGACTTCAATGAAACCTTCAGAAGTCACACACTGGTATTTGTCCCAGTCAGGGACCAATGTTTTCTACATCATCTGTAGAAAATGTCCAGTGTTAGTTGTTACAAGTAAATTAATTTTCATCACAACAATATACAGAAGATCCTCAGAATGAAGATTTGAACAAATGAATTAAAACTCACTTTTTGAAGAAAAAAAAACCTTCTTTGATTTAATGAATGTTGTGGTGACATGTGGATGACGTGTGTAGAAGGCGACATTATGATGATCCACAATCAGAGAAGGACAAAGTGGCTCCACTCATTTTAGAGAAAAGCTCACGGATTAATACAAACTGGATCTGACTGGTTTCCTCCCACAGTCCAAACACATGCAGGTTAATGGGCGACTCTGAGTTTCCACATAGGTGTGAATGTGACCAGCAGTGGTTTTCTGTCTCTATGAGTCAGACCTGGTGACCTGTCCAGGGTGGACCCCCCCTCTCAGCCAGTGTCAGCTGGGATGGTCTTCAGCCCCCATGACCCTCAAGGATAAGTGGGTATAGCTGATGGATGGATGACTGGATTATCAATGATTTCATCTACATCTTTTATTCTTTTTTATTCAGGTTGAGAAACTGCAGGTTGTCAGAGATGAGCTGTGATTCTCTGGTCTCAGCTCTGAAGTCCAACCCCTCCCACCTGAGAGAACTGGAGCTGAGCTACAATGATAACCTGCAGGATTCAGCAGTGAAGGATCTGTGTGGTTTTCTGGAGAGTCCAGACTGTCGACTGGAGACTCTGAGGTCAGTTCACTGTCTGTTACTCTTGTAGATCTTAAAACTTAAAATGAATCTGACATAGTTTTATTTCATTACTGGAGTTAAATGCAGTGAATAAAAAAACTGGTAAATGTATTTTTGCATCAATGAGAAAAGAAAGATTTTCTCAGTCATACATGACATTTAGAGGAAACAGAAAATATACAACAGCTGAATAACATGTTAGATGAATCACGTCGTAAGGTTATGTTACCATAACAACAGTGGTGCATTAATAACTTGTTCCTCTGGATAATAATCATCATATACAAGCTTTTCTAACCTTCTACTTTCTAAACGTTCTTCAGCTCTGAACAGATGATGAAACACTGAACAGTTTCAAGCAGGAACTTTGTCTCTAACATCACATCTTTCATTCTTTATTCAGGTTGAGGAACTGCAGGTTGTCAGAGAAGAGCTGTGATTCTCTGGTCTCAGCTCTGAAGTCCAACCCCTCCCACCTGAGAGAACTGGACCTGAGCTACAACAAGAACCTGAAGGATTCAGCAGTGAAGGGTCTGTGTGGTTTTCTGGAGAGTCCAGACTGTCGACTGGAGACTCTGAGGTCAGTTCACTGTCTGTTACTGTTGTAGATCTTAAAACTTAAAATGAGTCTGACATGGTTTTATTTCACCACTGGAGTCAAATGCAGTGAATAAAAAAAATGATAAATTATTTTAGCATCAATGAGAAAAAAAAACATTTTCTCAGTTATACATGACATTTAGAGGAAACAGAAAATATACAACAGCTGAATAACATGTTAGATGATGATCGGTGGAAAGTTACATTACCATAACAACAGTGGTGCATTAATAACTTGTTCCTCTGGATAATAATTATCATATACAAGCTTTTCTAACCTTCTACTTTCTAAACCTTCTTCAGCTCTGAACAGATGATGAAACACTGAACAGTTTCAAGCAGGAACTTTGTCTCTAACATCGAATCTTTTATTCTTTATTCAGGTTGAGTTGCTGCAGGTTGTCAGAGATGAGCTGTGATTCTCTGGTCTCAGCTCTGAAGTCCAACCCCTCGCACCTGAGACACCTGGACCTGAGCTACAACAACATGAAGGATTCAGGAGTGAAGGGTCTGTGTGGTTTTCTGGAGAGTCCAGACTGTCGACTGGAGACTCTGAGGTCAGACACCATGTTTTAGTTCTGTGTTGAGATTAACATGATGTGAAAGTTGTGCTGACACTAAACTGCAGACAGGTTCATATTCATGAGATTAAATCTCCTTCAGATCTGTGATTTTACAGCCAAGAAACAGGATTGAAACATATGAACGCGTCACATTCACAGTGTCGGCAGTTTAAGTTACTGAGTCAGTTCGGCTTCATTTATTCAGAAAGTCTCACTGAGATCAGGATCTGGTTTACAAGAGAGACTGAGAAGTAATGACAGATGTAGAACATCACAACAAGACAATGCAGTCACACAAAGCAGTCACCACACACACACTGATGGAAACAGTCACACACAGGGTCAGAAATATCATCAGTAGAACTTTATAGTCCCTCAGAGGAAAGAGTTTCTCTGACTTGACGTTGTTTTCCAGTCTGTTCCAGTAGTGAGGTGCATAGTAGCAGAAACCAGTCTCCCCCAGTTCAGAGCTGGAAAGAGGAACTTTGAAATCAAAGCTTTCCTGTGATCTGGTGTCATGGTCGGTCACTGTGAACTCAGCTAAGACGTTAAACGTGTCTGTAACTTAGTCAGCGTGGCCTGATACAGGACAACACGGGTCTGCTGGTGTCTTCTAGACGTCAGTGACCAGCATCCGACCGAGTGTGTGAACTTTGCTCTCAGACATTCAACACACTGCTCCCAGAGACTGGAGGACGTCCATCATATTATTTACCAGGTTTATTTCAGCTGTAGTTTGTATTGACACATACGAGGCTGGTGATGGAGACATTAGTGAGGACGAAACCACAGTGATGCTGAGGAAGGAAACTTTTATATAAGTTATGTTTCTTTCTCTATTCAGATTGAACAACTGCAGGTTGTCAGAGATGAGCTGTGATTGTCTGGGCTCAGCTCTGAAGTCCAACCCCTCCCACCTGAGACACCTGGACCTGAGTGAAAACGACCTGAAGGATTCAGATGTGAAGGGTCTGTCTGATCTAGTGAAGAGTCCAGACTGTCGACTGGAGACTCTGAGGTCAGTAGAGCGTTGGAGTCCGTCCATGCTGCTTCCAGCTGTATTGTACTAAACACGGTTGGTATCAAAGTGGAGACGAGTGTCGTTGTTGTGTTGATGTCTACAGGAAATAAAGCTGGATCACAGCTGACAGCCTGAGAAGATGAACAGAGACAGTGGTTCTCATTCATCAGACTGTCGTAGCATCAGATCTGATCTGAAACTGTTCATCTGTGCTTTGTTTCATTCGGACATTTTCAGTGAAGCCTCCATCTGTCGTCTGTCTCCTCTCTACAGGTGGAAGTGGTGGTGATCTTCATGAAGGTGTGTATGTGTGTGTTTGTTTGTGTGTCTGCACGTGTGTGTGTGTGTGTGTGTGTGTGTTTCAGTGTGTGTGTCTCTGCATGTGTGTGTGTGTGTGTTTGTTTGTGTGTGTGTGTGTGTGTGTGTGTGTGTGTGTGTGTGTGTGTGCTGAGAGAGGACGAGCTGTGTCCTGATGATCCACAGAGGTTGAAGCAGCAGCAGCAGCTTGTGTGTAGAGAGGCTGTGACTGGGCCATGTTACTGGGAGGTAGAGTGGAGAGGAGAGCTTCATCCAGCAGAGACTGACGGAGGAACCAGAAGAAGTGGAGCTGACTCTCAGTGCTGCAGTCTGAACTGATCTGAGATCAGCTCCACTGTCAGACACAGAGTCCAGTCCACCATCATCCCTGTGTCCTCTGGACCTGACGGAGCATCATCAGTGTATCCGGACTGTTGTGCTGCTGCTCCGTCCTTCTCCACTTTCTCTGCAGACACACTGAGGCTCCTCCACCTCCTCCACCTCCACCTCCACCTCCACCTCCTCCTGCTCCACCTCCACCTCCACCTCCTCCTGCTCCTAATGCTCCTCCTTCGTCTCCTCCTCCTCCTCCTCCTGGACTCTGTCTTTTTTTATTCATTCAGATCTTCTGAACCGACTCTACTGATCAGCTCTGTCTATGAAAACATAACTGTAGATTAACACTAAATGGTCTGAAGGCTCAACTGGTGTCGTCACCTGTTTTTACTCTGTGGTTTTATTGCAGCTCCACCCTGTGGACTGACTGTGTACGACAGTTAATTTCCATATAATATTTCTAAACAACCTTGTAAGTAGAAAGTATGAAAGAGCAGCAGCTGCATGTATAAGGCTCCGGTACCAGCCTCGTCTCACACACTTACAGGGAGACAAGCTGGATTTAGACGTGAGACATGGACACAACTAAGACACATCAACATAAACATCAAGTTCAGCCACAATACACGAAGCTTTGACATTTTATTATTTGATTCAGTTATTTTTAGAGGTTTGTTAAAATCTTCAGTTTATTCCACTGCAATGAATGAATGTGAAACAATGTCTGACCCTTTAAAGTTCTAGTGGACTTTCAAACGCTCACATTCCTTGAATAAAAGAAAGATTAAGATGTATAGTAAAATCACATTAGTTGTAAACATTTTACAGTGTATTATTGTAATAACACAAAAAGTTGTCATTCATGAACTCATACAGTTATTTACAGATTTGTTGAACATTCCTGACTGTTTCTCAGTGTAGACTGTTCCTACAGTTTCAGCCCGTTTGATGTGGCCCTCAGGGCTGTAAACTCTGAGGTGGCGTTTGCTGCCAGAGCGCCTGTTGGTGTGAACCGTTGACAGTGAACACATCATTTTCCCGTCCAGGCTCCAGTGTCTTTCTCTGCATCAACTGATGTAAAACCATCACGTATGAATAAAAATAAAGGCACATGTGACGTGAGGTGTATTGAAATGTGACTTTGTCTTTACACAAACCAAAGCGTTGTCGTTCTGTCTTCACCTGAGCGTAGAGATCCTCCGGATCAGTGTGTGTGGAGCTGTTTTCTGTCTGGACACTCTGACCTCTGCATACACCGTATCCTGCTGCGTCCACTGTCCTGCGGCGAGTCAGAGGACGGTTCAGGTCTCAGCTGGGAGACGTCCGTCTCTCCGTCATGGATTATTTCTGCCTTGCTTTTGTTGGTGACCCATTAACAGCCAGTTCTGCACCTTTGACTGCAAAATCCTTCGTGTGGATCTGGAGTCGTGATCCAGGTTTTACTGGACACAGCGACAAAGTCTCTCTCAAAAATATATTGTCTCATGTCCAACAGGAGGTTTTGTCTCATTTCTTGTTAGTCTCCACATTTCCCTCATGGGGAACATCTCATTGACGTCCATTTAGCTTTCATACGTTTTACTATGTAAGTCGCAGTGAATGCTTTTCTAGCCTTTAACCTACAGATGGTGCTGTAACACAACATTTGTCAGACTGGGAATCAGGAAGCAGAACGTCCCCATCAAAAACGGATGGTTCCTCTGATGTCAAGCTGAATTTAACTGCTCTCTCACCCTGCGAACGGAAATAACCTGAGTTTCTCAGCATCTTCTTGCCACAGAAAAAGTCTCGTTGTTCTACATCTCTAGTTTCTTGTTCTGCTTTAATGGCCATAGTTCAAACTAAAATAAAAAGGCAGGCTGCATGAAAAGCAAGGCCTTAGTAAAACTAACAGGGGTAAATACACTGCTACAGAATCACTAAGAGAGTTCAGCTCTGGGGATGGAACCCGTGACCTTTAAGGTTAGAGGGATGGTGTGAACTGTGAACTGGCACATTAATAAAAAGCTGCCTATGAAATGTGGCCTTTGGAGGCGATTTAACCGACAACACACAAGGTTCATCACTGATTCACTTACTGTTCATATTATAATCAAACTTTATTTTTTGGACATGGCAGAAATTAATCCAGAAAATCAGATCAGAAATGTGTCATGTAAAATGAGACATTCTTCGTTAGATGTGATGAAGATGTACGAGCTTTGTCTGCAGCAAACGTTCAGAAAACTGAACTACGATTCACGAAAGATGATTCTTTGTCCACCTTCAGACACCAGCAGCTTCTCATTCTGTCGGGCATCGCTTGACATCTTTTACGTTTAAGAAATCTTCCATTTTTATTCGTGTTTTGTTGAAATGACGACTCAATCACCTACATTTTACTGAGATAAAATTGTAGTTTTCTTTAGTTCTCCTGTTGTGTTTTTAGGACACTTATCTCGACGTGGGGCTCGATTGAATTTTGATTAGAAATGATCAAACTGTCAGGATCCCAACTTAGTTATCTGATGACTTCAGGACAATAGATGTTGATGATCTGGTTTCAGTCTGAGGGTCAAAGCTAAGATGTCACTACTCCGGAGTGTCCTCTTACAAATTCAGTGGACGTCACAGGGATCACAGCCACAACTCTAAAGCTACCAAACAGTTCTCCGGCTCCCTGAGCTGACTGACGTCAGAACCTGATGTCTGATAACTTTTGAGTTTTTCCTCTGGTTGCACCGTGACTTTCTAAAGGTTTTCCCGGGTTTTCCTTTGGTCGGCACGGACAGGAAAGAGTCAAACGCTCTTAAAAAAAGAGTGAAACGGTCCCTCAGAGGCTTTTCATGGTCACAACCTTTTTCTGTCATGTGTCTTAAAACACGGGAAAAAATATTCAAACTTCACTGTGTATGAAAATACGAAATTCTGGGGCAAACACAGATATAAAGAAATATGAAGGATAATACATTTCTGTTTGAGAAGCAAACACACACAAACACACACACTCATGTAGACAGACCCATGTGATTTCTTGTAAATGAGAGAGGGAGGAGCAAGGGAAAGTGAAAGTGTTCAGTCTGCTCAGGCTCCATTTTGACTACGACGGAGCAGGAGGAGGAAAAGTGAAGGCTGAGGAAGGTGAGTGTTAATACAACATCATTATTATTTGACTGTCAGAGTCTCTCAGCCAGTTTTCTGCCTGTGGACTGTAAAGGGAAGAAGAGTCAGGACGAACTTGTGTCCACACAGAGACGCTGAAGGAAAAGCAGCAGATTAAACAGTTGTCAGTGGTATTTCCTGTGTGTGAGCTCACAGTCAGTTTGCTGGTTTCTCTCTCAGACCGACTGGAGTCCAGAAGATGAGTGATGGTGTGGAGGAAGAGGAGGACAGACCAGGGTCTCCAGGATCCAGTTCTCTGTCTATGAAGAGTGACTGGTCCAAAGACTGGAATCCTCCAAACTTCAGTACTGAACCTGGACCCTCAGACCCACAGTAAGAGCCCTGCTACAACCTGTGAGCCTCCAGACTGAGGCTGTAACGGTGTTTAGTGTGTTGAGGTCCTGCAGTTGTCATCACTTCCTGTAACAGCTGCCGTAGTGTCACGGAAAATAAGTTCCTCCTGGTTCTTCTGGCATCAGTGTATTAATACAGACGTCTGACGTTGCTGGTTTCTAGTGAAATGATCTGAACTAAGAACAATTTCATTTTCCCTGGTTCCATATTATTACTGTAGCTGATAAACTTGAGAGATGTTTGAAGATGTCAGTGATTAAAGGGCCGTGGTGGAGGAGAGAACCAGCCACAGAAGGAGGGAACAAGGTTCTGGTGGATCTTGATAATCTGGGATCTAACAGAGTTTACAACACTTTGCAGGATCATTACCAACATCACCACGACTTCTAACCTCAGAGAAAACTTAACTAACCAAAGCTAAGCTGCACAAAGAGACTGTAAAACAGTAAAGGACATGATCAGCTTTCTTAAATGGAAGGCTTTTACTGTGAAGTAACTGCAGGAAGTCTTGAGTTTGTATGTTTGTGTGTTTTTGTGTTTTCTCTCTGCGAGTGATGGAACATGCCGGATTGGCACCTCCACGTTGATTATGTTTGTATAAAGAGGATGAACATTGAAGTAAGAGCTTAAATAAAAGAAATAATCATTTTCATTACAAACTGAATTCTGAAGTGAAACAGAAAAGTAGCTACACTTTTACTGTTCTTTGACCATCTGAGCTTCTAGACAGTGTTTGACACATCAGGATGGTTTTCAATCAACATTCAACAAACCATTTTAGTTATAAAGGAATGTCTTCACAGAGAGAGGAAGAGGAGTCATGTTTCTATGGAGCAGCAGCTGTCCAGCTGTGCTCTGTGTCAGGACGTCCTGAAGGATCCAGTCTCTACCAGCTGTGGACACTGGTTCTGCAGACGGTGCATCACCTCATACTGGGACCAGTCTGGTTCATCAGGAGACTCCTCCTGTCCCCAGTGTGGACAAAGATCCAGAAGGAGACCTGGACTGCAGACAGACAGTCAGACCAGCACTGTACAAAGTAAGACAGTACATCTGTCTGTTGATGTCATCATCTCTGAGAACAGGACTCTTTGTTTTCTACGGTGTCATTTGTTGTATCATACAGCGTTGGCAGTTAAGATGATTATAAATAACACTAAAGAAAAACCTTTTTATTCTCGTCTTAAGTTTTTCTGTCGATGATGAAAATAATCAACAGATTCTCTTTCTTCAGTCTTACGACGTTTCTTCTCTTTCAGCAGATCGTGGTCTGAAGGAGGTTTTAGATGAACATAAGATCAGTCTGAGGAGAAGATGTGAACGTGTGACTGAAGGAATTGATGGAACAGGAAGTAGAACCCTCCTCAACAGGATCTACACTGAGCTCTACATCACAGAGGGACAGAGTGAAGAGGTTAATACCCAACATGAGGTGAGGCAGCTTGAGACAGCTTCCAAGAGGAAGACCCTCCATGAAGCTCCCATCAAGTGCCATGACATCTTTAAAGCCTTGTCTGAGCAACAGAGACGATCAGAGTGGTTCTGACGAACGGGCGCTGGCGTTGGAAAAACCTTCTCGGTGCAGAAGTTCACTCTGGACTGGGCAGAGGGCCTGGAAAACCAAGACGCCCATCTGCTGGTTCTGCTTCCGTTCAGGAGCTGAACCTGATCCGACATGAGCAGTGTCTCCTCACGCTCCATGTTTCCATCCATCCAACGTTACAGAAGGTCACAGCACAGGAGCTGGCTGTCTGTAAAGTTCTGTTCATCTTTTGACCCTGGATGAAAGCAGACTGTCACTGGATTTCAACAACATGGAGGTCGTGGACGTGACTCAGAAGTCGTCGGTCGACCTGCTGTTGACAAACCTCATCCAGGGAATCTGCTTCCCTCGGCTCTCGCCTGATAATCTCCCGACCGGCGGCGGCCAATCAGATCCCTCCTACCTGCGTTGACAGGGCGACAGAAGTACGAGGCTTCACCGACGCCCAGAAGGAGGAGTACGTCAGGAGGAGATACAGTGATGAAGAGCTGTCCAGCAGAATCATCTCACACATCAAGACATCCAGGAGCCTCCACATAATGTGTCAAATCCCAGTCTTCTGCTGGATCAGTGCTACAGTTCTGGAGCACATGTTGACTACAGACCAGAGAGGAGAGCTGCCCAAGACCCTGACTGACCTGTACTCACACTTCCTGATGGTTCAGACAAAGAGGAAGAAGAACAAGTACGATGAGGGATGTGAGACGAGTCCACGGGAGCTGACGGAGGCTGACAGGGACGTTCTTCTGAAGCTGGGGAGGCTGGCATTTGAACATCTGGAGAAAGGAAACATCACGTTCTACCAAGAAGACCTGGAGCAGTGTGGTCTTGATGTCTCAGAGGCCTTGGTGCACTCAGGAGTCTGTACAGAGATCTTCAAAAGAGAGAGTGTGATCTTCCAGAAATCAGTCTACTGCTTTGTTCATCTGAGCGTTCAGGAGTTTCTGGCTGCAGTCTACATGTTCCACTGTTACGCCAACCGGAGCCTTAAAGAATTCAAGGACTTACTGGGGGAAGACTACAGTGGAAAATCCCTGGATGTCATCCTGCGGGTAGCTATGGAGAAATCCCTTGAAAGTAAAAATGGCCACCTGGACCTGTTTGTTCGCTTCCTTCATGGCCTCTCTCTGGAGTCCAACCAGAGAGTCTTAGGAGGCCTGCTGGGTCAGACAGAGAACAGTCCAGAAACCATCCAGAGGGTCATCCATAACCTGAGGGAGATGGATATATACAACAGGTCACCTGACAGAAGCATCAACATCTTCCACTGTCTGATGGAGATGAACGACCTCTCAGTATATCAGGAGATCCAAGAGTTCCTGAAGTCAGAGAAGAGATCAGAGAAGAGACTCTCTGAGATCCACTGCTCAGCTCTGGCCTACATGCTGCAGATGTCAGAGGAGGTTCTGGATGAGTTGGACCTGGAGAAGTACAACACATCAAAGGAGGGACGACGGAGACTGATCCCAGCTGTGAGGAACTGCAGAAAAGCTCGGTGAGTCCAGACATGATCATTAACATCATCAATCAGTGGAGATTAGTCAGTCAGTTATACACAATTTTAAATTATTCAGATTTTTATTACATGAACATCATGAAAAATATTTCTTTCATTTGATTGTGATTATTGCTGTTAAGTAAATGAAAAAGGTTTTTCTTTTATTTCTAAATAATTGTTAATTCAACATTTATTTATTATACTTCTATTCATGTTTTTTGAATATTTGTGGGTCAATGGAGTCAGAAAGTGATCAAAGTGAGACTCCACTGATCTTCCACCTCAGTGTGTCTCCAGGTGTTGGGGAGTACAACTGCAGATGAGAAAACACTGGAGAAATGACTAGTATGAAACCTTTTGTCGGGGGGTGAAGTCTGATGAATGTCCTCAGGTGATGTCACTTGAGTCAGGGTTGGTTGGGTCTGTGGACCACAAGTTTGAAAAGTAAAAAGACGTTTGGTTGCGTAGTTGGAGAGAAGTGAACTTTCCCTCAGACTTGTGAAGCCTCCATTTGATGACAGCAGACAACCGGATTTTACAGTGAACAGTGAAAACAGTAAAGATATGATGAGCAGGTTCTACAAGGTAGTTTTCTGTCTCTGAAAATACACAGCTTCAGCCATGAAGAGAGGTCTGAATGTATTAGATCAGAATGGGAGAATTCAGTCTTCTGATACACACCAAACGTCAATGTCAGGTTTTTCTAACAAACGATGTGGAAACAGTGGAACTGTGTGTGTGTTTTTATTTCCTCTATTGAACAGTAGCATCTGACAGTAGCAGGTAGCTAGCAGAGAGAAATCACCTTTAATTGTTCAGTGAGTTGAATTCGCTGGAAATAATAATCATAATAAAGAGTAAAAGTGTTTTTGTAAATGAGGAGGCTTCATTCTGACTCTGGGGATCGAATCACAGACTGTCGACATGATGGAGCCTACATGTAAAATCATTTTCCTCCCTTCAACTGCAGGATTAACAGTAGACAAAGGTTCACATTAACATTCTGCAGGTATGAGAGATAGATGAGAATTATTGTCTCATGTCCAAACACAATCAGATAAGTTTAGCTGAAGCATGAATGTGAAGAGGAAATGTTAATCAATTTATGACTTGACAGTCTGTTTTTCCCTCATATGATCTGCATCTGTATTTTATTTATTTATTTTGCAGATGATTTGACATATTATACGACTTTTCCAATCACAGATTCACTGGTTGTGGACTCTCAGAGACTCACTGTGAAGTTGTGGCCTCAGCTCTGAAGTCCAACCCCTCCCACCTGAGAGAACTGGACCTGAGTGACAACGAGAACCTGAGGGATTCAGGAGTGAAGCTGCTGTCTGCTGGACTGGAGAGTCCAAACTGTCGACTGGAGACTCTGAGGTCAGTTCAGTGAATAGAGCTGTTATAATTCTTCTACATTAATCCCATTTCCCAAATCTCACAAACCTGCTCAGCGACCAAACACAGGAAGAAGAGGATCATGTAAGAACTGAAACACTGAACAGGATTTTAGTCCAACATGTGTGATGTGATGTTGATGGTGTAATGACAGACTTGACTGAGGTCAGCAGCAGGTGATGAATCAGTGTTGACATGAACAGGTGTATGAATGTTGTGGTGACATGTGGATGACGTGTGTAGAAGGCGACATTATGATGATCCACAATCAGAGAAGGACAAAGTGGCTCCAGTCATTTTAGAGAAAAGCTCACAGATTAATACAAACTGGATCTGACTGGTTTCCTCCCACAGTCCAAACACATGCAGGTTAATGGGCGACTCTGAGTTTCCACATAGGTGTGAATGTGACCAGCAGTGGTTTTCTGTCTCTATGAGTCAGACCTGGTGACCTGTCCAGGGTGGACCCCCCCTCTCAGCCAGTGTCAGCTGGGATGGTCTTCAGCCCCCACGACCCTCAAGGATAAGTGGGTGTAGCTGATGGATGGATGATTGGATTATTAATGATTTCATCTACATCTTTTATTCTTTATTCAGATTGAACAACTGCAGGTTGTCAGAGATGAGCTGTGATTCTCTGGTCTCAGCTCTGAAGTCCAACCCCTCCCACCTGAGACACCTGGACCTGAGCTACAATGAGAACCTGCAGGATTCAGCAGTGAAGGGTCTGTGTGGTTTTCTGGAGAGTCCAGACTGTCGACTGGAGACTCTGAGGTCAGTTCACTGTCTGTTACTGTTGTAGATCTTAAAACTTAAAATGAGTCTGACATGGTTTTATTTCATCACTGGAGTCAAATGCAGTGAATAAAAAAACTGGTAAATGTATTTTTGCATCAATGAGAAAAGAAACATTTCTCAGTCATACATGACATTTAGAGGAAACAGAAAATATACAACAGCTGAATAACAATGTTAGATGATCCACGGTGCAATGTTACGTTACCATAACAACAGTGGTGCATTAATAACTTGTTCCTCTGGATAATAATCATCATATACAAGCTTTTCTAACCTTCTACTTTCTAAACCTTCTTCAGCTCTGAAAAGATGATGAAACACTGAACAGTTTCAAGCAGGAACTTTGTCTCTAACATCACGTCTTTTATTCTTTATTCAGGTTGAGTTGGTGCAGTTTGTCAGAGGGGAGCTGTGATTCTCTGGTCTCAACTCTGAAGTCCAACCCCTCCCACCTGAGACACCTGGACCTGAGCTACAACGAGAACCTTCAGGATTCAGGAGTGAAGGATCTGTGTGGTTTTCTGGAGAGTCCAGACTGTCGACTGGAGACTCTGAGGTCAGTTCACTGTCTGTTACTCTTGAAAATCTTATATATTCAATCCACGACTGAATCTAATTTATCTTCATACATAATGTTAATATATTCGTTTTGAATGAATCAATGACATGTTAAATTGTTGTTGTTTTCTATTTTCACCTTTTCTTATCTTAGAGTCAGATCATTCCCTCAGTTTCAGCTAATTTCTCTCAGTTGTCCTGAATCATGTCTGTTGACTTCAATGAAACCTTCAGAAGTCACACACTGGTATTTGTCCCAGTCAGGGACCAATGTTTTCTACATCATCTGTAGAAAATGTCCAGTGTTAGTTGTTACAAGTAAATTAATTTTCATCACAACAATATACAGAAGATCCTCAGAATTAAGATTTGAACAAATGAATTAAAACTCACTTGCAGAAGAAAAAAAACCTTCCTTCATTTTGGGTTCATTTCAATAAAGTCTCCTGACTAATATCAGTTCAATAAAGTTCTGTTTGTTTGAATTTTGATCTTTAACAGTAGAGTGAAAATTGTTGTATTTTTCATGAAGTTGAATTGACTTGTTCAATGTGTTAAAGAGGAAAAACAATGACATGTTAATCAATGAGATTTTCTCATTGATTAATACAAACTGGATCTGACTGGATTATTAATGATTTTATCTACATCTTTTATTCTTTATTCAGGTTGAGAAACTGCAGGTTGTCAGAGATGAGCTGTGATTCTCTGGGCTCAGCTCTGAAGTCCAACCCCTCCCACCTGAGACACCTGGACCTGAGCTACAACGAGAACCTGAAGGATTCAGCAGTGAAGGATCTGTGTGGTTTTCTGAAGAGTCCAGACTGTCGACTGGAGACTCTGAGGTCAGTTCACTGTCTGTTACTGTTGTAGATCTTAAAACTTAAAATGAGTCTGACATGGTTTTATTTCATCACTGGAGTCAAATGCAGAGAAGAAAAAAAATGGTAAATGCATTTTTGCATCAATGAGAAAAGAAACATTTTCTCAGTCATACATGACATTTAGAGGAAACAGAAAATATACAACCATAACAACAGTGGTGCATTAGTAACTTGTTCCTCTGGATAATAATCATCATATATCAAGCTTTTCTAACCTTCTACTTTCTAAACGTTCTTCAGCTCTGAACAGACGATGAAACACTGAACAGTTTCAAGCAGGAACTTTGTCTCTAACATCACATTTTTCATTCTTTATTCAGGTTGAGATGGTGCAGGTTGTCAAAGAAGAGCTGTGATTCTCTGGTCTCAGCTCTGAAGTCCAACCCCTCCCACCTGAGAGAACTGGACCTAAATGAAAATTGGGACCTGAAGGATTCAGCAGTGAAGGGTCTGTGTGGTTTTCTGGAGAGTCCAGACTGTCGACTGGAGACTCTGAGGTCAGTTCACTGTCTCTTACTGTTGTAGATCTTAAAACTTAAAATGAATCTGACATGGTTTTATTTCATCACTGGAGTTAAATGCAGTGAAGACAAAAAAATGGTAAATGCATTTTTGCATCAATGAGAAAAAAAAGATTTTCTCAGTCATACATGACATTTAGAGGAAACAGAAAATATACAACAGCTGAATAACATGTTAGATGATGAACGGTGTAATGTTATGTTACCATAACAACAGTGGTGCATTAATAACTTGTTCCTCTGGATAATAATCATCATATACAAGCTTTTCTAACCTTCTACTTTCTAAACGTTCTTCAGCTCTGAACAGATGATGAAACACTGAACAGTTTCAAGCAGGAACTTTGTCTCTAACATCACATCTTTTATTCTTTATTCAGGTTGAGAAACTGCAGTTTGTCAGAGATGAGCTGTGATTCTCTGGTCTCAGCTCTGAAGTCCAACCCCTCCCACCTGAGAGAACTGGACCTGAGCTACAATGAGAACCTGAAGGATTCAGCAGTGAAGGGTCTGTGTGGTTTTCTGAAGAGTCCAGACTGTCGACTGGAGACTCTGAGGTCAGTTCACTGTCTGTTACTCTTGAAAATCTTATATCTTCAATCCAAGACTGAACCTAATTTATCTTCATACATAATGTTACTATATTCTTTTTGAACGAATTAATGACATTTTAAATTGTTGTTGTTTCCTATTTTCACCTTTTCTTATCTTAGAGTCAGATCATTCCCTCAGTTTCAGCTAATTTCGCTCAGTTGTCCTGAATCATGTCTGTTGACTTCAATGAAACCTTCAGAAGTCACACACTGGTATTTGTCCCAGTCAGGGACCAATGTTTTCTACATCATCTGTAGAAAATGTCCAGTGTTAGTTGTTACAAGTAAATTAATTTTCATCACAACAATATACAGAAGATCCTCAGAATGAAGATTTGAACAAATGAATTAAAACTCACTTGCAGAAGAAAAAAAAGCTCTTTTATTTTGATGAATGTTGTGGTGACATGTGGATGACGTGTGTAGAAGGCGACATTATGAGGATCCACAATCAGAGAAGGACAAAGTGGCTCCACTCATTTTAGAGAAAAGCTCACGGATTAATACAAAGTCGATCTGACTGGTTTCCTCCCACAGTCCAAACACATGCAGGTTAATGGGCTCTGAGTTTCCACATAGGTGTGAATGTGACCAGCAGTGGTTTTCTGTCTCTATGAGTCAGACCTGGTGACCTGTCCAGGGTGGACCCCCCTCTCAGCCAGTGTCAGCTGGGATGGTCTTCAGCCCCGACCCTCAAGGATAAGTGGGTGTAGCTGATGGATGGATGACTGGATTATTAATTATTTCATCTACATCTTTTATTCTTTATTCAGGATGAGTTTGTGCAGTTTGTCAGAGATGAGCTGTGATTCTCTGGTCTCAGCTCTGAAGTCCACCCTCCCACCTGAGAGAACTGGACCTGAGTGAAAACGACCTGAAGGATTCAGATGTGAAGGATCTGTCTGATCTAGTGAAGAGTCCAGACTGTCGACTGGAGACTCTGAGGTCAGTTCACTGTCTGTTACTCTTGAAAATCTTATATCTTCAATCCACGACTGAATCTAATTTATCTTCATACATAATGTTAATATATTTGTTTTGAATGAATTAATGACATGTTAAATTGTTGTTTCCTATTTTCACCTTTTCTTATCTTAGAATCAGATCATTCCCTCATATTCAGCTAATTTCTCTCAGTTGTCCTGAATCATGTCTGTTGACTTCAATGAAACCTTCAGAAGTCACACACTGGTATTTGTCCCAGTCAGGGACCAATGTTTTCTACATCATCTGTAGAAAATGTCCAGTGTTAGTTGTTACAAGTAAATTAATTTTAATCACAACAATATACAGAAGATCCTCAGAATTAAGATTTGAACAAATGAATTGAAACTGAATTGCAGAAGAAAAAACCTTCCTTTTTTTTGGGTTAATTTCAATAAAATCTCCTGACTAACATCAGTTCAATAAAGTTCTGTTTGTTTAAATTTTGATCTTTAACAGTAGAGTGAAAATTGTTGTATTTTTCATGAAGTTGAATTGACTTGTTAAATGTGTTAAAGAGGAAAAACAATGACATGTTAATCGATGAGATTTTCTCATTGATTAATACAAACTGGATCTAACTGGATTATTAATGATTTTATCTACATCTTTTATTCTTTATTCAGGTTGAGTTGGTGCAGGTTGTCAGAGATGAGCTGTGATTCTCTGGTCTCAGCTCTGAAGTCCAACCCCTCCCACCTGAGACACCTGGACCTGAGCTACAATGAGAACCTGAAGGATTCAGCAGTGAAGGTTCTGTGTGGTTTTCTGGAGAGTCCAGACTGTCGACTGGAGACTCTGAGGTCAGACACCATGTTTTAGTTCTGTGTTGAGATTAACATGATGTAAAAGTTGAGATGACACTAAACTGCAGACAGGTTCATATTCATGAGATTAAATCTCCTTCAGATCTGTGATTTTACAGCCAAGAAACAGGATTGAAACATATGAACGTTACATTCACAGTGTCGGCAGTTTAAGTTACTGAGTCAGTTCAGCTTCATTTATTCAGAAAGTCTCACTGAGATCAGGATCTGGTTTACAAGAGAGACTGAGAAGTAATGACAGATGTAGAACAACACAACAAGACAGTGCAGTCACACAAAGCAGTCACCACACACACACTGATGGAAACAGTCACACACAGGGTCAGAAATATCATCAGTAGAACTTTATAGTCCCTCAGAGGAAAGAGTTTCTCTGACTTGACGTTGTTTTCCAGTCTGTTCCAGTAGTGAGGTGCATAGTAGCAGAAACCAGTCTCCCCCAGTTCAGAGCTGGAAAGAGGAACTTTGAAATCAAAGCTTTCCTGTGATCTGGTGTCATGGTCGGTCACTGTGAACTCAGCTAAGACGTTAAACGTGTCTGTAACTTAGTCAGCGTGGCCTGATACAGGACAACACGGGTCTGCTGGTGTCTTCTAGACGTCAGTGACCAGCATCCGACCGAGTGTGTGAACTTTGCTCTCAGACATTCAACACACTGCTCCCAGAGACTGGAGGACGTCCATTAGATTATTTACCAGGTTTATTTCAGCTGTAGTTTGTATTGACACATACGAGGCTGGTGATGGAGACATTAGTGAGGACGAAACCACAGTGATGCTGAGGAAGGAAACTCTTTTATTCTGAGGTTTCACATGAAGACAGTTTTATATAGGTTATGTTTCATTCTCTATTCAGATTGAACAACTGCAGGTTGTCAGAGATGAGCTGTGATTCTCTGGTCTCAGCTCTGAAGTCCAACCCCTCCCACCTGAGACACTTGGACCTCAGCTACAACAAGTTGAGGGATTCAGATGTGAAGGATCTGTCTGATCTAGTGAAGAGTCCAGACTGTCGACTGGAGACTCTGAGGTCAGTAGAGCGTTGGAGTCCGTCCATGCTGCTTCCAGCTGTATTGTACTAAACACGGTTGGTATCAAAGTGGAGACGAGTGTCGTTGTTGTGTTGATGTCTACAGGAAATAAAGCTGGATCACAGCTGACAGCCTGAGAAGATGAACAGAGACAGTGGTTCTCATTCATCAGACTGTCGTAGCATCAGATCTGATCTGAAACTGTTCATCTGTGCTTTGTTTCATTCGGACATTTTCAGTGAAGCCTCCATCTGTCGTCTGTCTCCTCTCTACAGGTGGGAGTGGTGATGATCTTCATGAAGGCGTGTGTGTGTGTGTTTGTTTGTGTGTGTGCGTGTGTGTATGTTTGCGTGTGTGTGTGTGTGCGTGTGTGTGTGTATGTTTGCGTGTGTGTGTGTGTGTGTGTTTGTTTGTGTGTGTGTGTGTGTGTGTGTGTGTGTGTGTGTGTGTGTGTGTGTGTGTGTGTGTGTGTGTGTGTGTGTGTGTTTGTGTGTGTGTGTGTGTGTGTGTGCTGAGAGAGGACGAGCTGTGTCCTGATGATCCACAGAGGTTGAAGCAGCAGCAGCAGCTTGTGTGTAGAGAGGCTGTGACTGGGCCATGTTACTGGGAGGTAGAGTGGAGAGGAGAGCTTCATCCAGCAGAGACTGACGGAGGAACCAGAAGAAGTGGAGCTGACTCTCAGTGCTGCAGTCTGAACTGATCTGAGATCAGCTCCACTGTCAGACACAGAGTCCAGTCCACCATCATCCCTGTGTCCTCTGGACCTGACGGAGCATCATCAGTGTATCTGGACTGTTGTGCTGCTGCTCCGTCCTTCTCCACCGTCTCTGCAGACACACTGAGGCTCCTCCACCTCCTCCTGCTCCACCTCCACCTCCTCCTGCTCCACCTCCACCTCCTCCTGCTCCACCTCCACCTCCACCTCCTCGTCCTGCTCCTACTGCTCCTCCTTCGTCTCCTCCTCCTCCTCCTCCTGGACTCTGTCTTTTTTCATTCATTCAGATCTTCTGAACCGACTCTACTGATCAGCTCTGTCTATGAAAACATAACTGTAGATTAACACTAAATGGTCTGAAGGCTCAACAGGTGTCGTCACCTTTTTTTACTCTGTGGTTTTATTGCAGCTCCACCCTGTGGACTGACTGTGTACGACAGTTAATTTCCATATAATATTTCTAAACAACCTTGTAAGTTGAAAGTATGAAAGAGCAGCAGCTGCATGTATAAGGCTCCGGTACCAGCCTCGTCTCACACACTTACAGGGAGACAAGCTGGATTTAGACGTGAGACATGGACACAACTAATACAAATCAACATAAACATCAAGTTCAGCCACAATACACGAAGCTTTGACATTTTATTATTTGATTCAGTTATTTTTAGAGGTTTTTTTGTAATAACACAAAAAGTTGTCATTCATGAACTCATACAGTTATTTACAGATTTGTTGAACATTCCTGACTGTTTCTCAGTGTAGACTGTTCCTACAGTTTCAGCCCGTTTGATGTGGCCCTCAGGGCTGTAAACTCTGAGGTGGCGTTTGCTGCCAGAGCGCCTGTTGGTGTGAACCGTTGACAGTGAACACATCATTTTCCCGTCCAGGCTCCAGTGTCTTTCTCTGCATCAACTGATGTAAAAACCATCACGTATGAATAAAAATAAAGGCACATGTGACGTGAGGTGTATTGAAATGTGACTTTGTCTTTACACAAACCAAAGCGTTGTCGTTCTGTCTTCACCTGAGCGTAGAGATCCTCCGGATCAGTGTGTGTGGAGCTGTTTTCTGTCTGGACACTCTGACCTGTGCATACACCGTATCCTGCTGCCGTCCACTGTCCTGCGGCGAGTCAGAGGACGGTTCAGGTCTCAGCTGGGAGACGTCCGTCTCTCCGTCATGGATTATTTCTGCCTTGCTTTTGTTGGTGACCCATTAACAGCCAGTTCTGCACCTTTGACTGCAAAATCCTTCGTGTGGATCTGGAGTCGTGATCCAGGTTTTACTGGACACAGCGACAAAGTCTCTCTCAAAAATATATTGTCTCATGTCCAACAGGAGGTTTTGTCTCATTTCTTGTTCATCTCCACATTTTCCCTCATGGAGAACATCTCATTGACGTCCATTTAGCTTTCATACGTTTTACTATGTAAGTCGCAGTGAATGCTTTTCTAGCCTTTAACCTTCAGATGTTGCTGTAACACAACATCAGTCAGACTGGGAATCAGGAAGCAGAACGTCCCCATCAAAAACGGATGGTTCCTCTGATGTCAAGCTGAATTTAACTGCTCTCTAACCCTGCGAACGGAAATAACCTGAGTTTCTCAGCATCTTCTTGCCACAGAAAAAGTCTCGTTGTTCTACATCTCTAGTTTCTTGTTCTGCTTTAATGGCCATAGTTCAAACTAAAATAAAAAGGCAGGCTGCATGAAAGCAAGGCCTTAGTAAAACTAACAGGGGTAAATACACTGCTACAGAATCACTAAGAGAGTTCAGCTCTGGGGATGGAACCCGTGACCTTTAAGGTTAGAGGGATGGTGTGAACTGTGAACTGGCACATTAATAAAAAGCTGCCTATGAAATGTGGCCTTCGGAGGCGATTTAACCGACAACACACAAAGTTCATCACTGATTCACTCACCGTTCATAGTATAGTGAACCAAACTTTATTATTTGGACATGACAGAAATTAATCCAGAAAATCAGATCAGAGATGTGTCATGTAAAATGAGACATTCTTCGTCAGATGTGATGAAGATGTACGAGCTTTATCTGCAGCAAACGTTCAGAAAACTGAACTACGATTCATGACAGATGATTCTTTGTCCACCTTCAGACACCAGCAGCTTCTCATTCTGTCGGTTATCGCTTGACATCTTTTTACGTTTAACATCTTTATAATTCTCAGAAAGGTGCAGAGCCCTCAGCCAGAGAAACCTTCTGCAGCGGCGTGAGACTCTAAAACTCTCCACTGACGACGGGTGAACCAGAGACCGGGATACACATCATGGCACCGATGGACCAAGGTGATAAAATCACAATGACAGTTTGCTGTTAGACTCGTTTCCCTTTTCTCAGGACATGTACACGTAGACACATACACACACATGGTTTGCTGATAAAGATCATGTGTCACATGCATTAACACACACGCATACACACACACACAGAAATACACACATACGCTGACAGATGCCTCAGAAAATCTGATCAACATCTTAATAGTTTTTCAAAAATTCGATAAAAACAGAATCAAGTCTGATATGTAGATTAATTTAACTACAGAAAACTGTGCGACAAGCTAATTTATACAAAGTGACACAGTCATTACTGTTACAATAAATCAGCGTTCCTGTCCCGCGCAAACACACCTTTATCTTCATCTGAACCAGGAGCGGGTTCAAAAGTGGCCCCGTTTCCCTTCACCTACTCTGCCTTTTTAAAGTGGCTCTCTGGTGCCCTCTAGCTGCGGTACTGCTGGGACTCCAGGCTCGCCAGGGGCCTGATGTCTTCGGTCGCGGAGACGCCGGAGATCGTCCTCGCCAGGGAGAACGCTGCGAGGATCAGTGATGTACGTGAGCATGCACGTGCTTATATAAAAACGTGCACGTCTGTGCCCCAGAACAGGAGCTTTACAGCGAGGAGTAAAGGGTTAAAACACAATACAGCTTGTAAAGGTTAAAAAATATCTCACACTTGTTCCTTGTAGGAAAAAAAAAAAACATTTATTTCCCTAAAATAACTTGTTAGTTGTTTTTTGTTTTTTGCATGATTTTAAAAGCTTGTGTCGTCAATAAACCACTGTCACAGAAAGTCAAAGCCACGTTCTATGTGGTTAGACTGTGCCCGGGGCCAGGAAAAAACTGGCGTACTGCTCCTTTAAAGCTGTAACCAGCAGGTGGTTCCTCAGCGTTGATCTCACCTTCTGTCCAGGTCCGGTACAGAGAGGAGGTGGGTCGTGGCACTGCCGTCATGGACACGCCTGAGATGGAGCGAGTCCGACGCAACCAGGAGAACATCAGCTCAGTGAGGACGCCCACACACACACACACACATACACACACACACACACACACACACACACACACACACACACACACACACACACACACACACACACACACACACACACACACACACACACATACACACACACACACACACACACACACACACACACACACACAGATGCTAATTTCTCAGGGTGATGTCATATGTGCATGTGAACAGGTGAGGTATCAGCGTGGGCTGCAGGAGATGAGGGGGCGGAGCTGCACTCTGCTGGACACGCCTGAGTACAGGCGTGTCAGGAGGACGCAGGACTCGGTTTCCATGGTAGCGCCCCGTTTGCCGTGGGAGGAGCTAACCTGAGTGATGTGGCACCAAGGTTTGAGACTGTCACGCTGAGACTAACCCCCCCAGCCCCCGACAGCTCCACTTGTTGTTTAGCCTCCCATTATTTCTCCGTTTTCCTCTTTTCTTTTCCAGGATCGATAATGTTCTGTCTGATCCTCGACGCCTGCTCAGGTGAGAGAGTCTTGGTCCTTCTCAGGTCAAGGTTTCAGCTTTCAGTGACGTCTGGTGTGCGGCGTGTGAGTCCACAAATGGACGATCTGATGGTGTTGGGGTGCGGGTGTTTGTGTGTTTATAATAAAGAATTAAAGAAATGTTCCTGGTGTGTGTTTTATTTGCTCACTGACCAAATGCACCCTGACCTGTGTGTGTGTGTGTGTGTGTGTGTGTGTGTGTGTGTGTGATGTTTAAAAACTAAAGTGTTTTTTAAATTCTTTAGCACTTGGATACTGACACCGCCGTGCGTTTGTGTGATCTCGTTTTTGGCCCCTCAACAGGCCAAGTACCACGAGGACTTTGAGCGGGCGCGCGGCCGAGGCTGTACGCTGGGACCGGACGATCCCGGCGTGGAGCGCTACCGGCGAGCCAATCAGATGACAGGAGAGGCGGGCTGCAGCGGAGGGATCCATCCCCAGGTGATGGAGGCGGACAGACGACCAGGAGGCATCATCGTAGGTCAGTGAACTGGTACTGGAGCTATGTGTATGACACTCGTAAACACGGAGGCCTCTTCCAAAAACACAGCTAAATACAATACAGTAAAGAGAAAATTTAAAAGCGCCGTCGTTTCATCAGCTGTTGACGTAGCAGCGGAACCGAGGGCTCAAGATAGTCTCACTCTGCTGCTCGCCCGTTTTCCGGTTTCACTTTCCACCTGGTGACTTGTAGTCTTCACTGTCTCCAGGTGGAGGAGACAGATCCAAGCTCCAGCTTCATGTCGTTTTATCTGTCTTTCTCTGGTGAATATCTTCTTTTACCTTATTCTCACCACGACTATGTTCATTTGAGCTACGACGTTCTGACTGACACCTGCTCAGGTGAGACAGAGGTCTGAAGGGGAAATGGTTGCACGGGCAGGATTTTCTGATTGGCCTCGTATGAGGAGCGTTAGCTGTGATGCTGAACCTGCTGGATCAGTGCGGCTCCATGCAAACCTACTCAGAGGTTTCTCCAAATGATTTTTCCTTCCTTTCTGAAGACCTGAAGGTGTGGAGGACAGACCCTGGCTCCATATTTGACTTTGACCCCCTGGAGGACAACATCCAGTCCAAGAGCCTCCGCAGGATATCTGGTAGTTCACCTGACCCCCCAATGCACCTGCTAAAATAAGAAACCTAAGATAATGTTCTCACCTTTGGAAGCTCCATTTAATTCCTGTTTATTTTTAATTCACAATCTCCCTTTTATTATTCCTTTTTCTTTTAGATTTTACTCACCAATTAATTAACAGGTTCACCAGATGTTTTAAGGTTTATGCTCATTTTAGCTTTGGTTAAGTTGCAAACTTCATCAATCAGTTTGATTTGCTGCTTTCCAGCGATTTACTTTGTAACATCAGTCTGATGTGTTCTCTAGAATTAGCCTTGAGATTCTCTCTATTTTTGTTGCTGTCAACAAAACCTGTGAAAACACCAAAACCAGCAATGAAAATCTCCTTCTAAAAATGATTGTGTGTGTATCCGAAGCCAACACACACACTGTTGTTCATTTTGACTAAGCCCCCCCCACCCCACACACACACACACACACACACACACACACACACACACACACACACACACACACACACACACACACACGCACCATCCTGCTGACCCAAATACTCACTGGAGCACCAAGCGTGGATTGATCCGCCACTGAAAATAGTCCCACAACAGAGGAGCTGTTTCTTCCTGTTTGTTAAGTGTGAAGCAGTTTTAGCAAACGACTGAATCTTCTTTAAAGAAGAAATTCAGTATTTGTGTGGTGTTGAGACAAACTAGCACACTGTTAGTTTGTGTCTTTGCATAACAAAACTATGGAATAACACTAGCTAGCACAGGTGTGTGTCGGTCGTTGGTTGTGAACCTTTAGATTCAGATTTCTCGCTCTCTGTCTCTTCGTTGGCTCACTTTTGTTTCTCAGTCGTTTCCTGTCCTCTCCTTGTTTTCTCCCTCTGGTGCTGCCCCCTGGTGGTGGCCTCTGTCTGTTAGAGCGGGCTGACCGCAGACTGAGCAGGCAGCACTCCCAGCAGTCGCTCACCCACAGCCAGGCTCAGTCTGTTAGCTCGCTGACCTCTGACCTCTGGGACCGCAGCAGCACTGAAACTCCTGGTATCTGTCAAGTTCAGGCACACACACGCTAACACACACACGCACACACACACCAGGCTGAAGGCATGAACGGACACTTAATCACACATGTGAAAGTTGTGTTTTTTGGGTTTTTTTTTGATTCTCACATTGTTTGCCTCTGATCCACAAATCCAACCAACTAATCCACAGTCTCTGAGCAGGTGTGTGTGAAAAGCACTGTGTTTTTGTGTTGCTCTACAGTTTGGATCACAGAGTTGTCTCAGGTCTCACAGCAGGGGAAGGTTCCTCAGGTTCCCTCTGAGGCTTTTCACACTGACGTCCTCTCTCTCTCTCTCTCTCTCTCTGTCTGTCTGTCTGTCTCTCGCCCAGCTCCGGTCCTTCCAGGAGCGTACCATCAGGGCTTCCAGATGCAGCAGCAGCAGCAGCAGCAGCAGTATCACGGCTACATGCACCAAACCAGCATGTCCTCTGTCAGATCCGTCACCTCCCCGCCGCACTCGGCCGCCACGGTACGCCAGGGCTTAGTCATGAGAGTCAGGCTGAACAACCAGCGCTCTCCTTCACACTTTGTTGTCCAGCATTTCATAAAACTCACTGGATAAAAGGCACGTTCCGCCGGCTGCAGGTCGACGGCCTCTGACCCCGTCGGCCCAGTTTAATTTGTGCTCGCCGGCACAGAAAAAGTCGGATAGGATTAACACACACACACACACACACGTTGCTGCCACGGGAGCCATGAAGGCCGCGTGTCCAGTAAGGTCCCTCAAAGAGACGCAGCTTAGCACATGGAAGTTTAGAGCCCAAAGTCAAACTCCCACTCAGATTGGTTGAGTCATTATCCCATAGAGCCAGATGTGTGATTTTACTGCATGTTCATGTGATCGACAGTCGCTTTTGAACGCGGGTCTCGTCTCAGGGGAGATGTTAAAGAATGAAGTGGAACCTCTAACCATCTCTCTCTGTTTATGTGTAGCGTGTCTACCGGGCGCTGTACGACTACGCGGCCCAGGACCATGACGAGGTCTCGTTCAGGGACGGGGACGTCATCGTCAACGCTCAGCCCATCGACGAGGGCTGGATGTACGGCACCGTGCAGAGGACCGGCAAGTCCGGCATGCTGCCGGCAAACTATGTGGAGTGTTGCAACTAGAGGAGGGAGGGAGGCGTGGAGAGAGGTAGAGGAGACAGAGGCCAGGCAGGGGTAGAATTTAAAGAGAGAAAATCCAGCCTCATTGTTAAAGAATCAGAAGCCGTGGATGTTCTTTGTGTTTAGGGTCAATTATTCGGTGTGTGTCTCTTCCTCCTGCGGAAAACTGGCAAAACACAGACAAAGCGACATCGTTTCCAGGTGTTTCTAGCTCCTCCGCTTGAGTCTGAATGAAGGAAAAAATTCTCAGACCTCAGCCTTTCACAGCCAGCATCAAGTACTGGCATCAGTCGGTGAGCATCAGAAAGACCAGCATGCAATGCGGCCACAAGACCAGGGAGCGGTTGTTGGAAGGAATTTTGGGAAACGCAGGCAACCACTCGGTAAAGAAGAGGTAGACGAGAGGGACCGAGGGGAGTGAAACACAAAACAGCCGCTGGAACACACTGAACATCATTGACTGCTGATATCAGGTGGTAGAAGATGCGAGGGGGAGATTTTCCCACTTCGACGGGGAAAAGGAAAGAGAAAGCAGGTGGAGGGATCGATGTGTCACATCTCACCACTAGAGGAAAGACAGAAGAAGGATGAACGAAGAAAAAAAGGTAGAAGGTCGTTTTTCAATATAGGAGACAAAAAAACCCCGAGGGACAAGTAGAGGCAGGAATCCTTCAGTATTATAACCAGAGGAAGGAAGGAGGTTTATCGACGGGTCACGGCCAACGACTCAAACTCCCTCAGAGATCTAGCAGTTCAGTCTGATCATCAGGTTCAGAGGACTAAAAGAGCAGGTCCAGTGATATTTGATTTCTCCCTCTTGCCAGTGAAAAATAGAAAAAGACAGAAAACCAACTAACCAGCATTGTGTGTGTGAAACAAAACCTGATGTGCCTGATTCCTCTGAGCCATCAACGCTTCGCCGGTTCCACAAACTATTAAAACACATCAGTGATTCACACACACGTTCCTTCGTCACCATGAACACACACACTGCAATTTAGTTAGACTCAGTCACACACACACATACCAACATGGGTTAATCTGCCACCGAAAATAGTCCCCAACAAATGCTCTATTTCCTCCTGCTGGTCTGAGAGAAAACTACAGTGAGCAGCTGTTAAAGGGAAAAATGAATGAGCCACTTTTAAAAATGAAAATGTATATTTCCTTTTCCTTTTTTTTATTTGGAAGATTTGCATTTTTCGTAGGAACCAATGAGCCTCGAGCTGAGAGCCACAGACAGAGGAGGGATGGTGTTGAGAGACGGACTAACACACTGCTGGTTTTGATCTTTTCATGGGATTTGTTGTCGACAGGAAAACTACAGAATATCACCGGACTTATTCTTCAAGGACGGGTGAGAAAATAAAAGAAAAGGAGCAGAGTGAAGGTAATACGGAAAGAAATATGAGACAACTGTCTTAAAGAGATGAGTTTGAGAATTGTGAGGAAAGAGGGATGAATTCAGAACGGCAGGAAAACCGGACGCCTCCAAAGGAAGGAGGGAGGACAGAGGGAAGAGTGGAGGCATTAAAAGACCAGAACATTTTCATTTTAACATCTCTCACATTTAAACATTTATTTATCCTGAGTTTTAACTTGTGTTCAGGTGAGTGTAGTTTAGCTTTTGACCTCTGACCCAAACTCCATAAAGACAGAAAGATGCTGCAACACAGCTTCAGTCTGAAACAGCAGCACTGACCCCGTGTTTGTAAAGGAGTGAACTAACACAGTGTCTTTCTGTTTCTCCAATCAAAGCTTTCTTCCTTTTTTTAAATCTTAACCTACAAAGTTTTCTGGTCACGTGTCATCCAGGTGATTTAACCGTGGCCTCTACACACAGTAGCCGTTGACGTGGACTGAAATCTGAACAGACTGTGTGAGCATGTCAGGCCTCGAGGTTCCTGTAGGTTGGAGGCTCTTTTGATACATGGCTCCTGTCTATGTCCTGGAAAGGCGTGTTTTACTCTTTGACCTGTCTGCACCCAGTGAGTCGTGTCCTTAGGGTTTGATGTCTTGCTGTGTGGATTTGCATCATAAAGTTATGTACTGAATTAAAACTTCACTCAGCCGTGAGTTGTCATCGTAGCCGTGGAATATTTTGTGTGTATGGTTTCATAAATCCTAGATGCAATAGAATATAATTCACTGAGTGTCCACATGCGAACTGTGTTGATCTTGGAAGAGACGCTTGGTGTCGCTTTATAAACCCTTTTGTTTTCTAGCATCAAGGAGTTTTTTGCTTCTACTGAAAAAGGTTTTTGATTTAGTCTGCAAGTCATCACAGGTTTTACTGAGTTTGTTTGCATTTTAATTCAAATTACACCCAGTCAGTCTCAGTCATGTTCTTTTGCCATATGATTATTGCAGTGTGTTGCATATGGGAGAAATAAAAACAAAGGATTTGTCAACAGGAATCTGGTTCTTCTTCAGATCTAAAATCACTAAGAGTCTGAAATACTGTTGATCAGAATTCTACTGCTCCTCTAAAAAACCTTAATTAGGATGAACCGATGTTATGTCCCTTCACCTTGGAAGTTGATAAGGTGAGTAGTGAATCGGGAGAATAAATAGATTTGATTTTTTTTATGTAATTTTCTGAGACCGTCCTTACATTTACCCCCCCCCCCTTTTATTCCATATACCAGTGATTAATGAACCACAGCTTCCACCTAATATCTGTTTGGGGGGGGGGCAGGTCAAGTTCCTATTTTTTTTTCTGAAAGCTGCAATTTTGCATCTTCCTCTTTCTGTTTGTACCTTAAGTATTTCTGTCTGTTAATACTACTACACTGTTACTTGAATAGGGCTCTGAGTCAGGAGCGTGGTAGTGAGGGGTCAAGGTCCATGACAACAGGAACAATACAACGTTAACCTGAAGGTGAATTTCGGACCCAAATTCAGACGCAGAAGAATCAGGTCGGTGCAGTGAAGGAACTTTAATAACAACCAAGAACGTCCAAAACTTACAGGCAGGAAGAAACACTGGGAAAAACTCTGCAACATGAAAGAACATTTTTACCTTTTTCTGGTTCAATATTTTTACCACAACTGATAAAGATCTTTAAAGGTATTGATTGAGTGACACACAACAAAAATAATTTTATGATGTAATGTTATAAAACCTGTACCTGTATAATCAAAGCAGGAAAATTACTGATTAACCAATCACAATAAAAACCTGATCAGGAGATCAAGGTAGATTAAACAGGGAGGGAACAATAAAACATGAACCTGAAGGTGGTTCAGTCAGTTCAGACTCCATTTTGACTTCGACGGAGCAGGAGGAGGAAAAGTGAAGGCTGAGGAAGGTGAGTGTTAATTCAACATCATTATTATTTGACTGTCAGAGTCTCTGAGCCAGTTTTCTGCCTGTGGACTGTAAAGGGAAGAAGAGTCAGACTAAACTCGTCAGTCTGATTCATCAGTGGATAAAAAGTCCTGACTGGTTGGATGATACAGTGTTTATAATGTGACCGGTTTAAAGAAGAGAAGCAGCTACTAACTGATCAGGTGGAGCTTCATTAGACAACATTACAGGCTCCGTCAGGGTCGTAGCTGACGACTTGGATTCAGCTCCACAGGTGTCGAGGAGATTGTGTCCTGTCGACGAACGACGGCCACGATGATCAGGATCAATGTTCAACATTAACTTTACTCAGGTTTTCTCTGTGGACGACATTTACACCTTCCCTTAGTCAAGCAGTGCAAGTTGAAGTTGACACACAACTGAAAAGACAAAATGTTTTATTAAAGATTCTGAAAATTATTATTTGAGTGGAACACGACCAAAAAAATCTTATGTTGCAACAACATAAAACTTTAACCTTTAGAATCAAACCAGGAAAATTACTCATTAACTGATCACAATAAAAACCTGAGCAGGAGATTAAGGTCCATTAATGAGGGAGGGAACAATGAAACCTGAACCTGAAGGTGGTTCAGTCAGTTCAGACTCAGTTTAGAGTTGAAACAACAGAAGGAGGAAAAGTGAAGGTTGAGGAAGGTGAGTGTTAATACAACATCATTATTATTTGACTGTCAGAGTCTCTGAGCCAGTTTTCTGCCTGTGGACTGTAAAGGGAAGAAGAGTCAGGACGAACTTGTGTCCACACAGAGACGCTGAAGGAAAAGCAGCAGATTAAACAGTTGTCAGTGGTATTTCCTGTGTGTGTGAGCTCACAGTCAGTTTGCTGGTTTCTCTCTCAGACCGACTGGAGTCCAGAAGATGAGTGATGGTGTGGAGGAAGAGGAGGACAGACCAGGGTCTCCAGGATCCAGTTCTCTGTCTATGAAGAGTGACTGGTCTAATGGACAACCTCCAAACTTCAGTACTGAACCTGGACCCTCAGACCCACAGTAAGAGCCCTGCTACAACCTGTGAGCCTCCAGACTGAGGCTGTAACAGTGTTTAGTGTGTTGAGGTCCTGCAGTTGTCATCACTTCCTGTAACAGCTGCCGTAGTGTCACGGAAAATAAGTTCCTCCTGGTTCTTCTGGCATCAGTGTATTAATACAGACGTCTGACGTTGCTGGTTTCTAGTGAAATGATCTGAACTAAGAACAATTTCACTTTTCCCTGGTTCCATATTATTACTGTAGCTGATAAACATGACAGAGGTTTGAAGATGTCAGTGATTAAAGGGCCGTGGTGGAGGAGAGAACCAGCCACAGAAGGAGGGAACAAGGTTCTGGTGGATCTTGATAATCTGGGATCTAACAGAACAGAAGGCTTTTACTGTGAAGTAGCTGCAGGAAGTCTTGAGTTTGTATTAAGAGCTTAAATAAAAGAAATAATCATTTTCATTACAAACTGAATTCTGAAGTGAAACAGAAAAGTAGCTACACTTTTACTGTTCTTTGACCATCTGAGCTTCTAGACAGTGTTTGACACATCAGGATGGTTTTCAATCAACATTCAACAAACCATTTTAGTTATAAAGGAATGTCTTCACAGAGAGAGGAAGAGGAGTCATGTTTCTATGGAGCAGCAGCTGTCCAGCTGTGCTCTGTGTCAGGACGTCCTGAAGGATCCAGTCTCTACCAGCTGTGGACACTGGTTCTGCAGATGGTGCATCACCTCATACTGGGACCAGTCTGGTTCATTAGGAGACTCCTCCTGTCCCCAGTGTGGAAAAAGATCCAGAAGGAGACCTGGACTGCAGACAGACAGTCAGACCAGCACTGTACAAAGTAAGACAGTACATCTGTCTGTTGATGTCATCATCTCTGAAAACAGGACTCTTTGTTTTCTACAGTGTCATTTGTTGTATCATACAGCGTTGGCAGTTAAGATGATTATAAATAACACTAAAGAAAAACCTTTTTATTCTCGTCTTAAGTTTTTCTGTCGATGATGAAAATAATCAACAGATTCTCTTCCTTCAGTCTTACGACGTTTCTTCTCTTTCAGCAGATCGTGGTCTGAAGGAGGTTTTAGATGAACATAAGATCAGTCTGAGGAGAAGATGTGAACGTGTGACTGAAGGAATTGATGGAACAGGAAGTAGAACCCTCCTCAACAGGATCTACACTGAGCTCTACATCACAGAGGGACAGAGTGAACAGGTTAATACCCAACATGAGGTGAGGCAGCTTGAGACAGCTTCCAAGACGAAGACCCTCCATGAAGCTCCAATCAAGTGCCGCGACATCTTTAAAGCCTTGTCTGAGCAACAGAGACGCATCAGAGTGGTTCTGACGAATGGCGTCGCTGGCGTTGGAAAAACCTTCTCGGTGCAGAAGTTCACTCTGGACTGGGCAGAGGGCCTGGAAAACCAAGACGTCCATCTGCTGGTTCTGCTTCCGTTCAGGGAGCTGAACCTGATCCGACATGAGCAGTACAGTCTCCTCACGCTGCTCCATGTTTTCCATCCAACGTTACAGAAGGTCACAGCACAGGAGCTGGCTGTCTGTAAAGTTCTGTTCATCTTTGACGGCCTGGATGAAAGCAGACTGTCACTGGATTTCAACAACATGGAGGTCGTGTCTGACGTGACTCAGAAGTCGTCTGTCAACCTGCTGTTGACAAACCTCATCCAGGGGAATCTGCTTCCCTCGGCTCTCGTCTGGATAACTTCCCGACCGGCGGCGGCCAATCAGATCCCTCCTACCTGCGTTGACAGGGCGACAGAAGTACGAGGCTTCACCGACGCCCAGAAGGAGGAGTACTTCAGGAGGAGATACAGTGATGAAGAGCTGTCCAGCAGAATCATCTCACACATCAAGACATGCAGGAGCCTCCACATCATGTGTCAGATCCCAGTCTTCTGCTGGATCAGTGCTACAGTTCTGGAGCACATGTTGACTACAGACCAGAGAGGAGAGCTGCCCAAGACCCTGACTGACCTGTACTCACACTTCTTGCTGGTTCAGACAAAGAGGAAGAAGAACAAGTACGATGAGGGATGTGAGACGAGTCCACGGGAGCAGACGGAGGCTGACAGGGACGTTCTAGTGAGGCTGGGGAGGCTGGCGTTTGAACATCTGGAGAAAGGAAACATCACGTTCTACCAAGAAGACCTGGAGCAGTGTGGTCTTGATGTCTCAGAGGCCTTGGTGCACTCAGGAGTCTGTACAGAGATCTTCAAAAGAGAGAGTGTGATCTTCCAGAAATCAGTCTACTGCTTTGTTCATCTGAGCGTTCAGGAGTTTCTGGCTGCAGTCTACATGTTCCACTGTTATGCCAACCGGAGCCTTAAACAATTCAAGGACTTACTGGGGAAAGACTACAGTGGACGATCACTGGACGTCTTCCTGCGGGTAGCTATGGAGAAATCCCTTGAAAGTAAAAATGGCCACCTGGACCTGTTTGTTCGCTTCCTTCATGGCCTCTCGCTGGAGTCCAACCAGAGAGTCTTAGGAGGCCTGCTGGGTCAGACAGAGAACAGTCCAGAAACCATCCAGAGGGTCATCGACAACCTGAGGGAGATGGATATATACAACAGGTCACCTGACAGAAGCATCAACATCTTCCACTGTCTGATGGAGATGAACGACCTCTCAGTACATCAGGAGATCCAAGAGTTCCTGAAGTCAGAGAAGAGATCAGAGAAGAGACTCTCTGAGATCCACTGCTCAGCTCTGGCCTACATGCTGCAGATGTCAGAGGAGGTTCTGGATGAGTTGGACCTGGAGAAGTACAACACATCAAAGGAGGGACGACGGAGACTGATCCCAGCTGTGAGGAACTGCAGAAAAGCTCGGTGAGTCCAGACATGATCATTAACATCATCAATCAGTGGAGATTAGTCAGTCAGTTATACACAATTTTAAATTATTCAGATTTTTATTACATGAACATCACAAAAAAAAATTCATTTGATTGTGATTATTGCTGTTAAGTAAATGAAAAAGGTTTTTCTTTTATTTCTAAATAATTGTTAATTCAACATTTATTTATTATACTTCTATTCATGTTTTTTGAATATTTGTGGGTCAATGGAGTCAGAAAGTGATCAAAGTGAGACTCCACTGATCTTCCACCTCAGTGTGTCTCCAGGTGTTGGGGAGTACAACTGCAGATGAGAAAACACTGGAGAAATGACTAGTATGAAACCTTTTGTCGGGGGGTGAAGTCTGATGAATGTCCTCAGGTGATGTCACTTGAGTCAGGGTTGGTTGGGTCTGTGGACCACAAGTTTGAAAAGTAAAAAGACGTTTGGTTGCGTAGTTGGAGAGAAGTGAACTTTCCCTCAGACTTGTGAAGCCTCCATTTGATGACAGCAGACAACCGGATTTTACAGTGAACAGTGAAAACAGTAAAGATATGATGAGCAGGTTCTACAAGGTAGTTTTCTGTCTCTGAAAATACACAGCTTCAGCCAAGAAGAGAGGTCTGAATGTATTAGATCAGAATGGGAGAATTCAGTCTTCTGATACACACCAAAGGTCAATGTCAGGTTTTTATGATGAAACTATGTGAAAACAGTGGAACTGTCTCTTTATTGTCTCTATTGAAAAAGTCACTGAATTTTTCCTTTACATGGACGTGAACAGTAGCATCTGACAGTAGAAGGTAGCTAGCAGAGAGAAATCACCTTTAATTGTTCAGTGAGTTGAATTCGCTGGAAATAATAATCATAATAAAGAGTAAAAGTGTTTTTGTAAATGAGGAGGCTTCATTCTGACTCTGGGGATCGAATCACAGACTGTCGACATGATGGAGCCTACATGTAAAATCATTTTCCCTCCCTTCAACTGCAGGATTAAAAGTAGACAAAGGTTCACATTAACAATCTGCAGGTATGAGAGAGATAGATCCGAATTATTGTCTCATGTCCAAAACAAATAGATAAGATTAGCTGAAGCATGAATGTGAAGAGGAAATGTTAATCAATTTATGACTTGACAGTCTGTTTTGCCCTCATATGATCTGCATCTGTATTTTATTTATTTATTTGGCAGATTGTCTTTTTTTATAATAAAAGATTATACTACTTTCTCCAATCACAGATTCACTGGTTGTGGACTCTCAGAGACTCACTGTGAAGTTGTGGCCTCAGCTCTGAAGTCCAACCCCTCCCACCTGAGAGAACTGGACCTGAGTGACAACAAGCTGCAGGATTCAGGAGTGAAGCTGCTGTCTGCTGGACTGGAGAGTCCAAACTGTCGACTGGAGACTCTGAGGTCAGTTCAGTGAATAGAGCTGTTATGATTTTTCTACATTAATCCCATTTAAATCTTGACTGAAGTTCTAAATTCTTGCCTGAGCACAAATGTGAAATAAGATCTTTGTTTTCTAATGTTCTTTGTTTCCAAATGACTGAACAGTTGGTTTCCTTATCGCTTCTAATGTAACTTAAAGGCTGAAGTGTGGTTTATTTACAGGCTGACAGAGGTAGAGTCATGACAGGGAAACGTTTGACAGGACAGTTGTTCAGCTTCCACAGGTTCATGTTGTGGTCCATCAGTCAGTGAAGATGAACTCAGGACCGATGAGGCTGTAGAGTGTGTGAGGGCCACGAAGGTTGTTGAAGATCTGATGATGTTCATGGCATCAGAAGCAGATGTGGCTGGTACAGAGACAACACACACAGCAGCTGTGGTGTGTGTTAAACCAGAGTAATAATCAGCAGCCTAACACAGGCCAAGACGTCACAGCAAAGCAGGATTCAGGTGCGTGTGAGGATTTTAAAATGAGCTGGAAGAGAAGAGTAAAAATATCAGAGACTTAAAGAAGAAGAAGAGAAAAATAACTGTTGAGAGGTCGAGGAATGAGGAAGGAGCCTCGTCTGTCTGAAGAATGTGTCGCTGGCTGATGATGACGATGATGATGTGTTGTGTTGTTATTTATTTTGTTTGTGTGTTTTCTCTCTGGAATGTAGCCGCAAGGGGACACAAGCCAGTGTCTTATTGTGCCGGTCCCAAGCCCGGATAAATACAGAGGGTTGTGTCAGGAAGGACATCGGACATGAAACTTTTGCCGAATCAAACATGCGAGTCAGATCTATTAATCCCATACCGGATCGGTCGAGGCCCGGGTTAACAACGACCGCCATCGGTGCTGTTCACCTACAGGGTGCCGGTGGAAATTGGACTACTGTTGGTAGAAGAAGGAGAGGAGGAAGGTGTGTTCGTAGGAAGAGAGAGAAGAGGAATGCCAAGAGGCTAGGACTGAGAGTAGGGACTTTGAATGTTGGAACCATGACAGGAAAGGGTAGAGAGTTAGTTGACATGATGCAGAGGAGGAAGGTAGACATACTGTGTGTCCAGGAGACCAGGTGGAAAGGTAGCAAGGCTAGAAGTTTGGGAGCAGGGTTCAAGTTGTTCTACCATGGTGTAGATAGGAAGAGAAACGGAGTAGGAGTTATCTTGAAAGAGGAGCTTGTTAGGAATGTCCTGGAGGTAAAAAGAGTGTCGGATAGAGTGATGAGTCTGAAGCTAGAAATCGAAGGTGTAATGTTCAATGTGGTTAGTGGGTATGCTCCACAGGTAGGCTGTGAGCTGGAGGAGAAGGAGAAATTCTGGTCGGACCTTGATGAAGCCATACAGAGCATCCCTAGAGATGAGAGAGTTGTCATTGGTGCAGACTTCAATGGACATGTTGGTGCAGGAAACAGAGGCGATGAGGAAGCGATGGGCAGATTCGGTATCCAGGAGAGGAACATGAAGGACAGATGGTGGTTGATTTTGCAAAAAGGATGGAAATGGCTGTAGTGAATACTTTCTTCCAGAAGAGGCAGGAGCACAGAGTGACGTATAAGAGTGGAGGTAGGAGCACACAGATAGACTACATCTTGTGTAGACGGTGTAATCTGAAGGAGATCAGTGACTGCAAAGTAGTGGTTGGTGAGAGTGTAGCCAGACAGCATAGAATGCTGGTGTGTAGGATGACCTTGGTGGTGAGGAAGACAGAGAGGACAAAGGCAGAGCAGAGGACGAAATGGTGGAAGCTAAAAAAGGAAGAGTGTTGCATGACTTTTAGGAAGGAGTTGAGGCAGGCTCTGGGAGGTCAGGAGGTGCTTCCAGATGACTGGACAACTACAGCTAATGTGATCAGGGAGACAGGAAGGAGAGTACTTGGTGTGTCATCTGGAAGGAAAGTAGATAAAGAGACTTGGTGGTGGAATGAGGAGGTGCAGGAGTGTATACAGAAAAAGAGATTAGCTAAGAAGAAGTGGGACACTGAGAGGACTGAAGACAGTAGACAGGAGTACAGGGAGATGCAGCGTGGGTGTGAAAGTAGAGGTGGCAAAGGCCAAGCAAGGGGCTTATGATGACTTGTATGTTAGGTTGGACAGTAAGGAGGGAGAGACTGATCTATACAGATTGGCAAGGCAGAGAGACAGAGATGGGAAGGACGTGCAGCAGGTTAGGGTGATTAAGGATAGAGATGGAAATGTATTGACAGGTGCCAGCAGTGTGATGGGAAGATGGAAAGAGTACTTTGAAGAGTTGATGAATGAGGAAAATTAGAGAGAACGAAGAGTAGAAGATGTGGCTGTTGTGGATCAGGAAATAGCAAAGATTAGTAAAGATGAAGTGAGGAAGGCACTGAAGAGGATGAAGAGTGGAAAGGCACTTGGTCCTGATGATATACCTGTGGAGGTATGGAAGTGTCTAGGAGAGGCGGCAGTAGAGTTTCTGACTGGGTTGTTTAACAGGATCTTAGATAGTGAGAAGATGCCTGAGGAATGGAGGAGAAGTGTGCTGGTGCCCATTTTTAAGAACAAGGGAGATGTGCAGAACTGTGGCAACTACAGAGGAATAAAGCTGATGAGCCATACAATGAAGCTGGGAAAGAGTAGTTGAAGCTAGACTAAGGGCAAAAGTGAGCATTTGTGAGCAGCAGTATGGCTTCATGCCAAAAAAGAGTACCACAGATGCAGTATTTGCTTTGAGGATGTTGATAGAGAAGTACAGGGAAGGTCAGAGGGAGCTGCATTGTGTCTTTGTAGATCTGGAGAAAGCGTATGACAGGGTGCCCAGAGAGGAACTGTGGTACTGTATGAGGAAGTCTGGAGTGACAGAGAAGTATGTTAGAGTGGTGCAGGACATGTATGTGGACTGTAAGACAGTGGTTAGGTGTGCTGTAGGTGTGACAGAGGAGTTCAAGGTGGAGGTGGGACTGCATCAGGGATCAGCTCTAAGCCCCTTCTTGTTTGCTATGGTGATGGACAGACTGGCAGACGAGGTTAGACAGGAATCTCCATGGACTATGATGTTTGCAGATGACATTGTGATATGTAGTGAGAGCAGGGAACAGCTGGAGGAGAAGCTTGAGAGGTGGAGATTTGCCCTGGAAAGGAGAGGAATGAAGGTTAGCCGCAGCAAGACAGAGTACATGTGTGTGAATGAGAGGGACCCAAGTGGAAGAGTGAGGTTACAGGGAGAAGAGATAAAGAAGGTGGAGGATTTTAAGTACTTAGGGTCAACAGTCCAGGGCAATGGAGAGTGTGGAAAAGAGGTGAAGAAGCGTGTGCAGGAGGGCTGGAACGGGTGGAGAAAAGTGTCAGGTGTGATGTGTGATAGAAGAGTTTCAGCTAAAATGAAAGGAAAGGTGTACAAAACTGTGGTGAGACCAGCGATGCTGTTTGGTCTAGAGACAGTGCCACTGAGGAAAAGACAGGAGGCAGAGCTGGAGGTAGCAGAGATGAAGATGTTGAGGTTCTCTCTGGGAGTGACCAGGATGGATAGGATCAGGAATGAGTGCATCAGAGGGACAGCACATGTTAGAGGTTTAGGAGATAAAGTCAGAGAGGCCAGACTGAGATGGTTTGGACATGTCCTGAGAAGAGATAGTGAATATATTGGTAGAAGGATACTGAGTTTTGAACTGCCAGGCAGGAGGCCTAGAGGAAGACCAAAGAGGAGGTTTATGGATGTAGTGAAAGAGGACATGAAGGTAGTTGGTGTGAGTGAAGAGGACGCAGAAGACAGGGTTAGATGGAGGACACTGATTCGCTGTGGCGACCCCTAAAGGGAAAAGCTGAAAGGAAAAGAAGAAGTTTTCTCTCTGGGAGTGATGGAACATGCCGGATTGGCACCTCCACATTGATTATGTTTGTATAAAGAGGATGAACATAGAGGTAATTATTTAAGCTGTGTATGATGGACACTGGGTGAAAGATGGAATATTCCTGATTGACATTAAGTTCATTGATTAAAGAAAAGGTGTCGGACCAGATAAGTGTTTCACTTCCGGTTCTATTCTGTTCTATTCTATTCTATGTATAAACAGTATTTTCAATTTCTGCTACTAGATCCACTAAATCGTACAGACTGAACCTTTTATAAAAAAACGAGAACTTCTCCTTTAACATAGTTTAATCTCACAAACCTGCTCAGCGACCAAACACAGGAAGAAGAGGATCATGTAAGAACTGAAACACTGAACAGGATTTTAGTCCAACATGTGTGATGTGATGTTGATGGTGTAATGACAGACTTGACTGAGGTCAGCAGCAGGTGATGAATCAGTGTTGACATGAACAGGTGTATGAATGTTGTGGTGACATGTGGATGACGTGTGTAGAAGGCGACATTATGATGATCCACAATCAGAGAAGGACAAAGTGGCTCCAGTCATTTTAGAGAAAAGCTCACGGATTAATACAAACTGGATCTGACTGGTTTCCTCCCACAGTCCAAACACATGCAGGTTAATGGGCGACTCTGAGTTTCCACATAGGTTCCACATAGGTCTTCATCTTTTATTCTTTAATCAGGTTGAGAAACTGCAGGTTGTCAGAGATGAGCTGTGATTCTCTGGTCTCAGCTCTGAAGTCCAACCCCTCCCACCTGAGAGAACTGGACCTAAGCTACAACGAGAACCTTCAGGATTCAGGAGTGAAGGATCTGTGTGGTTTTCTGGAGAGTCCAGACTGTCGACTGGAGACTCTGAGGTCAGTTCACTGTCTTTTACTTTTTAAAATCTTATATCTTCAATCCACGACTCAATCTAATTTATCTTCATACATAATGTTACTATATTCTTTTTGAATGAATTACTGACATGTTAAATTGTTGTTGTTTCCTATTTTCACCTTTTCTTATCTTAGAGTCAGATCATTCCCTCAGTTTAAGCTAATTTCACTCAATTGTCCTGAATCATGTCTTTTGACTTCAATGAAACCTTCAGAAGTCACACACTGGTATTTGTCCCAGTCAGGGACCAATGTTTTCTACATCATCTGTAGAAAATGTCCAGTGTTAGTTGTTACAAGTAAATTAATTTTCATCACAAAAATATACAGAAGATCCTCAGAATGAAGATTTGAACAAATGAATTAAAACTGAATTGCAGAAGAAAAAAAACCTTCCTTTATTTTGGGTTCATTTCAATAAAGTCTCCTGACTAATATCAGTTCAATAAAGTTTTGTGTGTTTGAGTTATGATATTCAACAGTGGTGTTAAAATTGTTGTATTTTTCATGAAGTTGAATTGACTTGTTCAATGTGTTAAAGAGGAAAAACAATGACATGTTAATCAATGAGATTCCCTCATTGATTAATACAAACTGGATCTGACTGGATTATTAATGATTTTATCTACATCTTTTATTCTTTATTCAGGTTGAGGAACTGCAGGTTGTCAGAGATGAGCTGTGATTCTCTGGTCTCAGCTCTGAAGTCCAACCCCTCCCACCTGAGACACCTGGACCTGAGCTACAACGAGAACCTGCAGGATTCAGCAGTGAAGGATCTGTGTGGTTTTCTGGAGAGTCCAGACTGTCGACTGGAGATTCTGAGGTCAGTTCACTGTCTGTTACTGTTGAAAATCTCATGTCTTCAATCCACAACTGAATCTAATTTATCTTCTTACATAATGTGAGTCCATTCATTTTGAATGAATTAATGACATGTTAAATTGTTGTTGTTTCCTATTTTCACCTTTTCTTATCTTAGAGTCAGATCATTCCCTCAGTTTCAGCTAATTTCAGTCAGTTGTCCTGAATCATGTCTGTTGACTTCAATGAAACCTTCAGAAGTCACACACTGGTATTTGTCCCAGTCAGGGACCAATGTTTTCTACATCATCTGTAGAAAATGTCCAGTGTTAGTTGTTACAAGTAAATTAATTTTCATCACAACAATATACAGAAGATCCTCAGAATTAAGATTTGAACAAATGAATTAAAACTCACTTGCAGAAGAAAAAAAACCTTCCTTTATTTTGGGTTCATTTCAATAAAGTCTCCTGACTAATATCAGTTCAATAAAGTTCTGTTTGTTTGAATTTTGATCTTTAACAGTAGAGTGAAAATTGTTGTATTTTTCATGAAGTTGAATTGACTTGTTCAATGTGTTAAAGAGGAAAAACAATGACATGTTAATCAATGCGATTTTCTCATTGATTAATACAAAATGGATCTGACTGGATTATTAATGATTTTATCTACATCTTTTATTCTTTATTCAGGTTGAGAAACTGCAGGTTGTCAGAGATGAGCTGTGATTCTCTGGTCTCAGCTCTGAAGTCCAACCCCTCCCATCTGAGAGAATTGGACCTGAGCTACAACGAGAACCTGAAGGATTCAGCAGTGAAGGATCTGTGTGGTTTTCTGAAGAGTCCAGACTGTCGACTGGAGACTCTGAGGTCAGTTCAATGTCTGTTACTGTTAAGAATCTCACGTCTTCAATTCACAACTGAATCTAATTTATCTTCATACATAATGTGAGTCCATTCGTTTTGAATGAATTAATGACATGTTAAATTGTTGTTGTTTCCTATTTTCACCTTTTCTTATCTTAGAGTCAGATCATTCCCTCAGTTTCAGCTAATTTCTCTCAGTTGTCCTGAATCATGTCTGTTGACTTCAATGAAACCTTCAGAAGTCACACACTGGTATTTGTCCCAGTCAGGGACCAATGTTTTCTACATCATCTGTAGAAAATGTCCAGTGTTAGTTGTTACAAGTAAATTAATTTTCATCACAACAATATACAGAAGATCCTCAGAACCAAGTTTTGAACAAATGAATTAAAACTCACTTGCAGAAGAAAAAAACCTTCCTTCATTTTCGGTTCATTTCAATAAAGTCTCCTGACTAATATCAGTTCAATAAAGTTCTGTTTGTTTAAATTTTGATCTTTAACAGTAGAGTGAAAATTGTTGTATTTTTCATGAAGTTGAATTGACTTGTTCAGTGTGTTAAAGAGGAAAAACAATGACATGTTAATCAATGAGTTTCCCTCATTGATTAATACAAAATGGATCTGACTGGATTATTAATGATTTTATCTACATCTTTTATTCTTTATTCAGATTGAACAACTGCAGGTTGTCAGAGATGAGCTGTGATTCTCTGGTCTCAGCTCTGAAGTCCAACCCCTCCCACCTGAGACACCTGGACCTGAGCTACAACGAGAACCTGAAGGATTCAGGAGTGAAGGTTCTGTGTGGTTTTCTGAAGAGTCCAGACTGTCGACTGGAGACTCTGAGGTCAGTTCACTGTCTGTTACTCTTGTAGATCTTAAAATTTAAAATGAGTCTGACATGGTTTTATTTCATCACTGGAGTAAATTCGTTTTGAATGAATTAATGAAATGGTAAATTGTTGTTGTATTTGTCCCAGTCAGGGACCAATGTTTTCTACATCATCTGAAAGAAAATGTCCAGTGTTAGTTGTTACAAGTAAATTAATTTTCATCACAACAATATACAGAAGATCCTCAGAACCAAGTTTTGAACAAATGAATTAAAACTCACTTGCAGAAGAAAAAACCTTCCTTCATTTTGGTTCATTAATAAAGTCTCTGACTAATATCAGTTCAATAAAGTTCTGTTTGTTTAAACCTTTTGATCTTTAACAGTAGAGTGAAAATTGTTGTATTTTTCATGAAGTTGAATTGACTTGTTCAGAAGAGGAAAAACAATGACATGTTAATCAATGAGATTAACATCACATCTTTTATTCTTTATTCAGGTTGAGAAACTGCAGGTTGTCCGAGATGAGCTGTGATTCTCTGGTCTCAGCTCTGAAGTCCAACCCCTCCCACCTGAGAGAACTGGACCTAAATGAAAACTTGGACCTGAAGGATTCAGCAGTGAAGGTTCTGTGTGGTTTTCTGGAGAGTCCAGACTGTCGACTGGAGACTCTGAGGTCAGTTCACTGTCTGGTACTGTTGTAGATCTTAAAATTTAAAATGAGTCTGACATGGTTTTATTTCATCACTGGAGTCAAATGCAGTGAATAAAAAAAATGGTAAATGTATTTTTGCATCAATGAGAAAAAAAACATTTTCTCAGTCATACATGACATTTAGAGGAAACAGAAAATATACAACAGGTGAATAACATGTTAGATGAATCACGTCGTAATGTTACGTTACCATAACAACAGTGGTGCATTAATAACTTGTTCCTCTGGATAATAATCATCATATATCAAGCTTTTCTAACCTTCTACTTTCTAAACCTTCTTCAGCTCTGAACAGACGATGAAACACTGAACAGTTTCAAGCAGGAACTTTGTCTCTAACATCACATCTTTTATTCTTTAATCAGGTTGAGAAACTGCAGTTTGTCAGAGATGAGCTGTGATTCTCTGGTCTCAGCTCTGAAGTCCAACCCCTCCCACCTGAGAGAACTGGACCTGAGCTACAACAAGAACCTGATGGATTCAGCAGTGAAGGGTCTGTGTGGTTTTCTGAAGAGTCCAGACTGTCGACTGGAGACTCTGAGGTCAGTTCACTGTCTCATTAATAACTTGTTCCTCTGGATAATAATCATCATATATCAAGCTTTTCTAACCTTCTACTTTCTAAACCTTCTTCAGCTCTGAACAGACGATGAAACACTGAACAGTTTCAAGCAGGAACTTTGTCTCTAACATCATGCAGTTTGTCAGAGATGAGCTGTGATTCTCTGGTCTCAGCTCTGAAGTCCAACCCCTCCCACCTGAGAGAACTGGACCTGAGCTACAACAAGAACCTGATGGATTCAGCAGTGAAGGGTCTGTGTGGTTTTCTGAAGAGTCCAGACTGTCGACTGGAGACTCTGAGGTCAGACACCATGTTTTAGTTCTGTGTTGAGATTAACATGATGTGAAAGTTGTGCTGACACTAAACTGCAGACAGGTTGAGATTAAATCTCCTTCAGATCTGTGATTTTACAGCCGAGACACAGGATTGAAACATATGAACGTCACATTCACAGTGTCGGCAGTTTAAGTTACTGAGTCAGTTCAGCTTCATTTATTCAGGAAGTCTCACTGAGATCAGGATCTGGTTTACAAGAGAGACTGAGAAGTAATGACAGATGTAGAACATCACAACAAGACAATGCAGTCACACAAAGCAGTCATCACACACACACTGATGGAAACAGTCACACACAGGGTCAGAAATATCATCAGTAGAACTTTATAGTCCCTCAGAGGAAAGAGTTTCTCTGACTTGACGTTGTTTTCCAGTCTGTTCCAGTAGTGAGGTGCATAGTAGCAGAAACCAGTCTCCCCCAGTTCAGAGCTGGAAAGAGGAACTTTGAAATCAAAGCTTTCCTGTGATCTGGTGTCATGGTCGGTCACTGTGAACTCAGCTAAGACGTTAAACGTGTCTGTAACTTAGTCAGCGTGGCCTGATACAGGACAACACGGGTCTGCTGGTGTCTTCTAGACGTCAGTGACCAGCATCCGACCGAGTGTGTGAACTTTGCTCTCAGACATTCAACACACTGCTCCCAGAGACTGGAGGACGTCCATCATATTATTTACCAGGTTTATTTCAGCTGTAGTTTGTATTGACACATACGAGGCTGGTGATGGAGACATTAGTGAGGACGAAACCACAGTGATGCTGAGGAAGGAAACTCTTTTATTCTGAGGTTTCACATGAAGAAAGTTTCATATAGGTTATGTTTCTTTCTCTATTCAGATTGAACAACTGCAGTTTGTCAGAGATGAGCTGTGATTCTCTGGTCTCAGCTCTGAAGTCCAACCCCTCCCACCTGAGAGAACTGGACCTCAGCTACAACAAGCTGAGGGATTCAGATGTGAAGGATCTGCTTGATCTAGTGAAGAGTCCAGACTGTCGACTGGAGACTCTGAGGTCAGTAGAGCGTTGGAGTCCGTCCATGCTGCTTCCAGCTGTATTGTACTAAACACGGTTGGTATCAAAGTGGAGACGAGTGTCGTTGTTGTGTTGATGTCTACAGGAAATAAAGCTGGATCACAGCTGACAGCCTGAGAAGATGAACAGAGACAGTGGTTCTCATTCATCAGACTGTCGTAGCATCAGATCTGATCTGAAACTGTTCATCTGTGCTTTGTTTCATTCGGACATTTTCAGTGAAGCCTCCATCTGTCGTCTGTCTCCTCTCTACAGGTGGGAGTGGTGGTGATCTTCATGAAGGTGTGTGCGTGTGTGTGTGTTTGTGTTTGGGTGTCTGCGCGTGTGTGTGAGTGTGTGGTTGTGTGTGTGTGTGTGTGTGTGTGTGTGTGCGCGTGTGTGTGTGTGTTTGCGTGTGTGTGTGTGTGTGTGTGTGTGTGTGTGTGTGTGTGTGTGTGTGTGTGCTGAGAGAGGACGAGCTGTGTCCTGATGATCCACAGAGGTTGAAGCAGCAGCAGCAGCTTGTGTGTAGAGAGGCTGTGACTGGGCCATGTTACTGGGAGGTAGAGTGGAGAGGAGAGCTTCATCCAGCAGAGACTGACGGAGGAACCAGAAGAAGTGGAGCTGACTCTCAGTGCTGCAGTCTGAACTGATCTGAGATCAGCTCCACTGTCAGACACAGAGTCCAGTCCACCATCATCCCTGTGTCCTCTGGACCTGACGGAGCATCATCAGTGTATCTGGACTGTTGTGCTGCTGCTCCGTCCTTCTCCACCGTCTCTGCAGACACACTGAGGCTCCTCCACCTCCTCCACCTCCACCTCCACCTCCACCTCCACCTCCACCTCCTCCTGCTCCACCTCCACCTCCACCTCCTCCTTCTCCTACTGCTCCTCCTTCGTCTCCTCCTTTTCCTCCTCCTGGACTCTGTCTTTTTTCATTCATTCAGATCTTCTGAACCGACTCTACTGATCAGCTCTGTCTATGAAAACATAACTGTAGATTAACACTTAATGGTCTGAAGGCTCAACTGGTGTTGTCACCTGTTTTTACTCTGTGGTTTTATTGCAGCTCCACCCTGTGGACTGACTGTGCGACAGTTAATTTCCATATAATATTTCTAAACAACCTTGTAAGTTGAAAGTATGAAAGAGCAGCAGCCTGCATGTATAAGGCTCCGGTACCAGCCTCGTCTCACACACTTACAGGGAGACAAGCTGGATTTAGACGTGAGACATGGACACAACTAATACAAATCAACATAAACATCATGTTCAGCCAAGATGCATGAAGCTTTGACATTTTATTATTTGATTCAGCTATTTTTAGAAGTTAGTTAAAATCTTCAGTTTATTCCACTGCAATGAATGAATGTGAAACAATGTCTGACCCTTTAAAGTTCTAGTGGACTTTCAAACGCTCACATTCCTTGAATAAAAGAAAGATTAAGATGTATAGTAAAATCACATTAGTAGTAAACATTTTACAGTGTATTATTGAAATAACACTAAAAGTTGTCATTCATGAACTCATACAGTTATTTACAGATTTGTTGAACATTCCTGACTGTTTCTCAGTGTAGACTGTTCCTACAGTTTCAGCCCGTTTGATGTGGCCCTCAGGGCTGTAAACTCTGAGGTGGCGTTTGCTGCCAGAGCGCCTGTTGGTGTGAACCGTTGACAGTGAACACATCATTTTCCCGTCCAGGCTCCAGTGTCTTTCTCTGCATCAACTGATGTAAAAACCATCACGTATGAATAAAAATAAAGGCACATGTGACGTGAGGTGTATTGAAATGTGACTTTGTCTTTACACAAACCAAAGCGTTGTCGTTCTGTCTTCACCTGAGCGTAGAGATCCTCCGGATCAGTGTGTGTGGAGCTGTTTTCTGTCTGGACACTCTGACCTGTGCATACACCGTATCCTGCTGCCGTCCACTGTCCTGCGGCGAGTCAGAGGACGGTTCAGGTCTCAGCTGGGAGACGTCCGTCTCTCCGTCATGGATTATTTCTGCCTTTCTTTACTTGATGACCCATTAACAGCCAGTTCTGCACCTTTGACTCCGCAAAATCCTTCGTGTGGATCTGGAGTCGTGATCCAGGTTTTACTGGACACAGCGACAAAGTCTCTCAAAAATATATTGTCTCATGTCCAACAGGAGGTTTTGTCTCATTTCTTGTTAGTCTCCACCTTTCCCTCATGGAGAACATCTCATTGACGTCCATTTAGCTTTCATACGTTTTACTATGTAAGTCGCAGTGAATGCTGTTCTAGCCTTTAATCTACAGATGGTGCTGTAACACAACATTTGTCAGACTGGGAATCAGGAAGCAGAACGTCCCCATCAAAAACGGATGGTTCCTCTGATGTCAAGCTGAATTTACCTGCTCTCTCACCCTGCGAACGGAAATAACCTGAGTTTCTCAGCATCTTCTTGCCACAGAAAAAGTCTCGTTGTTCTACATCTCTAGTTTCTTGTTCTGCTTTAATGGCCATAGTTCAAACTAAAATAAAAAGGCAGGCTGCATGAAAAGCAAGGCCTTAGTAAAACTAACAGGGGTAAATACACTGCTACAGAATCACTAAGAGAGTTCAGCTCTGGGGATGGAACCCGTGACCTTTAAGGTTAGAGGGATGGTGTGAACTGTGAACTGGCACATTAATAAAAAGCTGCCTATGAAATGTGGCCTTTGGAGGCGATTTAACCGACAACACACAAAGTTCATCACTGATTCACTTACTTTTCATATTATAATCAAACTTTATTATTTGGACATGACAGAAATTAATCCAGAAAATCAGATCAGAGATGTGTCATGTAAAATGAGACATTCTTCGTCAGATGTGATGAAGATGTACGAGCTTTGTCTGCAGCAAATGTTCAGAAAACTGAACTACGATTCACGAAAGATGATTCTTTGTCCACCTTCAGACACCAGCAGCTTCTCATTCTGTCGGGCATCACTTGACATTTTTTACGTTTAAGAAATCTTCCATTTTTATTGATGTTTTGTTGAAATGACGACTCAATCACCTACATTTTACTGAGGTAAAATTGTAGTTTTCTTTAGTTCTCCTTACTTTCTAAAGGTTTTCCCGGGTTTTCCTTTGGTCGGCACGGACAGGAAAGAGTCAAACGCTCTTAAAAAAAGAGTGAAACGGTCCCTCAGAGGCTTTTCATGGTCACAACCTTTTTCTGTCATGTGTCTTAAAACACAGGAAAAAATATTCAAACTTCACTGTGTATGAAAATACGAAATTCTGGGGGAAACACAGATATAAAGAAATATGAAGGATAATACATTTCTGTTTGAGAAGCAAACACACACAAACACACACACTCATGTAGACAAACCCATGTGATTTCTTGTAAATGAGAGGGAGGAGCAAGGGAAAGTGAAAGTGTTCAGTCTGCTCAGGCTCCATTTTGACTACGACGGAGCAGGAGGAGGAAAAGTGAAGGCTGAGGAAGGTGAGTGTTAATACAACATCATTATTATTTGACTGTCAGAGTCTCTGAGCCAGTTTTCTGCCTGTGGACTGTAAAGGGAAGAAGAGTCAGGACAAACTTGTGTCCACACAGAGACGCTGAAGGAAAAGCAGCAGATTAAACAGTTGTCAGTGGTATTTCCTGTGTGTGTGAGCTCACAGTCAGTTTGCTGGTTTCTCTCTCAGACCAACTGGAGTCCAGAAGATGAGTGATGGTGTGGAGGAAGAGGAGGACAGACCAGGGTCTCCAGGATCCAGTTCTCTGTCTATGAAGAGTGACTGGTCCAAAGACTGGAATCCTCCAAACTTCAGTACTGAACCTGGACCCTCAGACCCACAGTAAGAGCCCTGCTACAACCTGTGAGCCTCCAGACTGAGGCTGTAACAGTGTTTAGTGTGTTGAGGTCCTGCAGTTGTCATCACTTCCTGTAACAGCTGCCGTAGTGTCACGGAAAATAAGTTCCTCCTGGTTCTTCTGGCATCAGTGTATTAATACTGACGGCTGACGTTGCTGGTTTCTAGTGAAATGATCTGAACTAAGAACAATTTTACTTTTCCCTGGTTCCATATTATTACTGCAGCTGATAAACATGACAGAGGTTTGAAGATGTCAGTGATTAAAGGGCCGTGGTGGAGGAGAGAACCAGCCACAGAAGGAGGGAACAAGGTTCTGGTGGATCTTGATAATCTGGGATCTAACAGAACAGAAGGCTTTTACTGTGAAGTATGTGCAGGAAGTCTTGAGTTTGTATTAAGAGCTTAAATAAAAGAAATAATCACTTTCATTACAGATTTAATTCTGAAGTGAAACAGAAAAGTAGCTACACTTTTACTGTTCTTTGACCATCTGAGCTTCTAGACAGTGTTTGACACATCAGGATGGTTTTCAATCAACATTCAACAAACCATTTTAGTAATAAAGGAATGTCTTCACAGAGAGAGGAAGAGGAGTCATGTTTCTATGGAGCAGCAGCTGTCCAGCTGTGCTCTGTGTCAGGACGTCCTGAAGGATCCAGTCTCTACCAGCTGTGGACACTGGTTCTGCAGACGGTGCATCACCTCATACTGGGACCAGTCTGGTTCATCAGGAGACTCCTCCTGTCCCCAGTGTGGACAAAGATCCAGAAGGAGACCTGGACTGCAGACAGACAGTCAGACCAGCACTGTACAAAGTAAGACAGTACATCTGTCGTTGATGAAAACAGGACTCTTTGTTTTCTACAGTGTCATTTGTTGTATCATACAGCGTTGGCAGTTAAGATGATTATAAATAACACTAAAGAAAAAAATTTTTTTTGCTCGTCTTTAGATTTTCTGTAGATGATGAAAATAATCATCAGATTCTCAGATTCTCTTCCTTCAGTCTGATGTTTCTTCTCTTTCAGCAGATCGTGGTCTGCAGGAGGTTTTAGATGAACATAAGATCAGTCTGAGGAGAAGATGTGAACGTGTGACTGAAGGAATTGATGGAACAGGAAGTAGAACCCTCCTCAACAGGATCTACACTGAGCTCTACATCACAGAGGGACAGAGTGAAGAGGTTAATACCCAACATGAGGTGAGGCAGCTTGAGACAGCTTCCAAGAGGAAGACCCTCCATGAAGCTCCAATCAAGTGCCGCGACATCTTTAAAGCCTTGTCTGAGCAACAGAGACGCATCAGAGTGGTTCTGACGAATGGCGTCGCTGGCGTTGGAAAAACCTCCTTGGTGCAGAAGTTCACTCTGGACTGGGCAGAGGGCCTGGAAAACCAAGACGTCCGTCTGCTGGTTCTGCTTTCGTTCAGGGAGCTGAACCTGATCCGACATGAGCAGTACAGTCTCCTCACGCTGCTCCATGTTTTCCATCCAACGTTACAAAAGGTCACAGCACAGGAGCTGGCTGTCTGTCAAGTTCTGTTCATCTTTGACGGCCTGGATGAAAGCAGACTGTCACTGGATTTCAACAACATGGAGGTGGTGTCTGACGTGACTCAGAAGTCGTCGGTCGACCTGCTGTTGACAAACCTCATCCAGGGGAATCTGCTTCCCTCGGCTCTGCCTGATAACTTCCCGACCCGGCGGCCAATCAGATCCCTCCTACTACCTCGTTGACAGGGCGACAGAAGTACGAGGCTTCACCGACGCCCAGAAGGAGGAGTACGTCAGGAGGAGATACAGTGATGAAGAGCTGTCCAGCAGAATCATCTCACACATCAAGACATCCAGGAGCCTCCACATCATGTGTCAGATCCCAGTCTTCTGCTGGATCAGTGCTACAGTTCTGGAGCACATGTTGACTACAGACCAGAGAGGAGAGCTGCCCAAGACCCTGACTGACCTGTACTCACACTTCCTGCTGGTTCAGACAAAGAGGAAGAAGAACAAGTACGATGAGGAACATGAGACGAGTCCACGGGAGCTGACGGAGGCTGACAGGGACGTTCTGCTGAAGCTGGGGAGGCTGGCGTTTGAACATCTGGAGAAAGGAAACATCATGTTCTACCAAGAAGACCTGGAGCAGTGTGGTCTTGATGTCTCAGAGGCCTTGGTGCACTCAGGAGTCTGTACAGAGATCTTCAAAAGAGAGAGTGTGATCTTCCAGAAATCAGTCTACTGCTTTGTTCATCTGAGCGTTCAGGAGTTTCTGGCTGCAGTCTACATGTTCCACTGTTACACAAAGACAAAGGTTCTGGTTGACTTCCTGGGACCATACTTCAAATATGAAGACCACAGTGGCACATCGCTGGACGTCTTCCTTCGGGGAGCCATGGAGAAATCCCTTGAAAGTAAAAAATGGCCACCTGGACCTGTTTGTTCGCTTCCTTCATGGCCTCTCTCTGGAGTCCAACAGAGAGTCTTAGGAGAGCCTGCTGGGTCAGACAGAGAACAGTCCAGAAACCATCAGAGGGTCATCGACAACCTGAAGAAGATGGATATATACAACAGGTCACCTGACAGAAGCATCAACATCTTCCACTGTCTGATGGAGATGAACGACCTCTCAGTACATCAGGAGATCCAAGAGTTCCTGAAGTCAGAGAAGAGATCAGAGAAAGACTCTCTCTGGACCCACTGCTCAGCTCTGGCCTACATGCTGCAGATGTCAGAGGAGGTTCTGGATGAGTTGGACCTGGAGAAGTACAACACATCAGCGGAGGGACGACGAGACTGATCCCAGCTGTGAGGAACTGCAGAAAAGCTCGGTGAGGTCAGACATGATCATTAACATCATCAATCAGTACAGATGAGTCATTCAGTTATACACAATTTTAAATTATTCAGATTTTTATTACATGAACATCATGAAAAATATTTCTTTCATTTGATTGTGATTATTATTATTGCTGTTAAGTTAATGAATGAAAAGGTTTTTTTCTTTTTATTTCTAAATAATTGTTAATTCAACATTTATTTATTATACTTCTATTCATGTTTTTTGAATATTTGTGGGTCAATGAGTCAGAAAGTGACTCAAAGTGGAGAACTCCACTGATCTTCCAGCCTCAGTGTGTCTCCAGGTGTTGGGGGAGTACAACTGCAGATGAAAACACTGGAGAAATGACTAATGTATGAAACCTTTTGTGCAGGGGGGTGAAGTCTGATGAATGTCCTCAGGTGATGTCACTTGAGTCAGTGTTGGTTGGGTCTGAGGACCGCACAAGTTTTGAAAAGTAAAAAAGACGTTTGGTTGCGTAGTTGGAGAGAAGTGAACTTTCCTCAGACTTGCTTCAGGAAGCCTCCATTTGATGACAGCAGACAACCGGATTTTACAGTGAACAGTGAAAACAGTAAAGATATGATGAAAGGCAGGTTCTACAAGGTAGTTTTCTGTCTCTGAAAATACACAGCTTCAGCCATGAAGAGAGGTCTGAATGTATTAGATCAGAAT